>JANAVB010029817.1:4773188-5103430 GCA_029216955.1 Iris pallida | reverse complement strand
TCTCTTCATATCAGTCCAGCATTTATTTAGTTCCAGTCCTATTATTTGTCTTGTATTCAGTTGTTCAGTCCCATGACTGACATATAGATTAGGTATGTTTGGTTGAAGGATTACCTTTTTAGTTCATTCCACCCTTGCACATCGACATTAGTTATCAACTTAGATGTCCAGCCTGTCCTTAAATCAGTTTTGAATTAATTATTCAGCCCCCAAATTGTTAATTGATTAGTTCAGTCTCCTATTGAATATGAGTTCAGTTCCTGAGGTCACTTGACTAAATACTTGAGTATCAGTCCCTAACATCAAGTATTTAGGACTGTAAATAGGACTGAAATTGGACTGAGATTGGTTTATTTGAGTAACAGTCCTTGTAGATTTCATTTTCCTTAAACTGTAAATAGGACTGAGATTGGTTTTCCTATTCCTGAGATAAATCCACTGAATGTGTCAACTGATTCCCTTGAATAACTGAAATTGAATTGACTGTTAACCAATAACGATAAGGTAAAGGGTACCAATAGCGATAAGGTAAAGGGTACCAACTTAAGGTATTGGTATTGGGATACCAATAGCGATAAGGTAAACGGTACCTTGGTAGGTAATGACTGAAATAGGATATTTGACTTAGATTGGACTAAGAGTTGAAAAAGTCAACTATAGGTCAACCCTTGACCTACTTTGACCTTGTTTGACTTTGTTTGACTTAGGTTGACCTTGTTTGACTTTGTTTGACTTAGTACAACCTAGTTTGACCTAGATTGCATATCATTGATATTAGTAACTGTCCGCTACTAATGTGTCCCTAATAAGACATAATATACGAATTTGTGCCTGTTGGATAATGTGTGTCCATCTTTGCAGAATTATTTCCAAATGGATATGAATTACTACTTGCGGAATCGTTCATGGATGTACAATCGTCGTCCTGATGATATGTGTGGTGTGCGGGATGAATACATAGCGGGAGTAGAGCAATTCTTGCAGTTTGCTAAGGCGTTCCCTCAGTACATGGACGGCACCAAAATTAAGTGTCCGTGTGTGAAATGTCATAACGTGAAATATTATCCAGAAGTGGAAGTGACATATCATTTGTACTCGAAGGATTTCACGCCTAATTACTATCAGTGGACCGCACACGGAGAACTTGTGTCTTTAGCATCAGAGCCGGAGCCTTATGTTGAGCCATATATGCATGCGGGACCTAATTTTGTTTCAGATAATCATGCATACGACGAGGGTGCGTGAACATGGTTTTCGACGCTGCGGGGCCTAGTTTCGTTCATGATGCACCTGAGGAGGCACCGAACGCCGATGCTGCACAGTTCATGGAGTTGCTGGAGAATGCAAGGACTCCATTGTATCCTGGTTGTGAGGATCATTCACCGTTGGAGGTGGTTACAAGATTGTTGAGCATTAAGTCAGATTTTAACATGTCGCAAGAATGCTACAACCGAGTGTTGGAGCTGATTATAGAGATCTTGCCGGCGGGTGCTAAGTTGCCTAAAGACTTCAACCGGTCTAAGAGGATGGTGAGATCGCTCTGGATGGGATACGAGAAAATCGATTCCTGTCGCAATGGGTGCATGCTGTACTACAAAGATGACAAGGACGCAGATGTGTGCAGATTTTGTGGTACTGATCGCTATAAGACAACTAGTACAAGAAGGTCTACCGGTGCAAGAAATCGACCGATTCAATGCACTACTTGCCTTTAACGCCGCGGTTGCAAAGATTATTTATGGTGAAAGAGACGGCCAAAATATGAGTTGGTACATGCGAGAACAGATTGAAGGAGTGTTGGATCACCCATCGATGGAGAAGCGTGGAAGCACTTTGATCGAGTGTATCCAGATTTTGCTTCAGATCCGCAAATGTCAGGTTGGGACTATCTTCTGACGGTTTTACTCCTTTTGGTCTTTGGGATCCCAGTATTCGTGCTGGCCTGTGATTGTCACTGTAGACATTTAAAAATGACAGTCACGCTGAGTTGATCAAGACAGAGTCAAAAGTCACGCTCAGTTGATCCAGACAATATTTTACAAATCACGCTGGGAGACAGCTCATCATTTGTCAGAGAGTCATTATGACTGACAGCACGACAGTCGAAGAATGTCTCTTCGTATGCCACGTATGCACAGAACTCGAGAGATCACCGCCGTCTATTGCGTGACTTTCGAAATCTTCTTCAGCAAGACTCAGCCTTCATCGAGTTGGCGTACCAAAAAGGGTTTCTTGTCATTTAATGCGACTGACAAAGCAATCACTGTCAGAGATTTTGTGTCAGTCAAGACACGCCAAATCAAGACAGCTGGCAGTTCTATCCCAAATCTGCGTGTATTCTGAAGTTTTTTCCTCAAGTCTGCGTGGATTCTGAAGTTTTTTCATCAAAGTCTGCGTAGATTCTGAAGCTTCTTGCCCCAAGTTTGCGTAGATTTTGAAGCTTTCTACCCCGAGTCTACGTGGATTTCGTCTTCACCAAGTCTGCATGGATTCTGAAGCTTCTTGCCCCAAGTTTGCGTGGATTTTGAAGCTTTCTACCTCGAGTCTGCGTGGATTTCGTCTTCAACAAGTCTGCGTGATTTCATCAAATTGGAGTACGTGGCAGCCATGCCACTGATCTCTCGCCTGCGTGTCCTGTAACTTGCACACGACTCATGCATGATTGCCATGTGTCTAACAGTTACAGGCCACGTCCAGTAACTTCTCACAACCTTGCGTATGTTAAATCCTGCGTGATTTTCAACTAAGCACAGGCTGTGAAGACAGTTATCTTTTCAGTTTTATTTTTGACTCTATAAATAGAGTTCTTTTTCTTATTCATTGTACGGATACATAGTTATCTACTGTCAAAATTTTGAGAGCTTTTCTTCTTCGCATAGTCCAAGGGATAAAGCGATCGTCTTCTAGATCATATTCCCACAGTTGTAATTTTCCCAGATACACAATAAATAAAGGAATTTATTTATGGAAAATAAATTGGCGACTCTGCTGGAGAAAACCATCTCCTCTTCTGAGATTGCAACAACTCAATGCGATACTTCGTCAATCGGCTCGACGAAGAAGGTGATGACGATCCAATTCGATCAACTCGCCTATGAAGAAATACAGCGGGCTAAGAGTGGTAAGCCCACTACAGCCTCCATCATCACTGCCAAGTCGAAGGGACACTCTATCTATGTCCCTAAGAATCAGTTGGCAGCCAATGGTGAAGTCTCTGCCACAGTGTCTGCTCCTAACACTGGCAAGAACTCTACTGCAAGCACGCACACTCTTGTGCGCTCGAAGATGATAGCAATCAAAGATCACGCTAACAGTACTGGCTCCTTAGCCAAATATATTCCAGTGTGTGTCTCCAAAGTTGAAAGTCACGTTGACAGTACTGGCTCTTTAGCCAAATCTGTTCCAGCGTGCAATTTCAACCTCAAAAGTCACGCTGACAGTACTGGCTCCTTAGCCAAATCTGTTCCAGTGTGCAATTACAACCTCAAAAGTCACGCTAACAGTACTGGCTCCTTAGCCAAATCTGTTCCAACGTGCAATTTCAACCTCAACAATTACGCTAACAATACTGGCTCCTTAGCCAAATCTATTCCAGCGTGTATTTCCAAAGTCAAAAGTCACGCCAACAGCACTGGTTCTTTAACCAAGCCTATTTCAGCGTGTATTTCATCTAAGAAGAATAGCTCTTTAGCTATCTCTTCCTCTTTGCCAAGTTCTACCAGTACTGGGGGTGGTCTTCCACACAAAGTCCCTTCGAAAAGAAATAACTCTTTAGTTGTTTCTTCTGCTCCTGTAGTTTTTACTTCAGGAACAGCTTTGACTAATAATTTTGTTAGTCAAATAAAAGGAGATGGTCTTTTGACTACTCTTCCTTTTGGACATTCTATGTCTCAAAACTTGAATGAGTCTAAGAAGAAACATTCCTTAATGTTTTATTCTATGACTTCTTCGAATTGGGCACAGAATTGTCTAGAAAAGGTTTGTTACCAACCCCTAATCAAGGGGGTGGTTCAACTCTTCCTTCTCTGCAAATATCCAGATCAATGGAAGGAAAACTCCATGTGTCCAAAACCAATGTGTCACTTCCAACTGATCTAAGAACAAAAATTAACACTTCTGGTGTTAAGAAACCATACCAGTTGGAAACAAGGATAAGAGATCCAGATGCAGAGTATGCAAGAAACTATATGGCTCATATTAATCATTCTCTATATAATCAAGAACCATCAAGACCCAAGAACAGGAAATATATTCCTCAATCTTCACAAACAGATTTACGAGAATATCTTCAACAGAAGAGAAGAAGTGATTCTGTGTCAAAGGACCATGCTGAATGTGACTTCTATCCAAGAGTCATAATTCAATGCAGATGTCAATCAATGGCTCATGATCATGTTGATCATGAATATGACTTCCAGCCAAGAATCACAATGCAATGCAGATGTCAAACAAAACGACAATCTGTCTTCAATCGGATTCAGTGTGAACCTATGCATGATGAAGATGAGCCTTTGTTTGCTTCTGTCAATATGACCTCTCGGGATGCTGGGGGTAGAGTTGGTAGTCCAGATGGAGTATACAGAAATACCAGAGCAAGAGTCCTGGCCTCTAGTCAAAGAAATTTGATCTCTGAAGATGATTCTGAATTCCTTGGAGAATCTAACTTTCCACCTCTTCCTACTGGGGGTAGTTCTCCTATAATTGACTTTGATGCACAAAGCAATGATTCAGAACAAACAACATCTACCAGTTCATCAATAATTCCTCGTACAGTCACGACTTATATGGTTGATGGGAATACTGATGAACCTTCTTCTTCCTTGACTCCTCAAGATCAAAGATTGCTTCTTTGGAACAACAAATGAAGTCTATGGCTGATACTATGAAGTCGATGTATGAACTCATGGCAACACAGATACAAAATCGACAGACTGTACCAGATGCCATACCAACTGACACTGATATGAGTCCAGTACAAGTTCCTCCAGCAGTACAATCCAATACTCCTGGACCAGCTCAACCAAACCCTAGTCTCTCTGGAGCTGGGGGTAGTGCTTCCAATGCTGTTCCTCCTCCCAACTATTCTCTACAAGTTACAACTCCACAATCTTCTGGAGTTGTTAACGAAGAATTGAGGAATCTCAGAACTCAATTCGAGGCATTCAAACAGAATGATGGTTTACAAAGGTTAGGCATCAAACAACCTTATCCGATAGAATGGAAGCAAGTATCGTATCCTCCTAAATACAAGCCTCCCACTATCTCATTCTATGATAGAACCACTTCTCCAAGTCAGTTCATTAATCACTTTGAAGTGATGACTGATCAGCTGCAACCAAGCGACGTCCTCCTTACTCGGGTGTTTGTTGGATGTCTCAAGGGAACGGCTTATGAATGGTATAGAAGTCTCCCAGATGGGAGCATTACTTCATTTTTCGGTTTCAAACAGATGTTTCTTGAACGGTTCTATGAAGGGCTCAATGACATGACTATGTCTGCTCTTATTAGAATCAAGCAGAAAAATAATAAAACTACAGAAGAGTACAAAAAGAAGTTGCTGATATAAATCCCTTCCATGGGGTTGAAGCTTATTTCAATGATTCCCGGATGTACAAAGAAGAGTATACAAGGATCATACAAGCCATGGAGAAAGAGGATTCACAAAGTGAGACCTTAATAATCCCTGTTAAAGGTCGAACTACTCAACAACAATCTCCCAAACTCTCTGGAGAAGGTTCTTTAATCATTCCAGTGAGTGGACGGATCTCTCCACTATCTCAGTCATCTACGCAAGATACTCTGCTAATTCCAGTTGGAGGGCGGATTATTCTTCCATCTCAAGCTTCAAGGGAGCTCACCTCTTCTGAGCCATTTGTTATCGATCTTAATCGAAACAACGCTTCTTCTCGTTCTTCTCTCCCCTTTAGTCATTGACTTGGCTAAAATCTCTAAGGCTCAGCCTTTTCCCAATGTAAATACTGCTGCTTTTACATTTAATGAAAAGTCTCCATCTTTGCAGTATGCTGATGTGTGTAATTATGTTCATAGTTATTTACATTTGTTAGATAACTTGAACGAAATAACCATAGGGGTACAGACTGTTCATACAGATGTATCCCTAGAACCTGTACAATCTTCATACTTTCTAGTTCCCAGCAGAAAGCCAGGAGACATTCCAATATTCTTCTATAAAGGGCCCCAAAGTCCTTCTGATTTAGAAGATGAAGACAAAAATGATGACACTGGAAGATTACAACTACGTCATTATAGTCAGCAATCTAAAGACATCATCAAAAATGGGCTATGACTTCAGACTGGCCTCAATAGTGGAAAGGAAAGAAAAATGCCTGTTCGTATTCCTCCTCTGAAATATGGAAGGACAAATGCGGACTAGGCTATATAGCTCCTACTCCTTTTATCATATATTCATGAAGATCCTGAGTCTGACGAAGATAAAAGATCTGATTCTTCTAGTACCACTTCTTGGGATTCCGATACAAGTATCGGTGACTTCTACTGCAACCTTCTGTCTTCCAACATGGTTTCCATTGACTATTCTGAAGAAAGTGATGAAGACGAAGAAGAGTTTGAAATCTCACCTGAATCGGAACAATGGGCCAAAGATTAGATAATCAATGGGAGTTCCGTTTCGAGCAAAAAGAACCTCCGACTGAAGACAAACTTGTTCAAATAGATGTTGGTGAAGAGGGATCTCCCAAACCAATATTCATCAGTGAAAGTCTTTGAAACTGATAAGCAAGACATGATCAAACTCATTCGTGACTACATCGATGTCTTCGCTTGGAGTTATGAAGATATGCCAGGACTTGATCCACAAATTGCAACTCACAAGCTCAATATCTTGCCGAATGCTAAACCGGTCAAACAACAACAGCGACGATTTCGTCCAGACATCATGGATGCAATTGAAGTTGAAGTCAATAAACTCATAACCTCTGGGTTTTTAGAGAGGAACAACATCCCGATTGGGTGGCTAACATTGTTCCTGTTCTTAAAAAGACTGGCAAGATCAGAGTATGCATAGACTTTCGTGATCTCAATGCGGCATGTCCTAAAGACGAATTCCCTCTACCAATCACTGATGTCATGGTTGATAATACCTGTGGATTTGAACGAATATCATTCATGGACGGGTATTCTGGGTACAATCAGATCAAAATGTTTCCAGAGGACGAGAAGCACACTTCTTTCAGAACGCCGATTGGTACATACTGTTATACAGTTATGCCATTCGGTCTTAAGAATGCAGGAGCAACTTATCAACGAGCTATGAGCACTATATTCCGTGAACATTTGCAAAAACAGTCGAATGCTATGTTGATGATATTGCAGTCAAAAGTCGACAAAAGGAGGATCATATCCAAGATTTGAAGACTATATTTGATCTAATGCGCAAGCATCAATTAAAGATGAACCCTACTAAGTCCTTCTTAGGCGTCTCTAGTGGTAAATTTCTCGGCTTCGTCATTACCTCTAAAGGTATACACGTGGATCCCGAGAAGATCAAAGCCATCCAAGAGATGCGTCCTCCACGCACCTTAAAAGAGCTACGAGATTTCAAGGAAGAATCGCTTATATCAGGAGATTCATCTCTAATTTATCAGGATGCTGCAGTCCATTCAACAAACTTATGAAAAAAGGTGTTTCTTTTGTCTGGAATGATGAATGTCAGAAAGCATTCGATGATATAAAACAATATCTGATGAACCCTCCAGTATTGGTACCTCCCGTTTTAGGAATTCCATTTCTCCTATATACTCGAGCAATGAGTCATTCATTGGGTGCATTACTCGCTCAAAAGAATCAAAATGGTCATGAACAAGCCATCTACTATCTCAGTCGTACTATGACTGGAGCTGAACCTCGATATTTACCAGTCGAAAAAGAATGTCTAGCTTTGATGTTTGCTATCCAAAAGACACGTCATTATATCATTGGCCAGACTATTCATGTCATCTCCAGGATCAATCCTATACGGATCATGATGAAGAAACCCAGTGTTTTGAATTCTCGATTGGCTAACTGGGGAATACTACTTACTCAGTATGAGATGCATTATATTCCTCAGAAATCAGTCAAAGGACAAGCTTTAGCTGATTTTCTGGCTGCTCACTCAATTCCAGAAAATTCAAAACTCTATGATGACATCCCAGATGAAGTCCTAGATTCAAATCAAATTGCTGAAGAAGATCCTACTTGGCGTCTATTCTTTGATGGAGCATCAAGAATTGGTCCTAATGGCGATATTGTCGCTGGAGTTGGAATTGTTCTTGTATCGCCAGAAGGTCTTGCTATCCAAAGAGCTTATTCTCTCGATCAGCCATGTTCAAACAACGTAGCTGAATACAATGCATTGCTTATTGGTTTTCAACTCGCTAAACATCTGAATATTCAACATTTGGAGGCGTATGGAGACTCTAAACTCATTGTCAATCAGATAAGGGGTACTTATGAAGTTCGCAATCAAGATTTGGTTCCTTATCATAGATCGGCTATATCTATGGCTTCTTCGTTTGAAGAATTCTTCATTGAACATGTTAGACGAGCATGTAACACAGAAGCTGATGCTCTTGCCAATCTTGCGGTGGTGTTGGCTATTCCAATCAGACGTCAACAAATGTTTGTTGTTCGCAATCGAGAATTATTTCATCTCGAAAACAATCTGACCCTAGGACTTCCAGTTGACATTGAAGAATCAACATCTCATGATGTCAATACAACAAGAGGATTTGGATTCAGTCGTAAATCGATGTCATCTTCTTTTGATTCCAGTATGGAATTCATCTTCAGTAACTCGGCCGAGAATCAGAATACGGATAAAGATTGAAGAACTTCCTTTCTTAGATTTTGTATTGTACGATATTCTTCCAGATGATCCGAATGAAGCAGCATCTATCAGACGACGATCACTCAGATTCTATTACAATCATACAACAAAGACCTTATATCGTCGAGCCTACGATGGTTTACTTCTCCGATGTGTTGCCGGTGACGAGGCTCAACAAATCATTCGCGAAGCACATGATGGAATTTGTGGTGCACATCAGCCTGGACCAAAACTTCAAGACCGTATTCGACGTATGGGTTATTATTGGCCTACTATGGTATCAGACGCCATCGAATACGCAAAGAAGTGTAAAGCCTGTCAAATCCATGCGGATTTTATTCATCAATCTTCGGAATTTCTACATCCGACGGCAGCATCATGGCCCTTCGAAGCTTGGGACATGGACATTATTGGTCCGATCAATCCGCCGTCATCCAAGGGGTCATCGGTTTATTCTTGCAATAACCGATTACTTCTCCAAATGGGCCGAAGCCATTCCTTTATCTGAAGTTAAGACGTCCAATGTCATTTGCTTTATTAAGCACCACGTCATCTACAGATTTGGTGTTCCTCGACGCATTATTCATGATAACGGACCACAGTTCGTCAGTCAGAAGTTTACTCGATTCTGTGACGATCACCGGATCAACAATGTGGCTTCTAACCGCATATAATCCGGCAGCTAACGGATTAGCAGAAGCTTTCAACAAGACTATCATCAAACTCCTAAAGAAGTTTGTCTCTACTAACAAACGTAATTGGAGTAAAAAGCTCGGTGAATGTTTGTGGGCTTATCGTACTACAGTTCGTAATGCTACTAAATGTACACCCTTCTCTCTGGTGTATGGTTGCGAAGCCGTTCTTCCATTAGAGATTCAAATTCCTTCTTTAAGGATAGCAATCGCTAATGAACTCACTGCAGAAAATAATGATCGTCTTCGACTTCAAGAATTAGAAGCTCTGGATGAAAAGCGATTATCTGCTCAACAGAATATTGAATTCTATCAAGCTAGAATTTCAAGAGCTTTTAATAAGAAAGTCAGAATTCGGGCGTATCAAAAAGGAGAACTTGTTCTAACTGTCAGACGTCCTATGACTATGACTCATATGAGTAAGGGCAAATTTGACGCAAAGTGGGAAGGACCCTATATTGTGAGCAAAGTTTTCTCAAATGGAGCTTATCAACTCTCAGAATTGGATGGTCGAAAAGTTTTGATGCCTATTAATGGCAAATTCCTTAAAAAGTATTATGTATAAATATAAATGCTTGTAATCATCAGACAGTTTCATGTTTAGAAATAAAATTTTTATTTTATTTTTATCATGAATGATGATACATGATATTAAAGAAGATCAATATCATCCTTTTCTACATTTGGATGTGGGCCACTGCCGTCTTTCTCGAAGACGTGATTAGCAAAAGAGTCGAGAACGTCCTTGCTAGAACCCACGAGGAACTTGCAAACGGCCATCCTCATGGCTTCTTCTTCTTCAGTCTTTCCTGGTTCGAGCAGGAAACCCAGAATGTCCCTTGGTGGCTTGGGTACAGATGAACCTTCGCCTGCTTCCGTCTTCTTCGATTGAACTAGATCAGCAGGGTGTTCTTCAGTGCCTTTCTGAACTTTTGAGGCAATTCCAGTTTTCTTGAATGCTTCTTCAGACGACATTTTTATGTTCGAAAGAAGAAGTGTTCGTTCTTGTCAAATTTATGCTATATTATAGGCAAAAGTTCTACAAATAATGAAACGTCATATCCATTCGACGATTCACACATTCATTAATGCTTGACGGTTCATTCGTTCATTTCTCACATTCATCAGTCGGTTCGCCCGTTCATTAATGCTTGACGGTTCATCCGTTCATTTATTATGTTCATCCGACGGTTCATCCGTTCATTTCATCTAAACGGTTCGTCCGTTCATTATCTTCTATCAAATTTATTAAGTGGGGATTCGTTATTGATCATGTTTTCATAACCTCTGAATCAATTCCGAATCTACTTGTTCATTTGTCATTTTGACCTCTACATAGAAATTAATCTATTTTCTTTTGAGTTCCTACATATTATCACGTCCATAATACCTCTGATAATATCATATACTCTAAAACAGAAAAGAAGATTTCATTATCTATCATGTCCACAATTCATCCACAAATACAAATCTTTGAGCATGGAAGAATTTTTTGGATTGGCAAACTCATGTTTGATACAGTGCGCAGAAGTTGAACATTAGAAAGCATTGCTTTCCTGTTTGAGAGTGAAATCTCTCAAAAATTTCATTCTCAGAGAAAGAGAAGAGGAATGGGAGATGAGTATCTGTGAAACCCTTCTATCTATTTAAAGGGCAAAGTACAAGTCTATTCTTGGAAAAGATCCGCATAAATAGCGCTCGTAAACCGTGGAATGAGTGTCACGTGTACTTTGGAAGACAGCGCAGCATTAGAAACAGTCAAAGGGTGCTAATTAATATTCTTCATTAATGCACGCAGATTAAACACAGAAGTTGTACTTCATTCTTCAAGACAGGCACTGATGGCCTTACAAAAGACAAAATAAAAGAGTGCAACAAAAGCACAAAAGACACGCTCTATTTTCCAGAGCGACTGAGCTTAATGCCTAGTTCTTCTACGCTCCTAACTCCCAGACGGTACAACAGAGCCTTAAACACTTCACGCTGCTCTATGAGGCTACACCCACCAGAAGAGGACGAGCCATCCAAGCCAAAATAGCTCAAGAAATTATTGGCTAGTTGCAAGGGATCATCTTTGAGTTCGAAGACAAGGGGCTCTGGCTCTTCACCCCCAAAAGTGGGGTCACCATGGGAACAAAAGCCCAACTTGCGTGCTTCTTCCTCAGCTTTCTCTTTTGGTGTCATGTTGACGTAAGATGAAGATTAAATGAATCCTCTCCCTGTTTATATAACAGAGCTCGCCGGCGGTTCATATTCCACCATAAATTGGATACAATCAGTCTCGAAAAATGAAGAGTCGTCATGACATTTAAAGAACTTCGAAGTCTTTCCGACTTCCAAAAAATTTGAAGTCATATCAGCGTGACTGATTCCATTTTATCATCTCTATTTCAAAGTATTTTGAAATAATTTATCATTTTTCGAAAACTTTGAAGGGGGTTTTGTAGACATTTAAAAACGACAGTCACGCTGAGTTGATCAAGACAGAGTCAAAAGTTACGCTCAGTTGATCCAGACAATATTTTACAAATCATGCTGGGAGACAGCTCATCATTTGTCAGAGAGTCATTATGACTGACAGCTCGACAGTCGAAGAATGTCTCTTCGTATGCCACATATGCACAGAACTCGAGAGATCACCGCCGTCTATTGCGTGACTTTCGAAATCTTCTTCAGCAAGACTCAGCCTTCATCGAGTTGGCGTACCAAAAAGGGTTTCTTGTCATTTAATGTGACTGACAAAGCAATCACTGTCAGAGATTTTGTGTCAGTCAAGACACGCCAAATCAAGACAGCTGGCAGTTCTATCCCAAATCTGCGTGTATTCTGAAGTTTTCTTCCTCAAGTCTGCGTAGATTCTGAAGTTTTCTTCATCAAAGTCTGCGTAGATTCTGAAGCTTCTTGCCCCAAGTTTGCGTGGATTTTGAAACTTTCTACCCCAAGTCTGCGTGGATTTCGTCTTTACCAAGTCTGCATGGATTCTGAAGCTTCTTGCCCCAAGTTTGCGTGGATTTTGAAGCTTTCTACCCCGAGTCTGCGTGGATTTCGTCTTCAACAAGTCTGCGTGGATTTCATCAAATTGGTGTACGTGGCAGCCATGCCACTGATCTCTCGCCTGCGTGTCCTGTAACTTGCACACGACTCATGCATGATTGCCATGTGTCCAATAGTTACAGGCCACGTCCAGTAACTTCTCATAACCTTGCGTATGTTAAATCCTGCATGATTTTCAACTAAGCACAGGCTGTGAAGACAGTTATCTTTTCAGTTTTATTTTTGACTCTATAAATAGAGTTCTTTTTCTCATTTATTGTACGGATACATAGTTATCTACTGTCAAAATTTTGAGAGCTTTTCTTCTTCGCATAGTCCAAGGGATAAAGTGATCGTCTTCTAGATCAGATTCCCACAGTTGTAATTTTCCCAGATACACAATAAATAAAGGAATTTATTTATGGAAAACAGTCACTCCGTATAACCTACCGCCTTGGATGTGCATGAAGACTCAGTACATGTTTCTAACCGTTATAATTCCTGGTCCGAATAATCCCAAGAGGAACATTGACGTGTACTTACAGCCTTTGATAGATGAGTTGAATCAGTTATGGGAAGTAGGCGCTAACACGTACGATGTTTCCAGGAAGCAGAATTTTCAGATGAAGGCAACCCTTATGTGGACCATCAACGACTTTTCGGCCTATGGAATGTTATCTGGGTGGAGCACTAATGGCCGTCTCTCATGTCCGTATTGCATGGACTGTAGTAAGGCTTTCCGCTTGAAACACGGCGAAAAACCGTGCTTCTTTGATTGTCATCGGCAATTTTTGCCAAAAGATCATCCGTTCAGAAGGAACATGAATGCTTTCCGTGCCGACGTTGTAGAGAAGGGTGATCCACCGCCAAGGTGGTGCGGAGCCACGATATGGGAGGAGGTTAAAGATTTTCCAAGTGCTATCGAAGATCCTACAACTGGGTACAAGTGCGATGGATTTGGTAGAGTTCATAACTGGACAAAGAGGAGCATATTCTGGGATCTGCCATACTGGAGTACTAATCTGATCAGACATAATCTTGATGTCATGCATATTGAGAAGAATGTGTTTGATAACATAATTAATACTGTGATGGACGTAAAGGGAAAAAACGAAAGACAATCCCAAGGCCAGGTTGGACTTAGAAGATATATGCAAACGCCCTGCGTTGTATTTGATACAGCAGAATGGAAAACAGTTCCTGCCGAAGTCAATTTTCTCGCTGGACAAGGAGGATAAAGTGAGACTTTGTCGGTGGATCCAGGGCCTAAAATTTCCAGACGGATATGTGTCAAATCTGAGAAGATGTGTCGATCCGAAGGAAAATAAATTGACGGGTATGAAGAGCCACGATCGTCACGTATTCATGGAGAGGTTAATTCCGATTGTATTTCGAAAATTCTTACCGCAGGCAGTTTGGGATCCATTGACGGAGCTTAGCATATTCTTCAGGGATCTTTGTTCTAAGAAATTGCTCGTTGATCGTCTAGAAAAGCAAGAGAAGGACATTGCGGTAACACTATGCAAGCTAGAGAGGGTATTTCCTCCTGGATTCTTCGACTCTATGGAGCATTTGCCGATTCATCTATCCTATGAGGCACGTGTTGGTGGACCCGTCGAATATCGATTGATGTACCCGTTCGAGCGACATTTGAATCACCTAAAAAGAAAGGTGAAAAATAAGGCACGGGTCGAGGGTTCTATTTGTGAAGCCTATGTTCTCGAGGAGATTACAAACTTTTGTTCGATGTATTTCAAGCCTCATGTTGCAACTAATAGAACGAGAGCTTCCAGAAACGACGAGGGAGATCATGAAAGTAATGATACAATACTGAAGGTATTCAATGCTCCAGGAAAGCCATCGGGTAAGATGAAAAAGAGATATCTGAACGATGATGAGCTAAGGGCTGCTCAGGTGTATGTATTACTCAACTGCGACGAGGAAGAAGTAGAAAAACTGGAGGGGTTACGTCTATATTATTTTAATAGTGTTAATTATTATACTATTACGTTAATTGAACGATGTTATTTTCAGCATATTTAATGATGATGTGAGGTCGGGTAGGCCACACATAACAGAAGAAGAACTAGAACAAGAAATGAGGCATTATTTTCCATCATGGTTGAGTGCATATGTAAGACTTGAGAACTCTGTAATTACCTTTTTGTATATGCACTTGATTGAGAATGAGCTTAATTGCTTCTTTCGTGGTATTTAGGTCGATTGTCCATACGCAAGACTTGAGAATGAGTCTATTAGAACGCTAGCCAAGGGACCAATTTATGCTGCAAAAATATGGCCAAGCTACTGTGTTAATGGGTTTAGGTTCAAGTCAACAACTTGCCCGATCAGAGACAACTTTGTGGATCTCGATTCTACCAAAAATAGTTGTTTGTGTATCAGATCTTCGAACTACAAAGATGTTGATGCGGGCAACGATTTCTATGGCGTGCTACGGGAGATCGTGGAGCTGACATATAGTTATCGAATAGAGCCTGCTAAGATTGTGTTATTCAGGTGTGATTGGTTCGATCCGATTGAAGGTCAAGGTTGGAAAGTAGACAAGCACGGTCTTGTTGATATAAACTATCGGCATCGATATCAAGCCTATGAACCATTTGTCCTATCAAGTCAGGCTCAGCTCGTGTACTTCACAAGTTATCCTATACGGGGAACAACAAGGTCGGACTGGTGGGCAGTATGCAAGACCAAAGCTAGAAATACCTTTGAGGTTGACGATATAGCTTATCAACAAGATGAACTACCTCTTGTAACAAATATTATAGAAGTGGACACGACGGAAGTTCCCTATTACACATCTAATTGTGTAGAAGAAGTAGAATTATCTGAAGAGAAAGATGCAGATGAAAATAAAGATGTAGAGGAGGAAGAAGAAGAAGAAGAAGAAGAAGAAGAAGAAGAAGAAGAAGAAGAAGAAGAAGTAGATGAGCTAAACGAACTAGATGAATTTTCAGAAGAGGATTAAATCTGTATGTTTGTTTTATCATCATATTTGACACTTTAGTGACACTTCTATCATATAAATCTGTGACACTTCAGTGACACTTTATTGACACTTTTATTGACACTTCAGTGACACTTTATGACTATGATATTTTTCAAAAATCTGTGATGTCTATCATATAAATATGTTTTTTTGTTTTATTGTCAGGTATGACTAGACCATCTGGACGACGCGGAGGATTATATATTAGGCAGTCCCGTCAGTCTCGGGCTGGAGATAGAGAGGGTAGTTCCGTACCCTCATCCTCATCTCCGAGTACGCCAGTGTACCGTTCTGTTCCCGGTCCATTACCGGGACAGGGCAGTTCTAGCAGGTTGGCGACTCCTCCCTCGTCGTCCAGCCTTCCTGATCCCGCGTCCAGCATCCCTGATCCCCCGTCCAGCATTCCTACTGTCGACGGCTCTATGGAGGGAGCCCACGCCGAGCATATGGAGGACGGCGATCAGACTGATCCTGCCCAGGCAGGAGGTGAGAGCGACCCTCCATGCGCTCCCCCGGGCGAGACGCGTATGGAGATTTGGACGGACGGGCCTATGAAGTAAGTTAATTAATTATTATATATTTCTCAAATGATTATAGGTACATATATATTCATGAAAAATTATTATTGTATAGATATCGACCTTCTGCAGTACAGAGACAGCTGAGGACATTTGTGAGGCAGAACTATGGTGGGCCTTGGCTCAACTACTCAGATGCTCCCGCAGATAGGAAGGCCTTTTGGTTCACCCACTTCAAGGTAAAAAATTTGTTTATTTTTAAATTTTAATAATCATTTGTGTATATTATACAACTTTTGTATTTTACTTCTTGTAGAGGACCTATTTCTATCCACCACACCGGGCGGCGAGGATCGAGGGCCAATTTTCTTCCGTCATAGCCAAGCTCATCCGTGATGCGATCGACGACCAGAAGCGTCGTGATCGCTCCGGACAGCCGATCCAGGGTTGGATTACGCCAGAGCAGTGGACTGCGATGAAGGCTAGATTCAGCGAGCCCAAGTACCAGGAGCGGTCTGAGAAGGCCAAGGTGGCACGGTCGAGCGCCGGTAAGTGGTGTGGTGGCTCCATTCCGATGACGGAGCATTTTCGTCGTCTGGTACGTTTCCTATGACGGACATTAATTTATATATAGTTCGATATAATGTTTAATACTAATAATAGATAATATATTTTAACAGGTAAAGAAGGGTGAGGACCCGAACATGGTGACCGTCTTCCTGGTCACCCATCGGAGGGCTGGAGAGTTCATTGACGAGAGGGCGACGCAGGCATATGTACGTTCTATTCTTTATATTAACTGACTATAATTTAGAAAACAGGAAAATAGATATCAATATAGACTTTAGTAAACACTTACACGTTAGCAAACATGTTCTAGGCCGAGTTTGTTCGGCTACAGCAACAGAAGGAGGCGGCTGATGCTGCTGCTGCTGCTAGTGCGCAAGCAGAGGGAGGGACTGGTACTTCCTCCCAGCCGCCTGCAGAGCCATCGCCGGACGAGCTCTGGATGACCGCCGTTGGCGGTCTATAGAAGGGTACGTACTACGGTATGGGATCCTACGGCGCGTATTTGGCTTCGGAGTCATCCCGGGCCCCCTCTGTCAGTACGCAGTCTCCGGCTACGCAGGCGTCGTCATGAGCTAAGGATGTTCGTCGTCAGATCGAGGAGCTGCATCGCGAGTTGCAGCAGCAGATTTCTGATGCGGTCGAGCGACGATCCGACCCTCCGATCGTCACCGGACGATTTGATGCGGTCGAGCGCAGTATACATGAGTTGATGACTCTGCATCAGACTACAGCTGCCAGCTTGCAGACGCTCACCGAGTCTACGCATCGCACAGAGCGTAGACAGGTCGAGCTGGAGGGATCGCAGAGGAGCATATCTGCCTCACTCGCTCAGTATACTGAGAAGGTGGTGAGTACCCTTGCTGCACATGGTGAGCGACTGCGAGAGCTGAAGCATGTACGTCCTTTCGGTCCATCGACGGCGCTGACTCCAGACATTCTACTGCCTCCTACTGCCCCTACGGTGCAGCTCACCCAGGAGCAGTATGAGTACATGCTATCCCAGATGCGCGGCAGGAGTCCTCAGTGATCCAGTAGATATTTTTTATCATCTTTGTATGTATTGGCCCTATGGGCCTATTGACCGTTCTGTACACTGATTTTCATTCTTATTTGCCCTCCATTGTGGACATGTATGTTTGTTGGATATTTACTTTGTGATATTTACTTTGTTGGTATTTTTATTGTCATATTTACTTTGTGATATTTACTTTGTGATATCTGCGATGGAGATGACAAATATACCTACGCTGGGTTATAAGCGATGATCTGATATACAAAGGAGGTGCTGCCGAAATTTAAAAAAAAATATTGTGTATTTTTGTTATGATGTGTGTCTGTGTTTACAGTGAATGTAAAATGCAGTGTTCGGAAACCATCGACAGTTTCGATTACTGTTCTATGTTTTATCTTGGATAGAAAGAGCAACAGTTCAGGGTGCACTTCTCAGAGCTTCCTCTTCACGTCCTTCACCTTCTCGGATAGAAATAGCAACAGTTCAGGGTGCACTTCTGAGAGCTTCATTTTCACGTCCTTCACTTTCTCGGACGTCGTAAAGGTTCCCGAGAAGGTGAAGGACGTGAAGAGGAAGCTCTAAGAAGTGCACCCTGAACTGTTGCTCTTTCTATCCAAGATAAAACATAGAACAGTAAGCGAAATTGTCGATGGTTCGAACACTGCACTTCACACACACTGTAAACACAGAAACACAGCATAACAAAAATATCAATTATATTTTTAAATTTTTTTTAACATCTGCGACGTATAGCGACGTTCTGCGACTTACTGCGACGGCAAATAGACGTCGCTATACGTCGCTAGACGTCGCTCGAGGACGTCGCTAAACCTATCGGTATGCGTCGCTACGTTGCCCACGTGGCTGTCATGCCATGTCATCATATATAAATAACAGAGCGTCGCAAGTGGTCGCTTTACGTCGTCATTTTGGCGACGTAATTCGATGTCGCTATATGTCGCAATTTTTGCGACGGCTAGCGACAATAAAGTACGCGTCGCCAATAGCGACGTTCGGCGACTAAAGTGCCATCTGCGACTTGCCTTTACGCGACGTCCCTTTTTCGTCGCTAAATACGTCGCTAATTGGTTTTAGCGACGTAATTTCCTTATTTAGCGACGTTTCCGAACGTCGCTAAAATGAGTTATTTTAGTAGTGTCCGTCACCAGATTCTTGCTCCGAGCCAAAACTTTGTCCCGGAGCTCAAGCGGACATCCTTCGTGTAGAGCTCAAGTGAGAGGTTCCTGACAGCATGGTGGTCTCCTTTATTAAAGTATCCGTACTCGTCCCACAACCAATGTGGGATGAGCACGGATACTTTGACAAAGGAGACCACCATGCTGTCAGGAACCTCTCACTCGAGCTCTACACGAAGGATGTCCACTTGAGCTCCGGGGCAAAGTTTTGGCTCGGAGCAAGAATCTGTTGAGGGAGCACATCCACCATGCCGTCAGAAAAAAATAGTAACGGTGAGAGACCCATCTGAGTAGGACGTATACTCTGATAATATCTCCTCCAACACTCAATTCCACTACTGATATCATTCTTGTAAAGGTAATCTCTCAGAGTATACGTCATACTCAGATGGATCTCTCAGAGTATCCTCTTTGGTTGGTTATCGTATCATCATTGCCGAGGGATGAGAGTCGGAGGACAGTCAACTTTATCTATGGCTACATAGTTTTTGCCTCGCCAGTCGAATGGCTGCAGGGACTATGTCCTGATTACCATGCCGTACCGTAGATTAATGTAAATGGAGCTGGAGCTGGAGCCAAAATACAGAAACCAAAATACAAAATACAGAATCCAAAATATAAAATACAAAATACAAAATACAGAAACCAAAATACAAAATACAAAATCCAATCCCTGGGTTCGCCGAAAATACAAAATACTGTAAGAACGGATGGCTCAGAACACAACCCAACCGGAGAGGATACTCTGAGAGAACCATCTGAGTAGGACGTATACTCTGAGAGATCACCTTTACAAGAATGATATCAGTAGTGGGATTGAGTGCTGGAGGAGATATTATCAGAGTATACGTCCTACTCAGATGGGTCTCTCACCGTTACTATTTTTTTCTGACGGCATGGTGGATGTGCTCCGTCAACAGATTCTTGCTCCGAGCCAAAACTTTGTTCCGAAGCTCAAGTGGACATCCTTCGTGTAGAGCTCGAGTGAGAGGTTCCTGACAGCATGGTGGTCTCCTTTGTTAAAGTATCCGTGCTCGTCCCACAACCAATGTGGGATTAGCACGGATACTTTAACAAAGGAGACCACCATGCTGTCAGGAACCTCTCACTCGAGCTCTACACGAAGGATGTCCACTTGAGCTCCGGGACAAAGTTTTGGCTCGGAGCAAGAATCTGTTGAGGGAGCACATCCACCATGCCGTCAGAAAAAAATATTAACGGTGAGAGACCCATCTGAGTAGGACGTATACTCTGATAATATCTCCTCCAACACTCAATCCCACTACTGATATCATTCTTGTAAAGGTGATGCATACTTTTGGAGTCGCTAAATCCAAAAATATTAACGACGTTTTATGTCGGCGTCGCTAATTTCGTCGCTGATATGACTTATTTTGGTAGTGAAACGATAACCTTGTTTTAGATTTTATTAGATACATGTCTAATTGAGGGTCTATAAATTAGAATTGAAGTTTGTCTATATTATATTTAGGTTTAATTCAATTTGATACCCTCAACTATTTCAGTTTTTCAACTTGATACCATAAACTTTTTTTACTCGACAACTTGATATCATCAACTATTGAATATTTTCAACTTGATGCCCAAAAATAAATAAAAAAAATATAAATATCCCTCCGACCCTATCCAACCCATACCCCCAACTGCACCACCACTGCCCCCCACCCCATTACGGCTTCCCCCATCCCCCTCTCGACCGCACCCCCCTCTCTACGCACAGCAGTGACGGCGACAGCAGTACCAATGTGCGCGGAGAGGGGGGGATGGTACAACAGGGGGTAGGCGGTGGTGGGGCAGCCGAGGGTGGCAGCGAAAGAGAGTGGTGGAAGGACATGGATCTTTTCGTCTTTTTTAGGGTATCAAATTACTACATATCAAAATTTATTGTATCAAGTTGAAAATATTCAATAGCTGAGGGCAGTGACGAAACCATCCTAAGACCAAAAGGGGCCATGGTCCCCTTGGATATTTGAATTTTTTTTATTACATAAAATTTGATAAGAAATCTAAAAAAATTATACTTAATAAAGCATTATCAACATAAGATGTGGTCATGTAGGCTAAGCCATTGCTTCAGGCCCATTCAATTTTTCATATACCTCATTCAATTTGGTCATTGACTCATAAAATAAAATCATCAAATTTAGATATGGCCTGAATTTGGTGTGAAGTTAGTTAGGCCACCTACTGACATTTCTATCTCCCTATTTCTATGGTAGAAACACATTTAAGAGAAAAAAAAAAATTTCTCCCAGTGGTTTCCATTCCAATTTTCATCCTATTTGGTGCTGATTAGGATGAAAAAATTTGCATGAGAATTTCTACATGTTGAAACTCTTATAGCAATTATTCATCTTAATATTTGCCGCACTTTCAAACTAAATCATAAAATTCTTCATTTATATATTCTCATATCTTAATATTAGATCGCGCCATGTAAGATATAAATTGAGAAACATTGGAGAATATATAATATTTATTTTTTAACTTTTAAAAAAAATACTCTTTTGTGACATGATTTTTATTTTGCTTGGATGTTTGGCCCCTGTCTAATGCGAGTCCTGGCTCCGTCCCTGGCTGAGGGTATCAAGTTGAAATTAAGCCTTATATTTAAAACTCATCTAAGCTTTCAATTTTAAGGGCTCGCTAGAGTGTTGAGATTGAGCTTGAGTTTTATGTTAGCTCTAAGCTGGGGCTAAGCTCGAGATGCTCAATCTTTACCTTGCCATATGTATAAACTATACAATAGTTTGTACATATGTTAAAAAGGATTGAGGAGCTAGAGCTTAGCTCCAGCATTAATATTTTTGTAAAGACTACAAAATATAATAATTTTTAAAGAATATTATTTGTTTAAAGGCATTCATTAATAGTTTTTAAGGGGTTGTTTATCTATGATTACTACTAATGTTATTTTTTCTTCATCTAGATGTCAATGTATCTTATTTATTACTTGTGCTCCTGATCCTAAGTACCAATTTTATCAAATTATTTATAATATTGATGAAAGTAAAAAAATACTAATTCCGTGACATGATTTTTAAATAAATTTAGAATATATTTTGAATTTTTTTTTAATGAATAGGATATGATTTTATATGTATTAAATAAATACAAAGGATCACTAAATCATATGCGTATAACTTTTCTAGAATCGTCATACTTTTTTGTATTCAATATTCTAAACAAAATTAAAAAAAATCAAGTAATCGAAGTTAGACAATATCAAGTATGGTTAGATAATGTTGCAAGATCTTACAATGACACTGATGCGAAGTTTTGGTTTGAAAAGTTAATGCTGAAAATATGAGTGTTTTTAAATAGATTTTAGAGTAGATGATGAAACTCATATTTTTGCTCATTGGGTAACAACCTATGCACCTTATCTTAGATTAGATATTAGTACTTCAAACCTTACTGAATGTTTTGGATTAAATTTTTATGTGATAAACTAATAGAAATATTTCTTGATGGTATTAGAGCAAAGATTATATCACTTTATGAAAAGAGAAAAAAATAGACAAATCGTTGAAAATTTGAAAACAGATTATTGTTCAAAAATGTTAAAAATTATGGCCCGCATCAATAGAGATATTGCGTACTGATAATTTTATGTTCGAAATATAAGATCATGAAACAAGTCTAACATTTGTGGTTTACCTAAATGATAAATAACATTCATATTTAAAGTTATATCATACTACCATGTGTACATGTATGTTTTGTGTGTAAGACTTGTAATGTAAGTATTGAAAGATTTTATCATGCGCTATTAATTTTGTATTGAAAAATTGAGAAGCGTATATGAGCCATGTATGAAACCAATTCTAGTTCCTTACACTCCATAAAGTACATTGGTTAGAGGTTAAATTAGAGTACCAGTTGTACGATGCAAAGTTGGTAGACCAAGAAGAATCACATCATAACAAAAAATTATCGATAAGATATCTTCATTACAGTAATTGTGGTGGGTTAGTACACAACAAAAGAAAATGTATTAACCAATCAAGAGAGTAAATCTTTACCGTAG
The DNA here is from genome assembly GCA_029216955.1 of Iris pallida. NCBI lineage: Eukaryota > Viridiplantae > Streptophyta > Magnoliopsida > Asparagales > Iridaceae > Iris > Iris pallida. The sequence goes on along the minus strand of JANAVB010029817.1, from coordinate 5,080,503 downwards.
ATGTTGCAATTAATCTCAAGAATGAATAAAAAAAATTCTTTCTTTGATGTTGTAATTATCTACCTGGTATAATTTGGTCGTTACAGTTTAATTTTGGTAAAATCCTTTAAATAGTAAAATTGAACAATTATGCTTCTCTCTCTCTCTCTCTCTCTCTCTCTCTCTCTCTCTTCTTTGCTTGCTTCAATTAACATAAGTATAATTTTTGAAATATTGAGCACAACTAATTTGGCCAACTCCAAAAGACCAAAACTCATTAGTTACTCCAACTATTTTGGCCAACTCAAGACTCAAGTTTACTTAATAAAGACATCTCAAATGTGGGTATTGGCCTTGATGGAGTTCTCCTCCTTAGTGTGTATTGACCCTAGTGGAGTCGTTAATATCTGCGTTTAGCATTTAATACCAGAATCCTCGAACCACTCTGACGTGCCAGCCTCCTGAGAAGTGTCCTCGCCAATCTCAGGGTTAGAATTTTTATGGTTAGGGCTAGGGGTTAGGTTTTTATAGTTAGTGTTTTTAGTATTCAATATCGAAGTCCTCGAACCACTCTGACATGCCAGCCCGCTGAGAAGTGTCATCACCAACCTGTAGAGAAATTATGGTTATGATTACAGAGTTAGGATTAGAATGTTTATTTATGGTTAGGGTTAGGGGTTATGTTTTTGTGGTTACGGTTAAGATTGGCCAACAGTCATTAACATACCCCAATTTTGCTTGATGGATTAGCGAAATTTGTGCAAATTTCGTCAGTATGGCAAAAGTTTAGCACCCAAAATTCAGTTAGTTGCACTGGCAGAAGTTTCTCTCCTTCAAAATTTTTCAAACCGGTTTCTCTATATATGGTTAATATTTAAAATATATTATTATAGAGAAAATTTTCTAATATACATATAAAGTACATCAAACACGGAAGACCCACCTGCTGGATGCATTTAGGGACTGTTTGGTTGCAGGAAAATGGCTCGGAAGTGGAACTTCTTTTGCATATGCATACCCACTTTACGAGTGATCTAGAACTTGAATGGGCTTGTTTGGATGCTTGCAAGTCTTTGAAAATGTGAAAGTGACATTTTCAAAATGTTGTAATACACTGCACTTACACCATGTATCACTTTTTCGAAAAATGTTTGAATACATAGTTTTTAGTCTCCTGAAAATGAGGGGCATGTCTTTTATTTGGATGACAACATAAAATTGTAGGCAGGGATTCCTTTTTAGGACTTTGAATGTTTGTATGTCACCCCCTTTCATGTTTTTTTTATGACATGCAAGAGTGACACATCCTTGCAAGTATGCTCCCACTTCCACCGAATTTTTCTATCTTTTTGTTGAAAACAAGAACTCACTTTTGTCCGAAACCAATGAGTTTCAATACACTTTCGATCAGGTCCTTGGCACAGGATAGCCAGGACGACCGTCCAGGACCCACAGATCCGAAAGGCCCCAATAAAATTAGTTTAAATATAATATATTATTTCTTCTTCTTGTCCTTTTGATTTTTGCCTCCCGTGCGCTCATCGCGTGTTGGTACTCAAGTCGATCTGCACGAAGAATTATAGAGGGAAGCTATCGGTGGACAACGTGCGAGGGGGCGACAACGTGCAGCTGGAGACGAAGGAGGATAGGAAGGGGGGGGGGGGGGGGGGGGGGGGGGGGGGGGGGGGTTCCGGGAGCATGGAAGACATAGTCAAATCAGTGGTGATGGCGGAGTGCGAGATGAGGATATGTAATGTATGCATACATTTGTCTCCATTTTAGTGATGACTAATGAGAACATGGATACATAGTCTTATTATATATTGGTAGTCGATTATTGTGTGTGTGTGTTTTTTTTTTTGTTTTTTTTTATAATCAGACATCAGAGTTACACGAGACATGATATTTCTCAACTAAGAACTGGCCATGGAATCTCTTGCAATTGCTGCTGCATCGATGCTGCTCGTAGAAGAAGTTCCTCCATCAACGCAATGTTGATCTTAACAGTATCATTGTCAAGGGGAGTGAGTCCATGGTGAGGAAGAATCAGACTGATGAACCAGACCTCCCGAGCAATCCGACAGGAATTTGATTGTGGTGGGTTCTTGAAATAATACGTAACATGCATACATATTGTTTGGCACGCTACACAATTAATTTGGTATGCATATCTTCTTATTATCCTCAACATGAGTTTCATCTCCATGCTTACACAATATTTTTTTTTGGGTGTCCTTTTATCTGGACAGACAAAAAACGTGAAGGGAGATTCAAATCGTGTTCATCTTCACGGGATTTTCTGGTGTATCCAACAGACTATACTCCCACGAAACCATGCTTACACAATATGTATCTATGTGCACTTTTTTTTTTAAACAAGCACGTGCTTGCTCAGTTAAATCGTGTCTCCCCGCACACAATGTTTAGCCGGTCGTCATATCATTTCGGACTCTTCGTGCGAATTTTGTCCGCACTGGCTTTGTCATCATAGCCCCACACGCACACCTTGCGCACTCCGCGCGCTCCAGGGCTCCACGAGACGGGCGACGTCTTTCGACGCCAGCAACTTAACGCTTCGCTTCGCCCACGACGTCGAAGGCACCTCCGACGTTTTCACGACGCCTACGACAGGCGATACCGTCCAGCCACCCATTCTATGCGCACGACGCTTTCTCGACGACCTTACGGCACCGTACGACGGGCAGCATTGTCGGCCGTCGTTTATACCCGTGGTAGAATGGTGCCGGTTCTCGACCGTCCACGCGGCGTCCTAACCGTTGAGTTTTCATGCACGAACATCCCATTCTGACCCATACCAGCTCGGATCGTGACTATTTTTCGTCAGTCCTACGACGTTGTGGATGTCCCGTATCGCATGTACATATGTACACAACTCGTTAAATTCGCACTATTCAGTCTCCTTGAAAATTTATAGCACTTCCTCGACTACTAATCCTTTAGCTTGTCAAAGTCAAACCAAAACAAGAAATGCACTACTTCCGACTTCACCTTTTCAGTTTTATCCCAATAAGAAAGTGTACAAGAGTTCACTACCAAGTAGGCATGTCAATGGTTGACCAAAAATCCGTATCCGATCCGTATTCGAACCAAAAATATCCAAAATTTCGGATACGGATACGGATTCGGATATTTTATCGGATATTTATCGGATATCGGATACGGATACGGTAAGTGCCATATCCGAACCAATAATATTTAATTTTTTTAATAAATTTAAAATATATATGTGGCTTTCAGAAATTTATAATTTAGCCCGTCCATCATGGGGGAGCCCATGAGCGGCCCCATCAGTGAGCAGCCCGTCCTGGACTGAAGTCTGGAAGGTTGCAACCCTAAAAACTCTCTTTCGAGTCTGGTAGTGCAGGAGAATTTCTTGTTGTGTGAAGAATTACTATATGTATGAGCCTTGTGTGGAGAATTTCTTGTTGTGTGGAGAATTACTAATATGTGCAATGTATTCATTAGGTTATTAGTGCAGGTTTCTGAATCTGGTATCATGGAGCTTCATCATAGATATAGTAAGTCTACAGCCTGGGCATATGAAATGTGACGAGAACTCGGTTGAACTCTATTATTGATAGTACAACTTTGGTTTCATGGACACAACTCATCAACTCTTGAATCGAGACTAAATGTTCTAGGAAATATTGACCAGTATAAATCCATCTTGCCGTGTGTTTTTCCATTTTATGAACTAAATGTCAACTACAGTGTGTTGATTATTCTGCAGCTAGCTTGGATTTGCATACAGGAAGGGAACATAATCGCGGGGCTGCGACTGGCCAACTGGTCATCAACAGAATTGCTGCGGTTGCATGCTTTCGGCTAGGTCTTTTGGCCAGGCTGTGCAAGATTTAGGCAAGGTGACCGTGATAATGTCCGGAGGTCTAGCCTGGAATAGTTTCTGGGTTGCCATGGCATTTTTATTTAGAAATCAGCCTTCCTGGAGGCAAAGCTCCTGTAAGGTGCATACCTCCAGTTTATGTATGAGCCTTGTGTGGAGAATTTCTTGTTGTATATATTTTTTAGTAATCTTATTGGTTCGGATATTATCCGATATCCGATAAAATTATCGGTAACGGATATGGTAGCCAAAACGTATATCCGATCGGATATCGGATAGTTATCGGATATATCCGATAGTTAATGGTTCGGATATGGTATTGCCAATATCCGACCAATAAGCTACCATTGACAGGCCTACTACCAAGAAACAATACGCAAGTTTTGGTAACTCCTCAAGCGGCAAATGCAATGCACAAACAAGTGCGAGAGTCGCACTTTTACATATACATGTGAGTTGCAAGTTTCTAAACGTAAATGTTCTTAGGCAACGTTTGGTTAACATAATCATGATCTTAGAAAAAAAAAAAAAATTATTCATTTTCTACGTTTGTATGCTAACGAAAAAAAGAGAAAAAAAAATGATTACCAAAGAAAGGCAAACTAGATACTTGTTTAATAAATGGTAACTGTGAGAAGATTTGGATTTGTACTTTTAAAGATGAAAAGTACATAGGAATTCATGCACTCCTTGTCGTGTTTGTAGGGGGAAAAAATGTTTGGTTATGATTGAAAAGTGAGAAATAAAAAGTGAATTATGTTAATAAAAATAATAATTATAGTTAATCTAATAATAATTATTTAATTTAATCTAATAATTAGTAGTTAATTTAATAATAAAAATTGGTGACATATATTATCAAACTTTAATCTCTCTTTCCTTTTTTTTCATTTTCCAATTCTTCTCAAATGACTCTCTCTTCTCCAAGAGCGCAGCGTCGGGTCAACGGCGCAGGATGCAGACATCGTGGTGCTACTTCGCGTCTCCGTCGAGGATGTCTCCTGGCTTCGCGTCTCCGCCAAGAACGTCTCCTGGCTCCTCCACTGCTCCGTTAGGCCTCCCGCACCTCCTTCGTATTCTCCTTTTTTCTATTTTTTTTCGTTTCCCACCCACATTCCATCCTTAGATGAGGATGTTGGAAAAGGAAAAAGGAAAAGGATAGGAACTGGCGTACAGCTCCCGAGACAAAATACAACGTTAAATTCGTGGGCATCCAAACGCTAGATTAAGGATTTCTCATCCCAAATTCAAGAATTTTCCAAATTCAGTCCCAATTCTAGTATTACAAAACAGGGGAAATGGTTCCTTCCATCCAAAACAGGGGGAAATGGTTCCTAGCAATTGCTTCACCCGATTGTACCTCAGACGTATATGTCTGGATTTCCATTATAGCTTGTCTTTTGAGCCTTTGTGTCACGACCCGATCCCAAATAATTGGGTCGAACCGGTTCATGTCCAGCCTGCACCGTTGTTGAGACGGCGGCAGTAAGCTGTTCCATTAGCAGGTAACCATACAACAACATCTATATTTGTCACAACTCAAATTCGAAAAAATGAATCTTTATTAAACTTTGAAAAAAATACAACTGAAATTTAAATGTACTGAAATAAATATCTGAATTCAAATAACAGAGTTTTAAATAAACAACAAAGCTGGAAAAAGGAAAAGCTATCTAATCAGCCGGCTCATCGGCCTCAGTCCCAATGTCCTCCAATGGGGACTCTGGCAGCACTACAGGGTACAGAACGGGGTCGTAGTAACTGCTGTATAACAGCTCAGCATCCTCAATGTCCCCTAAAAATGTATCTCCAGTCAGGAGGGAGCAAAGTACAATTCATGCTAATTTAAACAGTTAAAATAAATAATAGGATCATGCACTTTTAAACAGTTTAGAAATGAACAGTTTTCTAGCAGTAAAACAGTGTGATTTGAATATGCAATGAATATGACCGGCTTGGGATGTACAGTTGTATCCTATTGATACGATTCGACTTATCTCCGTGTGTATGAGGGGTAAGCTAATACTGGCCTAAGTTACAGTTGGATGTGGTCATAAACATTACTTTATTCCCCCAGTCCCCAATCAGTTACAGTAGTTGCAGTCAGTACTCTCAGGGAGAGTTTCGTGTTTGCATCGTGGTTTAAACTTGCAATAAAACGATTATTAAAATAACTGTAAACTAACACAAACTATATTTGCCTCAAAATAGACTGGACTGGAGAGGATGAAGACTTCGAGATGGAAATTTAGGATCGTCCTCGAATTCCTACATTCGAGAAATTGACTCAGAAACCAGGGTTACCAAATCTAGCTACGCTAGTTGAAATCTCTAATTGTGTCCTAATCCATTTTAATTCTTTATTAATAAAAGACGAACAAAACACGATTATTGTGCGTTGAATTAATAACGAGGGAAAGATCATTTTAAACTTTGTATTTTGGAAAACTCGTTGATATCAATTTAATTTGATTAAAACTTTGTATTTTCATAATTATAAATATAAAACTAAATTTCTTATTTTAGCAAGAAATACATGATCGTTAGTTAATATTAAAACTTGTAGATTTTAGGTGAGAAAATCTTTATAATTTTTTTTATATGAAAATAACTTTTATCCGATTTATTCGTATGCTACAAAAACTCGCAAAATCAGCAAATAATCAAAAATCCTACGCTACCAAATTACAGTTACAGAACCAACAACCAGCTGGGTTTATGTCCATTACAATTTATTTACATAAATTGAAATAAGACAGAAACGGTCGTTAGTTCTAAACTTTCTATAATTAGTTATAATTAAATAAATAAAATAAATTAAATAGTGACTAGTCTCAGGTATGGTCCAATCGTCAACTAGGCTAATGCCTCAACGTCCGGGCGAGGCCGGTTTCGTTTGCACTTAGCCGGGGCCCATTGACCGATACGGTCGTCGCCCAAAATCCAAATATTTAATATAATTCCGAAATCCATTTTGAAATCATTTTTAAAATATAATTAAATTTACGGAAAAATCCGGCAGCATCTCCTCTGTTTTTGGTCAACCCAAAAACTGGGAAATACGCCGATAATCTTTCCTGCAAATCCCAAACCAGGGAATCCCAATATATATATATATATATATATATATATATATATATATATATATATATATATATATATATATATATATATATATATATATATATATATAAATAACCACAAACATTCCACAAATTATTTCGGAACGACCCGAACCAAGTTCGGAAGTCCGAATCCAACCAAAACATTCACAGCACGCTACCGAAAAAATTCGAAAACCCAAAATATATCGAAATCCATTTCCGAAAAGTTTCGGGAAAGAAAAACAACCAACAGAACCTTTCCGAAGGTTCCGAAACGACGACGTCGCTAAAAACCGAATTTCTAGGAGGGAATCGGGGACCAATCTCATCATAGACTGAAGAAAATGGGACGGGACAGGGGTTATACCTTGGGTTGCTCGGCTAGAGCTCTCAGATGTAAGTTATAGAAAAGAAAGACGGGAACAGCAAGTCGGGAACCCGCGGACAGCGCTGTCTGTGCTGTCCGGATCAGCGGGGCACAGGCTCGCGGGAACCGGAGCAAAAGGAAACAGTCGAAGCGCTGGACAGCGCTGGACGAGGCCGCGAGAGCGCGGGGAGGCGCTGGGAACCGGGGGAGCTGCCTCGAGGACGGGCACGCGGATGGATCTCACTACCAAAATAAGTGGTTTTAGCGACGCCCAAAAACGTCGAAAAAACAACAAAATCCGTCGCTAATATGTATCACCGACGTATTTATCGACGTTTAGGTTTTGTCGCCGTTTCCTTAGTCGCTGATTACAAAAACGTCGCTGAACGTCGCAATTACCGACATTCAGCGACGTAACAGTACGTCGGTGAGTTATCGACGTTTATCGTCGTTTCGTCGGTATATTAGCGACGTATATGTAGTCGCTACACGTCGGTAAAGACCTGGAATAGTTACCGACGTCTACCGTCGTTTCGTCGGTAATATAGCGACGTGAATGTTGTCGCTAGACGTCGGTAAAGGTCCTGTACATTTTTGCAGCTAGTGTCGGTAAACGTCGGTAAATACGTCGGAGAGCTGTACTTTTTTGCAGTTAGTCGTCGGTAAATGTCGGTAAAACGTCGGAAAAATATATTATTTGCAGCTTGTCGTCGGTAAACGTCGGAAAAAGACGTCGCTAAACGTCAGTAAGCGTCGCTAAACGTCGCTAAAGTTGTAAAAAAAATAAAAAAAATAAAACACAGATTCTATATTACCACTCACAATTCTATAAAACACATATAGGTACACATTCAAATCCCCACTCACAATTCCAAATCACAGCGCATTCAAACCCCCACTCACAATTCCAAATCACAGATAGCTTTAATCTAAGTTAATTAACATCCAATCCAAACACAATTAACATTTATCGACGAAGGAATTAACATCCAATCCAAACAAGTCACAAGTCAATTCGATACAAACACAACTAACATCCAATACAAACATCCAATCATAGGTCACAAACATAAGATGATACAAACACAAACAAAAGTCCTAACTAGGACTACTAGTGATCTGGTGCAGGAGGGGCACCGCCGCGACGAAGGCGTAAAAACTCCTCATACTCCGCAAGTGAAATCGATACAGATGGAGCGCCAGGCTGTGACGTCGGTGGAGTCGGTGTCGAAGAAGAAGGCGGTGGAGGCGGCGGAGTCGACGACGATGAAGGCGCACCCAGAGTACCAGCATGCTCCAACGCTGTAAGTCGCTGGTTGTATGAATCCATGATAGATAACATTCTACCACTGCTCTGGACCATCGAATCCTGCGCCAATCTCACCGTCTCGGCCACGGTCACCTGTCCTGTCTGCAACTCCGTCACCGTGCGCTCTAACCCTCCAACGGCGCGCTCTGTCCTCTCAGTCGTCTCCCTGAGGTCTATAATGCCGCGGTCGAGCGCATCCAATCGTGCTAGCAGCGCAGGATCGTCCGTAGGATGCTGAGACTGCTGCTCGATCCGTCGTAGCAGGTCGTCACGGAGAGACTCTATCATCTGGTGGACTCGGGCAGACTCCTGGGACGGCTGTGGACCATGCACACTAGCAGGAGATATCCTAGAGGACTGGGTCGCAACTAGGGCGCCATAGGATCCCGTACCGTAGTACGTACCCCTACGGAGGCCACCAGCGGCGGTCATCCACAGCTCGTCCGCCGACGGAGCTTGAGTGGGCTGCGAGGAAGTACCGGCCTCTCCTGCATCAGGTGCACTAGCAGCCGTCCGTTCCCGCAGCCTCGTATACTCGGCCTAGAAAGTATGGATAGTACTCTATGATTTCTAATTTCTAATTAATGTACTTATTTTTACTAACTTTATGAATATTTATTTGCATCATATTTACTAAGTTATATTAAAATGGACACGAAGTATTACATTAAGATAACGTATTGTAATACTTACATAGGTCTGCTCGGCCCTCTCGTCAATAAGGACTCCGCCCTTCCGATGGGTGGCCAGGAAGACGGTCACCATGTCGGCGTTACCGACCTTCCTTACCTGTAATTAAATATATTATCTTAGTAATAATTTATCGGATTTGTATTAAAATAATATTTCTAAAAGAGAAAGACATACCAGACGACGGAAATGTTCCGTCATCGGAATCGACCCACCGCACCACTTCGAGGCATGTTGCCTAGCCGCCTTAGTCTTCTCCGACTTCTCCTTGTACCTTGGCTCGTTGAATCGAGCCTTCATCTCATTCCACTGATCAGGGGTGATCCAACCTTTGATCGGCTTTCCGGCACGATCACGTTCCTTCTGATCATTAATAGAGTCGCGGATCAGCTTAGCAGCGACGGAAGGAAACATCCCCTCGATCTGCTCGGCCCGGTGCGGCGGATAGTAAAACATATCCTAGAACAGTACGAAACCAAATATTTATCAGTTATATATAATATGCATAAATTAAATGATTCATGTTAAAAACAAATCTATTTTAACCTTGAAGCGCGTAAACCAGAAGTTCTTCCTTTCGTCTGGAGCATCAGAGTAGTTAATCCAGGGACCACCATAATTATGCCTCAGCATATCGCCTAGGCGTCTCTGTACCCCTGGAGGACGATATCTATACATACATATTATATTCATGAAAAAAGTTAATTTATGATAAAAACAGAAAAAAAAAAATCATAAACCAAAATACCTACTTTGTACCGTCGGCCCAGATCTCCGTCCTCCCCTCCTCCGGAGGTGCGCACGCATCATCTTCATGATGCTGGTCGGCCGTCGGCGCATCCTCCTCGGCCATCTGCTCATCCGTCTCCATCGTCGTATCAACATCAGGAACGCTAGACGGGGGAGCCCTCTCAACAGGTCTGGAACTACTCGTCCCAGGAGATATGCCACGTGACGTCGTCCCAACCGGCCCAGCTACTGTCCGATATGGAGGAGTAATCGGCGACGAGGATCCAGAGCCGGTACCAATAGGAGGTACCGAAGGCAAACTCCGTCCCCTAGCAGTACCTGTAGGAAGTACCGGAGGATCCCGACCTCCTCGTGGCCCTCGCAAATATGACAGTACAACAAAGATAATAACCAAGGTAACATATGATGATACATTCTACAATAAATATCTAAGTCCAGATAATATATTCTAGAAGAAACATCTAAGTCCAGATAAGTATATCTCTCTCAATCATCTTCAGAATAATCATCTTGTTCGTCTTCCTCGACCTCATCTTCCTCTTCCTCCTCATCTTCACTTTCGTCTTCACCTTCGTCGGCTTCGTCTTCCTCTTCGGATAATTCTACATCTTCTACATTATGTGTCGTGTAATGCGTAACTTCCGTGGAGTCCACATCGACAATATTGGTTACAGGAGGTAGCTCGTCCTCCTGGTAAGCTTTTTCATCAACATCAAAAGTATCTCTAGCTTTAGTCTTGCATACTGCCCACCAGTCAGACTTCGTTGCTCCCCGTCTCGGATAAGCTGTGAAATACACGAGCTGAGCCTGAGTTGCTAGGACAAACGGTTCGTAGCCTTGATATCTACGCTTGTAGTTTATATCCACAAGACCATGCTTGTCAATTTTCCAGCCTTGATTTTCAATCGGATCGAACCATTCACACTTGAACAACACGATCTTTGCAGGTTCTCTGCCATAATTATATGACAACTCCACAATCTCTCGCAAGATGCCAAAGAAATCATTTCCTGGATCGACGTCTTTGTAGTTCGAAGACTTGATACACAAACAACTGTTCTTCGTGGAATCAAGATCCAGGAAGCTGTCTCTGATCGGAGCATTTGTCGACTTGAACCGAAAGCCATTGACACAATAACTTGGCCATGTTTTAACAAAAGTAATTGGTCCCTTGGCAAGAGTTCTAATTAATTCAATCTCGGGTGAAATTAGACGATCGACCTGAATATCAAAGAAGAGATAATAAGTTATTTATTGCGCAGTTGCATTAGAAGAGGCCAGTAAATATTACCGAACTGCTTACATATTCGCTCAACCAAGAAGGAAAATGACGTCTCATTTCTTGTTCTAATGCTTCGTCTGTTAGGTAGGGTCTAACCAGCCTCAACTCATCATTATATGTGCTGGAAAACAACGAAGCATTAGAACGATTAGTACAATAATATTAGCTTATACTATTACATTGAGATGACGTAAACTCATCATTCCTTACTTACCCCTCTAGCTTCTCCACTTCATCCTCGTCGCAATTGAGTAATACATACAACTGAGCAGCCCTTAGCTCTTCGTCATTCAAATATCTCTTCTTCATTTTCCCCGAAGGCTTTCCGGACGCATTGAATACTTTCAGTATTCCATCATTAAATTCTTGATATCCGTTGTCGTTTCTCGGAGCCCTCGTTCTATTCGTAGCAACATGAGGTTTGAAATAGGAGGAGCAAAAATTTGTAATCTCCTCGAGAATATAGGCTTCACAAATAGAACCCTCGACCCGAGCCTTATTTTTTACCTTTCTTTTTAGGTGATTCAAATGTCGCTCGAACGGGTACATCCATCGATATTCGACGGGTCCACCAACACGTGCCTCGTAGGAAAGATGAATCGGCAAATGCTCCATAGAGTCGAAGAATCCAGGAGGAAACACCCTCTCTAGCTTGCACAGTGTTACCGCAATGTCCTTCTCTTGCTTTTCTAGACGATCAACGAGCAATTTCTTAGAACAAAGGTCCCTGAAGAATATGCTAAGCTCCGTCAATGGATCCCAAACTGCCTGCGGCAAGAATTCCCGAAATGCAATCGGAATTAACCGCTCCATGAATACGTGACAATCATGGCTCTTCATACCTGTCAGTTTGTTCTCCTTGAGGTCGACGCATCTTCTCAAGTTTGAAACATACCCATCTGGAAATTTCAGACCTTGAATCCACCTACAAAGCCTCACTTTATCCTCCTTCTCCAGTGAGAAAATTGCCTTAGGCTGCTTCAACTTCCCATTCCCGTCCTCTATCAAATGCAATGCAGGACGTCTACATATTTCTTTCAAGTCCAATCTAGCCTTAGGATTGTCTTTCGTCTTCCCCTTTACGTCCATTACAGTATTAATTATGTTGTCAAACACATTCTTCTCAATATGCATGACATCAAGGTTATGTCTAATCAGATTGGTGCTCCAGTATGGCAGATCCCAGAATATACTCCTCTTCGTCCAGTTATGAGTGCGACCAAATCCGTCACACTTGTAGCCCGTAGCAGGCTGCTCAATAGCACTTGGTAAATCTCTAACCTCCTCCCATATCGTGGCTCCGCACCACCTTGTCGGTGGATCACCCTTCTCCACAACGCCAGCACGAAAAGCATTCTTGTTCCTCCGGTACGGATGATCCTTCGGCAGGAATTGTCGATGACAATCGAAGAAGCACGGTTTGCCTCCGTGTTTCAAACGGAAAGCCTTAGTGTCGTCCATGCAACACGAACATGAAAGACGACCATGCGTGCTCCATCCAGATAACATTCCATAGGCCGGAAAGTCGTTGATGGTCCACATAAGTGCTGCCCGCATCTGGAAATTTTGTTTTCTAGATACATCGTACGTGTTGGAACCTACTTCCCACAGCTGATTCAACTCATCAATCAATGGCTGTAAATAAACATCGATGTTCCTTTTCGGATTGTTCGGATCTGGGATAATAACGGTGAGGAACATATATGGAGTCTTCATGCACATCCAAGGCGGTAGATTATACGGGGTGACGATCACAGGCCAACACGAATACTGGGATCCCGAAAGTCCGAATGGGGTAAAACCGTCAGAGCAGATACCCAATCTAACATTACGCGGATCAGAAGCAAAATCTGGATACTCTCGATCAAAGTGCTTCCATGCTTCTCCATCAGATGGGTGATCCAACACTCCTTCGGTATGTTCCCGCTTATGCCAACTCATGTTTTCTGCAGTTTCCTTCACCATAAACAACCGCTGCAAACGCGGCGTCAACGGCAAGTAGTGCATCGAAGAGGTAGGCTTCCTGGCACCGACAGACTTTCCTCTACCACAGGCCTTGTAGCGATCGACACCACAAAATCTGCAGGCGTCTTCATCCTTGTCGTCTTTGTAGTACAACATGCACCCGTTGCGACAGGCATCGATTTTTTCATATCCCATCCAGAGCGATCTAACCATCCTCTTAGACCGGTAGAAGTCTTTAGGCAACTTCGCACCCTCAGGCAATATTTCTATAAGCAACTCCATAATACGGTTGTAGCAATCTTACGACATGTTAAAATCGGACTTGATGCTCAACAATCTTGTAACCACCTCCAACGGTAAATGATCCTCACAACCAGGATATAATGGAGTCCTTGCATTCTCCAGCAACTCCATGAACTGTGCAGCATCGGGGTTCGGTGCCTCCTCAGGTGCATCATGATCATCCGAATCGAAACTAGGTCCGGCCGCGTCAAAAACCATGTTAACCAACCCATCGTCGTAAGGAGCGTTGTTGTGGACATCCACATAAGGCTCGTACTCCGATGCTAAAGACACAAGTTCTCCGTGCTCGCTCCACTGATAGTAATTCGGCGTGAAACCCTTCGAGTACAAATGATACGTGACATCCACTTCTGGATGATATTTCAAGTTGCGACATCTCACACACGGACACTTAATTTTGGTACCGTCCATGTACTGAGGGAACGCCTTGGCAAACTGCAGGAACTGGTGTACACCCTCTATGAATTCATCCCGCACACCGCACATGTCATCAGGATGACGGTTGTACATCCAAGTACGATTCCGCAGATAGTAATTCAGCTCCATAATTCTGTAAGATAGATACATCAAGGTAGTGAAAATCTGTATCGTAAGACAAACTAAACATAATTAGTATATAATCATGTAACTGGTGGATCCGCTAGCTAGTAAGCCGGATGTACTTAATATCAGAGAGTATCAAATTAGTATTAGTATATAGGTTAGGTAGACCGTATCAGAGAGTATCAGATTAGTATCAGAAGAAGGGAGGAGCAGATGGGTCCAGAGCCATGGTGGAGAAGGAGAAGTAACATGAGAGCAGTTTTCGCCGTAACATCTCCTGGCTCTGCTGGCAACTGAAGTCCAGATGCTACAAAGGACGATCCTTCGCTGAAATTAACTACAACACCCATCAGTTCAAGTTCATTCCTAGATGAGTATATTCCAATGCCATAGAGGAAGGTCAACAAACTGATGGCTTCTATGGCATTGGAATCTACTCATATAGGAATGAACTTGAACTGATGGGTGTTGTAGTCGATTTCAGCGAAGGATCGTCCTTTGTAGCATCTGGACTTCAGTTGCCAGCAGAGCCACAGGAGATGTTACGGCAGAAACTGCTCTCATGTTACTTCTCCTCCTCCACCATGGCTCTGGACCCATCTGCTCCTCCCTTCTTCCCTTCTTCTCATTCGACTATCTCGGCCTCCTATTCGGCCTACTATTCCGATACCGATACTTTGAACCTTGATCTTAACACAAACCTATATACTGATCGATACTAATCTGCTACGCCCGATACTAAGTATATACGGTCGATACTGATAGCGATAGTCCGATACCGATAGCGATAGTCCGATACCGATAGTTCGATCGATACCGATAGTTCGATACCGATAGCGATAGTCCGATACCGATAGCGATAGTTCGATACCGATAGCGATAGTCCGATACAGATACACATGGACCTACATATATATATATCACTAGTAGCCATACTCCTCTACATACTACTCTACACTAGGATCTAGTAACCATATACTAAGTCAAAATCTAGGGTTTGACTGAATATGGGTTAACTTTCTGGTCAAACTAAGTCAAAATCTAGGTTTAATAGGGTGTGTGGGTGTTCACCATGTCAAAGTTCAGTCCATCTCTGGTGGACTCAAAAATGTACAGCAGGTGAGGAGAGTGTTAACCCCAGGTTTAGACATCTAACCCAAGTCAGTCTAATGAGATTCAATCTCAGATTTAACAAGTGTTTTCAGATTTACGAGAGGAAAAAGGTAAAAGAAGAAGAGTTCATACATTCATTTCCAAGTTTAACAGTTCATATAAATCTCAAGTTATATGCATGAAGGAAAGGAAAATCAAGTTCAGTCATGTATGCATTCTCAGGTTTCATGTTCAGTTAATCTCAGGTTAATGTTCAAAAACAATCTTAGTTATACATTATATCTCAAGTTCATCTCATTTCTCAGTTATTGCATATATTCATATCATGACAGTTTTGAACATGTAAGATATGAAATAAACTTAACATCTACATAACTGTGAACAATATCTAAACAAACTAAAATCCACAAATCAATCCCAGTATTAACATTACATCACAGTCTATATTTATCATTTAATTTCAATATTAATATAAAACTTACAGTTCAGTTGAGTAGCATAACCCATGTAATGCAAACCCAAATTGAACCCCAAAATACAAACCCATGTAATGCAAACCCAAGTTGAGTAGCATAACCCATGTAATCATATAACCACATCATTTAGTGAACCATACATTACATTAATTAACCAATTTATTATCCTATTAATCTCTGAAAATTCCCAGAACAGTGTAGGTATCATAGTTATGTAGGGAAACCCCAAACCATCAGTCCCACATGCCCCATCCGAAACCCCAAACCTAGTTTACATCTTCTTTCCCAATTTTAAAGGACTACGCCATCTCCAATGGGGGTTTACATTGATCAGAATAATATGCAAAAAAGAAAAAAAGTAATAAAAATGGCGTTAGGGTTAGGGTTTACCAAATTGACGAGGGGAAGAGGGGGTCGACGGTCTCCGGAGGACGGGGTCGGTGCTCGAGGCGGTCACGAAGGTCGGGGAGAGGGGAGGGGGTCGGTGCTCGCGGCGGCCACCGACGGTCGGCCGGGGAGCTGATGGGGGGGAGGGGGAGGGTTGGGGAGAGGAGAGGGGTCGCCGAGGTCGGTGGGGGTCGCCGAGGGCGCGGTCGGACGGGGGTCGACGGGGTGGGGGAAGCCGGCTCGGGGTCGGGGGGGAAGGAAAATATTGGGGGGAAATAATGGGGGGAATGAAAACTCGAACCTGACCTATATTCACACTTTAGCGACGTCATATAAGAACGTCGGTACACGTCGCTAATATCATTGATATTAGCGATGAAGTAATAAATACGTCGAAAAACGTCGCTAATATCACTAATATTAGCGACGTTTACCGACTTATACGCGGCGTGAGCTCTTTAAAACGCAAACGTAGTTTAAATACGTCGCAGAACGTCGCTGTCAGTCGCTAATAGTGACGTCTTGCGACGTTATAAAGAAACGTCGCTAAATTATTATTTTTCTGCGACGTTTTCTTAAAACGTCGCTAATTACGTCGGTAATATGACTTATTTTGGTAGTGTCTGGTCGGGGAGGCCGCTGGGTCGCCGGGAAGCGGCGGTCGACGGTCGGAGGGGCGCCGAGAAGGGTCGGCGAAGGGGTGAAGGGGTCGGCCGTACGGCGTCGGGCACGGGGCACCGCTGGGGGCTCGGGGCGGCGCGGCTCCGGCGGACAAGGGGAGGAGGCCGGCGGGAAGGGCGCTGGGTCGCGGCAGAAGTTGGCCGCACGGGGAGCTCTGATCCGCGGGTAGGGGCTGCGGGAAGTTGTGAGGGAGAGTGGGTGGGAGAGTGTGTAGAGGGTTTTGATCTTGAGTAGAGAGAGAGAGAGAGAGTTGTTCTCTGATGAAGAGGGGTAGAGAGGAGTTGAGGTTGTTCTCTGGAGAGAGTTGGGAGGGAGTGGGTTTGAGTTGGTTTGTGGTGAGGAGAAGAGTAGGGAGAGAGATGAACGTGGGAGGAGGAGAGGGATAGTGCTGTGAGAAGCAATTGGGAGAACGGGTTATGTGCTGGTCCCTCGTGGACCAGCTCAAAACTCCTATTATTATTATTTTTATTAATAGAAAGAATTCAGAATTAAGAAATAGGATTAGATCCAGGTCTGGGTTCGGGCTCGGGTCTGGGTCAACATCCAAAAGTCCATGTTTTTAATTTTTGAAATTTATTTTAACACTCAAAAATAGTACTAATAATTATAATAAATATATATAATAATAATAATAATATAATACTAATATTAATTAACAAAAATTGGGTTTCACAATCTTTCCTCCTTAGCAAATTTCGTCCTCGAAATTAAAGGCAGGGTAGGAGAATCAAACAGGTACGGGTACCACGCCCGTAACTCAGGTCCAACAATAAGAATTTTCAAGGCAGTCGTGGATGAGACGGTTTAGGGACAAGTTTCATTTATGATATCATCCATGTAGAAAAATGCAAAAGCGAACCAAAGTACACGAGGTTGATCAGACCATCATGCACCGGTCCTGATTAGACAATATATTAGTGGGTGCACCCAATAAAATACTGTCATGATCAAGCTTGATAAAGAGATAGCTTGCAAAACTAGGCCGACTTAGCAGCATCAGTCAAGTTTAGAACGAAAAGATAAGAAATAGGAGTTTATGTGATGGCTCAAATTCTGATCTTCTTCTCACCTCTGACTACGCTTGCAATTGGTTTCTCTGGCACTGAAAGGTTGAGTCCAATCTTCAGCTCTGAATTATCCAAAATGTAACTCGGATCCGGATTTTAGCGTCTGAGCTGTGATACGTAGAAGACGTTGTGCACTCGCTCAAGATTAGCTGGTAGAGCTAACCGGTACGCTACTTCCAACTCGTCTTAAAACTTCAAATGGCCTGATGTACCTGGCCTCAATTTCCCAGCTCCATCAAAACTGATCGTTCCTCTGGTAGGAGAAAACTTCACAGTAACGCTATCTCCTTCTTCAAACTCCACTGGTCGACGACTACTATCGACCCTATGCTTCTGTCTGTCTTGGGCAATCCTAAGCTTACATTCACCTTTTCTACTGCGTCAGTCACCAACTCTGGATCCAGCAGTACTCTTTCTTCCACGTCGTCCCATGCAAGTGGTGTACGGCAACAACGTCCATAGAGAGTTTCAAATAGAATCATACCAAATGCTGGCTTGGTAGCTGTTGTCATAAGAGAACTCTACCAAGTGTAAATGATCTTCCCAAGACCCTCCAAACTCCAATACGCAAAAATCTCGGTATGTCTTCAGGCGTCTGGATTGTCTTCTCTGATTGTCCATCTGTCTGGAAGTGACAGGTAGTACTGAACTTCAATTGTGTTCCCAAGCTGTCATGCGAACTCTTCCAAAAGTGAGAGGTAAATCTCGTATCTCTGTCAGATACAATACTTACCGGTACTCCATGAATCCGGTAGATGTGCCGCATGTACAGTGCTGCCAACTTTTCGGTGGATAGACCAACCTTGAAGGGGATAAAGTGAGCTGACTTCGTCAGTCGGTCCACGATAACCCAAATGGCATCCTTCCCTCCTTGGGATCGAGGCAGTCCCGATACAAAATCTATCGTTATGTGCTCCCATTTCCACTCCGGAATGTCAAACGACTGCAATAGTCCTGCTGGTCTCTGTCTGCTAGCTTTAACTTGCTGACAAATTAAACATCTAGCCACATACCTGGATACATCCTTCTTCATTCCGTACCACCATACTATAGTACGCATATCCCGGTACATTTTGTTGGCTCCTGGATGTATGGAATACTGCGACTGGTGCGCTTCTTGCATCAGCTCGTTCCTCAGTTCGCCAGTTGGTGCACAAAGCCTCGTACCATTCTTCAGTGCTCCGTCGCTGGCGATTGAGAATCCTTCAAGTGTCCCTGCCAGTACTTGGTCTCTGAATTTACAAAGCGTGTCGTCTTGGAATTGTGCCTCCTTGACTCTGTCCATCAGACTCGAACGCACTTGCAACTGCATCAATGATGATTCATCTCCTGGTACGATGGCTTCTCTTCCAAGTTTCTTCATCTCTTCTTCTGGCAGTACAATCTCCAATCCAAGCTTCTCTATGTCCTCCAGCAAATGACGCTCCTTGGTCAAGAACATTGCCATCGGGTATCGACTAAGTGCATCTGCAACAACATTAGCCTTACCCGGATGATATTGCAGGTTGATGTCAAAATCCTTCATCAGCTCCAGCCATCGCCTCTGTCTCATGTTCAGCTCCTTCTGAGTGAAAACATATTTCAGACTTTTGTGGTCTGTAAATATTTCCACTCTCTCTCCATACAGGTAGTGCTTCCATAGCTTCAAAGCAAATATCACCGCTGCAAGCTCCAAGTCATGTGTGGGATAGTTCTTCTCATGAGTCCGTAATTGCCTAGATGCATAAGCAATTACTTTCTCGTGTTGTTGAAGAACGCAGCCCAGTCCCTTATCGGAAGCATCACTATAGATTGAGAAACCGCCGGTACCTGCGGATAGCGCAAGTATCGACGCTGTTGTAAGCCTCTTCTTCAGTTCCTCAAAAGCTGACTGGCAAGCTTCAGACCAAATGAATTCCTCGTTCTTCCTGGTTAGCTTCGTCATTGGTTCAGCAATCTTGGAGAAATCCTTCACAAACTTCCGGTAGTAGCCAGCCAAACCCAAAAAGCTTCTGATCTCTGCAACCGAGCTTGGTGCAGTCCACTTTTCAATAGCAGCTATCTTCTTTGGATCCACCGAAATTCTTTTTCCTGTGACAACATGGCCCAAAAATTCCACTTTGTCTAAAAAGAATTTGCATTTGGATAGCTTACCATAGAGCTTCTCCTTCCGCAAAGTTTCCAGAACTTTCCTGAGGTGCTCTTCGTGCTCCTCTTCCGTCTTTGAATAGATCAGAATGTCATTGAAGAAGACAACGACAATTTGATCTAGATATTCATGGAAAACCTTGTTCACAAGGTTCATGAACACCGCAGGAGCATTCGTCAGTCCAAACGGCATGTCCAAGAATCCAAACTGCCCATACTTGGTGTTGAATGCCGTCTTGGGAATATCTTCCTTCCTGACCCTGATCTGATGGTAGCCAGATCTAAGATCTATCTTCGAAAATATCTTGGCTCCGCTCAATTGATCATATAGGTCATCGATCCGGGGCATAGGGTACTTGTTCTTGATGGTGATATTGTTCAGCGCCCGGTAGTCGATGCACATCCGTACTGTTCCGTCCTTCTTGTGCACTAACAATACAGACTCTCCCTAGGATGAAGTTCCATCTTGGGTAAATCCTAGAACTTCATTGATCTGGTCCTTCATCTCTTTGGCCTCCTTCAGATTGACTCTGTAGCATCTCTTAAACTAGGGGAGAGCCGGGGACTAGGTCAATAGTAAACTCTATGTCTATATCTGGGGTAATCCGGGAAAACTATCAGGAAAAACATCTACCATAAAGGTGTAACTAAGAATTTTATTCATGTGGAGAATTACAGCAAAACTCTTATGATTGATCTAAGGACATCCTGTTACAACTTCTTATAACAATAGATAATGCTATTCAGCAGTCCTAGGTACTAATCTTCATGGTTCTGGCTCTTGCATGAGCAGTCTCCAACTGCTTCATCTTCCTCTATGATCCTCGAGTCTGCATCATGCCCTCCTATAATGGGGGTAGAAGGCAAGATCTGCTTGATAGGAAGAGAGTCCCTAGGTTGCGGCGTAGCAGGTGTTGCTGGGGTAGGTGCTCTGGTATAATGGAGAGATAAGAGGCAGTTCTTTACCGGATGTTCAGCGGATCCACATGCCAAACATTGTTCCAATCTCTTGCGGCAACTAACGGCCTGATGACCAGGCCTCTTGCAGTAGTCACAAGCCAATAGCATCTTATGACAAGACTGCCGGAAAGTAGAGTACTTGATGGGACCCAAATATCTTCTAGATTCAGGGGTACCCCTCCTAGGGTGAGGTTCCGCACTAACTTGATTGGAGATAGCTAAGGCTACATCATTGACGTTCTTCATGACTTCTCTCGTGATATCCATCTGTTCCTGCTGGGCTTCAGCTTGAGCCTTCTGGGACTCCAGGATTTCTTGAAGTAGGGCAACCATTTAGGAGGTGTTCGCTGGTACTGGTGGAGCATCAGAAATGGGTACTTCACCAAGGAAATGCAGCTCAGTTTGAGAAGAGGTAGGATCCGCCGGTGTAGTAAAAACTTCATTGGATGCATTATGGGGACGGTCAATCAGCTGCGAGGGAATAAACCCAGGACTTGGTTGAGGATATGGGATATGATCCGGAGATGAAACCTCATCGCCAGCAGGATTGGTCTTGTCAATGGCCATTCTCTGGAAGGTTTAGGATGCACACATAAGCAATGTTGCCTACCAGTCTATAATCAAACAAAAATATTTATTTATATATAATTCGGACCTATGTTGTGACAAATCAATGTTCTAATGTTCTAATTATTTCTAAGTATGTTTTCCTATGTTGTTGTTTGACCTGCATGGGCCACCACTAAAAACATGTCACGACCCGATCCCAAATAATTGGGTCGAATCGGATCATGTCCAGCCTGCACCGTTGTTGAGACGGCGGCAGTAAGCTGTTCCATTAGCAGGTAACCATACAACAACATCTATATTTGCCACAACTCAAATTCGGAAAAATGAATCTTTATTAAACTTTGAAAAAAATACAACTGGAATTTAAATGTACTGAAATAAATATCTGAATTCAAATAACAGAGTTTTAAATAAACAACAAAGCTGGAAAAAGAAAAAGCTATCTAATCAGCCGGCTCATCGGCCTCAGTCCCAATGTCCTCCAATGGGGACTCTGGCAGCACTACAGGGTACAGAACGGGGTCGTAGTAACTGCTGTATAACAGCTCAGCATCTTCAATGTTCCCTAAAAATGTATCTCCAGTCAGGAGGGAGCAAAGTACAATTCATGCTAATTTAAACAGTTAAAATAAATAATAGGATCATGCACTTTTAAACAGTTTAGAAATGAACAGTTTTCTAGCAGTAAAACAGTATGATTTGAATAGGCAATGAATATGACCGGCTTGGGATGTACAGTTGTATCCTATTGATACGATTCGGCTTATCCCCGTGTGTATGAGAGGTAAGCTAATACTGGCCTAAGTTACAGTTGGATGTGGTCATAAACATTACTCTATTCCCCCAGTCCCCAATCAGTTACAGTAGTTGCAGTCAGTACTCTCAGGGAGAGTTTCGTGTTTGCATCGTGGTTTAAACTTGCAATAAAATGATTATTAAAATAACTGTAAACTAACACAAACTATACTTGCCTCAAAATAGACTGGACTGGAGAGGATGAAGACTTCGAGATAGAAATTTAGGATCGTCCTCGAATTCCTACATTCGAGAAATTGACTCAGAAACCAGGGTTACCAAATCTAGCTACACTAGTTGAAATCTCTAATTGTGTCCTAATCTATTTTAATTCTTTATTAATAAAATACGAACAAAACACGGTTATTTGTGCGTTGAATTAATAACGAGGGAAAGATCGTTTTAAACTTTGTATTTTGGAAAACTCGTCGATATCAATTTAATTTGATTAAAACTTTATATTTTCATAATTATAAATATAAAACTAAATTTCTTATTTTAGCGAGAAATACATGATCGTTAGTTAATATTAAAACTTGTAGATTTTAGGTGAGAAAATCTTTATAATTTTTTTTATATAAAAATAACTTTTATCCGATTTATTCGTATGCTACAAAAACTCGCAAAATCAGCAAATAACCAAAAATCCTACGCTACCAAATTACAGTTACAGAACCAACAACCAGCTGGGCTTATGCCCATTACAATTTATTTACATAAATTGAAATAAGACAGAAACGGTCGTTAGTTCTAAACTTTCTATAATTAGTTATAATTAAATAAATAAAATAAATTAAATAGTGACTAGTCTCAGATATGGTCCAATCGTCAACTAGGCTAATGCCTCAACGTCCGGGCGAGGCCGGTTTCGTTTGCACTTAGCCGGGGCCCGTTGACCGATACGGTTGTCGCCCAAAATCCAAATATTTAATATAATTTCGAAATCCATTTTGAAGTAATTTTTAAAATATAATTAAATTTACGAAAAAATCCGGCAGCATATCCTCTGTTTTTGGTCAACCCAAAAACTGGGAAATATGCCAATAATCTTTCCTGCAAATCCCAAACCAGGGAATCCCAATATATATATATATAAAAATAACCACAAACATTCCACAGATTATTTCGGAACGACCCGAACCAAGTTCGGAAGTCCGAATCCAACCAAAACATTCACAGCACGCTACCGGAAAAATACGAAAACCCAAAATATATCGAAATCCATTTCCGAAAAGTTTCAGGAAAGAAAAACAACCAACAGAACCTTTCCGAAGGTTCCAAAACGACGACGTCGCTAAAAACCGAATTCCCAGGAGGGAATCGGGGACCAATCTCATCATAGACTGAAGAAAATGGGACGGGACAGGGGTTGTACCTTGGGTTGTTCGGCTAGAGCTCTCAGATGTAAGTTATAGAAAAAGAAAGACGGGAACAGCAAGTCGGGAACCCACGGACAGCGTTGTCTGTGCTATCCGGATCAGCGGGGCACAGGCTCGCGGGAACCGGAGCAAAAGGAAACAGCCGAAGCGCTGGACAGCGCTGGACGAGGCCGCGAGAGCGCGGGGAGGCGCTGGGAACCGGGGGCGCTGCCTCGGGGACGGGCGCGCGGCTGGATCAGGTCGGGGAGGCCGCTGGGTCGTCGGGAAGCGGCGGCCGACGGTCGGAGGGGCGCCGAGAAGGGTCGGCGAAGGGGTGAAGGGGTCAGCCGTGCGGCGTCGGGCGCGGGGCACCGCTGGGGGCTCGGGGCGGCGCGACTCCGACGGACAAGGGGAGGAGGCCGGCGGAAAGGGCGCTGGGTCGCGGCGAAAGTCGGCCGCGCGGGGAGCTCGGATCCGCGGGTAGGGGCTGCGGGAAGTTGTGATGGAGAGTGGGTGGGAGAGTGTGTAGAGAGTTTTGATCTTGAGTAGAGAGAGAGTTGTTCTCTGATGAAGAGGGGTAGAGAGGAGTTGAGGTGGTTCTCTGGAGAGAGTTGGGAGGGAGTGGGTTTGAGTTGGTTTGTGGTGAGGAGAAGAGTAGGGAGAGAGATGAACGTGGGAGGAGGAGAGGGATAGTGCTGTGAGAAGAAATTGGTAGAACGGGTTATGTGCTGGTCCCTCGTGGACCAGCTCAAAACTCCAATTATTTTTTTTATTAATAGAAAGAATTCAGAATTAAGAAATAGGATTAGATCCAGGTCTGGGTTCGGGCTCGGGTCTGGGTCAACATCCAAAAGTCCATGTTTTTAATTTTTGAAATTTATTTTAACACTCAAAAATAATACTAATAATTATAATAAATATATAAATAATAATAATAATATAATACTAATATTAATTAACAAAAATTGGGTTTCACACTTTGCTATAGCAGCCTGGCTGTCACAGTGTACAGGGATAGCAGGAACTGGTTTGCTCCACAGAGGAATATCTGTTGCCAGATTCCTGAGCCAGTCTGCTTCCTCACTGGTGAGGTCAAGAGCTATGAACTCTGCCTCCATAGTCGATCTAGATATACAGGTCTGCCTGGTTGAGTTCCAAGCGACAGCAGCTCCTCCCAATGTGAATACATATCCACTTGTGGCTTTGGTCTCATCTGTATCTTAGATCCAGTTTGCATCAGTGTACCCTTCTAATACAGATGGGTATCCTCCATAGAATAATCCATGGGATAAAGTACCCTTCAGGTATCTCATTACCCTTTCTAAGGCAATCCAGTGTGAACTATTCGGATTGCTTGTGTACCGACTAAGCTTTCCTACTGCGTAGGAAATATCAGGTCTGGTACGGTTAGCAATATAGTTCAAACACCCAATTTGCTGAGAATACTTCATCTGAGCCACACTGTCTCCTTTGTTCTTCTTCAACCTGATACTTGTATCATATGGAGTGCTTACAGGTTTAGAATCAAAATTGTTAAATCTTTTCAGGACCTTTTCTATATAATGAGATTGGGAGATACCAATTCCCTCAGAAGTGCGACTTAATTTAAGTCCTAAAATCACATCAGCAGGTCCTAAATCTTTCATATCAAAATTTTGAGACAGAAAACTTTTGATATCATAAACAATATCCATGTCAGTGCCAAAAATAAGAATATCATCAACGTATAAACACAATATTACGCATAAGCTGCCAACAGTTTTGCTATATACACATTTATCAGAATCATTAATAGCAAAACCATAAGATAGAATTACCTTATCAAATTTATCATGCCATTGCTTTGGCGCTTGCTTCAGCCCATAAAGAGATTTAATCAATTTACATACCTTGTGTTCTTGTCCTGGAACAACAAACCCTTCAGGTTGTTTCATGTAAATCTCTTCCTGTAAATCTCCATTCAAAAATGCAGTTTTTATATCCATTTGATGAATAAACAGTTTATGAACAGATGCAATAGCAATTAACATTCTAATTGTGGCAATCCTAGTAACTGGAGAGTATGTGTCAAAGAAGTCTACTCCTTCCCTTTGTTTGAACCCTTTAGCAACAAACCTTGCTTTGAACTTCTCAATAGACCCATCAGGTCTTAGCTTCTTCCTGAAGATCCATTTGCAACCAATTGGTTTGCAACCTACAGGAAGGTTAACTAAATCCCAGGTTCTATTTGACATAATAGAATCTATTTCACTGTTAATGACTTCTTTCCAAAACAGTGAGTCTACAGAAGACATAGCCCCTTGATAAGATATAGGGTCCTCTTCAACAAGATAGGTAAAAAACCCTTCTCCTAGGTTTGGTTCTCTTCTGGCTCTTTTACTCCTCCTAGGTTCTACTAGGGTTTCTACTTGAGAACTAGAAGTTGCAATAGGAACTTGTGCAGATATAGAAGATCTAGGGGTTCTATTTTTCAAAGGAAAGACATTTTCAAAAAATGTAGCATCCCTAGATTCCATAACAGTGTTTGCATCAATACCATTAACCTCACTCTTAATAACAAGAAATCTATAAGCAATACTGTTTTGAGCATAACCCAAAAATACACAGTCTACGGTCTTGGGTCCCAATTTCCTTTTCTTAGTAGGAGGGACAGAGACTTTTGCAAGACATCCCCACACTTTGAAATATTTCAAAGATGGTTTTCTGCCCTTCCATAATTCATAAGGGGTTTTATCAGTCTTTTTAAAAGGAACTTTATTCAGAATATGGCAAGCAGAAAGTAAGGCTTCCCCCCACAAATTATCAGATAAACCAGAGCTACCTAACATAGCATTAATCATATCTACTAAAGTCCTATTTTTCCTTTCTGCTACCCCATTTTGTTGAGGAGCATAAGGGGCAGTTACTTCATGTATTATTCCATGCAATTCACAAAAGGAGTCAAAATCAGCAGAGGTGTATTCACCCCCACGATCAGACCTAAGAATTTTTATTTTCTTTTCAAGCTGATTCTCAACTTCAGCTTTAAAAGAAACAAACTTACTAAGAGCCTCATCTTTTGTTCTAAGCAAGTAAACATAGCAGTATTTAGAATAATCATCTATAAAAGTTATGAAGTAACGCTTACCACTGCGAGTGAGGACACCGTTTAATTTACAGATGTCGCTATGAATAAGCTCCAAAAGCTGAGAATTTCTTTCAACTGAATGAAAGGATTTTCTAGGCTGTTTGGCTTGAGTACAAATCTCACATTTATCGTTCCTGCTCATATCAATCTTGGGAATTAATTGCAAAATAGACATTCTCTTTACAGAATTAAAATTCACATGTCCCAAGCGACCATGCCAAACATTATAGTTATCAATATTGGAAGATAATGCATTTGCAGCAGAAACATTATTATAAGCAATGTTATTTAAACTAGAAGTAAAAGAGTTACAAGAAATATCAACATAAAGTTTAAATAGACCCCCACAAACATAGCCTTTCCCAATAAAATTTCCGTTTAGGAGATTACAACTCGATCAGACTCAAAAACTAGTTTGTAGCCATGTTTATTTAACAAATATCCAGAAATCAGATTTTTATTCACGTCCGGTACGTGCTGCACATTATACAAAGGGAGAATCTTGCCCGAAGACAACTTGAGATTCACTCTTCCCTTTCCAAGCACTCTGGCAGCACTCGAGTTTCCCATAGCTACTGATTCGCCTTCCTCAACCTGTCGGTAGGAGGAAAATGAATCGATATTGGGACATACATGGACATATTCTCCTGTATCAACCCACCAATCAGTAGGCTGATACGAGATTTCAAAACCAGAACATACAGCTACAAACCTCTGATCATCGGTACCGATAGATTCGATTCCGGCTATGACTACGTGAGCCTGAGGAACAACAGGAGCGTCAGCAGCAGGAGTTCGACGATCAGGATTCTGGAATCCCTGACCCTTCTTCCTGTGGCGACATTGCCTAGCAAAGTGGCCAGGCTTGCCACAGTTGTAGCATTCCCGCTTTGGCCTGTTGTCTTTCCCAATAACAGGTTTTGGTTTCAGGAATTGTTTCTTTGTAGGATTCCTGTTCTGAGGGTTATTTCTCTGTTGAAAGGGTTGGCCCTTAGGCTTTCCCTTGGACTCAGCAATATGCAACTTTGCCTCGAATTCACTACTCAAAGGTTCCTTGTCCCTACTTCTACTCTCTTCCTCAATGCGGAGAGAGACAAACAGCTCATCAAAGGACATTGGCTCCTTATTGTGTTTCAGTTTTAAGCCAAATGATTTCCAGGATGGAGGCAATTTATTTATGAAGGCAGCAATAAGAAATTTATCAGCTAGTGGCATGTCTTTCTGAGACATCTCGTGAATAATGGTTTGCAGGGTGTTAGTCTGTTCAACAATAGACTTCTCATCAACCATCTTAAACTCTAGGAACCTGTCTACAATGTAAACCTCAGAACCTGCTCCTTCATTGGAGTATTTCTTATCGAGGGCTTCCCAAGGTTCTCTAGAAGTGGTAGTTGTGCAGTAGATATCATACAGCGTGTCAGACAGACAACTCAGTATTTTTCCGTGACAAATAAAGTCTGTCTCATTGTATGATTCTAATTCAAAAGTCCTAGCAGGTTCGTGTAGGTCAGGCAGGGTATCAGGTTCTTTAAGAGCCTTTGACAGTTTCAGGCAGGTCAACCAGTAGGTCATCCTGCGCTGCCACCGCTTAAAATTCTGACCATCAAACTTCTCCGATTTGGAGGAGTTATGAATACTGGTCGAGAATTCTTCTGCTATGGGATTCATAGTGCGTGCGTAGGAATAAAGCAAACAGAAGGTAAACAGAACCTAAAGAAATTCTATTCTAAGATTGTTGGAAATATTAGACAGAATTCCTAACGCAAGCAATCCGAAGAAGTAAAATTCAGAACAGGAATTAAGAGTTTAGGATTCGAGGCACGTTACAAACGTTGTCCTTAGAATAGAATTTTGCCGCCACAATTGTGCAGCAGGTTCCAGCGATCTATCCCCGAGATACAACGAATCCTTCGATCCATAGCACCGTGCACCCGGTAGTGAATCCCTCGATCGATCACAGCCTTGCCCAGAGAAAGAGTTGGACGGAAGGAGGAGGAGGAGGGTTCTGGTTGCAACTTTTCTCTTCTGTACGAACAGAGTTCCGAACGGGGATGAGAGGGAGAGAAAAGATTTTTCGTATCTGATCCAACAGATCACCTGATTTGATTTTAAAATCAAATCTCTCTGTACGTGGCCAGAATTATCTCCGCGATCCACAAATCCCGTAACGGAATTACGTGGTAACAGTTCTTGCGGAAGACCAGGCAACCGAACCAAAAAATTAAATCAAATAATAATTAAAAAGAGATAAAAAATTACCTTTATACCCTTGGTCCGGTCCGCGGCGCGCAAGCGTGCAAAGTGCTAAGTTCGCGACAAATTAACGCGTCAAAAACGCGCATTAAATCGCGTACCCGCTCGCGGGTTGGATGGGATGTAGCCCATCCCCTACACAATCCACTAACCCACTAAGGAGGGGAAAGCCTTATATGGAAAGGAGAACTTTTTCTCCTTTCCCATGTGGGACTAAAAGAAAGAGTGGATGCCTTTTGAATCACTCATGTGTGTTGCTTTCCAAGCAACACATGCATTAAAAAACCAACAATCCCCCACATGATTCAAAAGGAACAAAAGAATATAGATAGGCAGAACGATAGAAAAGAGAATAAGATTTGGGCAGTTACATTGTGTATCAGAGGAAGGTGTCTTTCGGACTTGAACCTCCCCTTAGTGTTGTACATTTTATCTATACGGATCCAAAGTGACATAAGTCTTGAACTTAGGATCTTATTTGTACAGACTCAACGTACACACAAACACATTACAGGCATTTGATCGTATCAACAGTTGTGCACTTTTCGGCCATGTGCTTATCTCGGTTTCTTGAGAGCTCTAGAGAACAGCCCGAGTTCCCATAGAATGCGGCCCCACTTTCACTCCCAAATAGGTGAATCTTTCTAGGTATTCTGCAATTTATATACCCTGCTTTACAAGCCACAGATTCATTAAGATTTTACAATCAACCTTAATTTTATTGCAGATCAACACTATATAGTAGAGGAATGGTTCATTACAATTACATCTATATAGTGCTTTCCAGTCACACACCAATTTTGTTGTTACCCATTGAACCTTTTCTTGGTGCTACCAATCGAAGGTTGGGTTGCCTTTGAGGTGACTTAATTTAAGGGCTTTAACCCCATTCCTCTTGCCGTCTCCAACACTAGTCTCCTTGAGAGACCTTTAGTTAGAGGATCCGCTAGATTGTTCTTTGATCTGACGAAGTCAATTGCAATTACTCCGCTGGACCGCAATTGCTTCACCCGATTGTACCTCAGACGTATATGTCTGGATTTTTCATTATAGCTTGTCCTTTGAGCCTTTGCTATAGCAGCCTGGCTGTCACAGTGTACAGGGATAGCAGGAACTGGTTTGCTCCACAGAGGAATATCTGTTACCAGATTCCTGAGCCAGTCTGCTTCCTCACTGGTGAGGTCAAGAGCTATGAACTCTGCCTCCATAGTCGATCTGGATATACAGGTCTGCCTGGTTGAGTTCCAAGCGACAGCAGCTCCTCCCAATGTGAATAAATATCCACTTGTGGCTTTGGTCTCATCTGTATCTGAGATCCAGTTTGCATCAGTGTACCCTTCTAATACAGATGGGTATCCTCCATAGAATAATCCATGGGATAAAGTACCCTTCAGGTATCTCATTACCCTTTCTAAGGCAATCCAGTGTGAACTATTCGGATTGCTTGTGTACCGACTAAGCTTTCCTACTGCGTAGGAAATATCAGGTCTGGTACGGTTAGCAATATAGTTCAAACACCCAATTTGCTGAGAATACTTCATCTGAGCCACACTATCTCCTTTGTTCTTCTTTAACCTGATACTTGCATCATATGGAGTGCTTACAGGTTTAGAATCAAAATAGTTAAATTTTTTCAGGACCTTTTCTATATAATGAGATTGGGAGATACCAATTCCCTCAGAAGTGCGACTTAATTTAAGTCCTAAAATCACATCAGCAGGTCCTAAATCTTTTATGTCAAAATTTTGAGAAAACTTTTGATATCATAAACAATATCCATGTCAGTGCCAAAAATAAGAATATCATCAACGTATAAACACAATATTACGCATGAGCTGCCAACAGTTTTGCTATATACACATTTATCAGAATCATTAATAGCAAAACCATAAGATAGAATTACCTTATCAAATTTATCATGACATTGCTTTGGCGCTTGCTTCAGCCCATAAAGAGATTTAATCAATTTACATACCTTGTGTTCTTGTCCTGGAACAACAAACCCTTCAGGTTGTTCCATGTATATCTCTTCCTGTAAATCTCCATTCAAAAATGCAGTTTTTACATCCATTTGATGAATAAACAGTTTATGAACAGATGCAATAGCAATTAACATTCTAATTGTGGCAATCCTAGTAACTGGAGAGTATGTGTAAAAGAAGTCTACTCCTTCCCTTTGTTTGAACCCTTTAGCAACTAACCTTGCTTTGAACTTCTCAATAGACCCATCAGGTCTTAGCTTCTTCCTGAAGATCCATTTGCAACCAATTGGTTTGCAACCTACAGGAAGGTTAACTAAATCCCAGGTTCTATTTGACATAATAGAATCTATTTCACTGTTAATGGCTTCTTTCCAAAACAGTGAGTCTACAGAAGACATAGCCCCTTGATAAGATATAGGGTCCTCTTCAACAAGATAGATGAAAAACCCTTCTCCTAGGTTTGGTTCTCTTCTGGCTCTTTTACTCCTCCTAGGTTCTACTAGGGTTTCTACTTGAGAACTAGAAGTTGCAATAGGAACTTGTGCAGATATAGAAGATCTAGGGGTTCTATTTTTCAAAGGAAAGACATTTTTAAAAAATGTAGCATCCCTAGATTCCATAACAGTGTTTGCATCAATACCATTAACCTCACTCTTAATAACAAGAAATCTATAAGCAATACTGTTTTGAGCATAACCCAAAAATACACAGTCTACGGTCTTGGGTCCCAATTTCCTTTTCTTAGTAGGAGGGACAGAGACTTTTGCAAGACACCCCCACACTTTGAAATATTTCAAAGATGGTTTTCTGCCCTTCCATAATTCATAAGGGGTTTTATCAGTCTTTTTAAAAGGAACTTTATTCAGAATATGACATGCAGAAAGTAAGGCTTCCCCCCACAAATTATCAGATAGAGCAGAGCTACCTAACATAGCATTAATCATATCTACTAAAGTCCTATTTTTCCTTTCTGCTACCCCATTCTGTTGAGGAGCATAAGGGGCAGTTACTTCATGTATTATTCCATGCAATTCACCAAAGGAGTCAAAATCAGCAGAGGTGTATTCACCCCCACGATCAGACCTAAGAATTTTTATTTTCTTTTCAAGCTGATTCTCAACTTCAGCTTTAAAAGAAACAAACTTACTAAGAGCCTCATCTTTTGTTCTAAGCAAGTAAACATAGCAGTATTTAGAATAATCATCTATGAAAGTTATGAAGTAACGCTTACCACTGCGAGTGAGGACACCGTTTAATTCACAGATGTCGCTATGAATAAGTTCCAAAAGCTGAGAATTTCTTTCAACTGAATGAAAGGATTTTCTAGGCTGTTTGGCTTGAGTACAAATCTCACATTTATCGTTCATGCTCATATCAATCTTGGAAATTAATTGCAAAATAGACATTCTCTTTACAGAATTAAAATTCACATGTCCCAAGCGACCATGCCAAACATTATAGTTATCAATATTGGAAGATAATGCATTTGCAGCAGAAACATTATTATAAGCAATGTTATTTAAACTAGAAGTAAAAGAGTTACAAGAAATATCAACAGAAAGTTTAAATAGACCCCCACAAACATAGCCTTTCCCAATAAAATTCCCGTTTAGGGAGATTACAACTCGATCAGACTCAAAAACTAGTTTATAGCCATGTTTATTTAACAAATATCCAGAAATCAGATTTTTATTCACGTCCGGTACGTGCTGCACATTATGCAAAGGGAGAATCTTGCCCGAAGACAATTTGAGATTCACTCTTCCCTTTCCAAGCACTCTGGCAGCACTCGAGTTTCCCATAGCTACTGATTCGCCTTCCTCAACCTGTCGGTAGGAGGAAAATGAATCAATATTAGGACATACATGGACATTTGCTCCTGTATCAACCCACCAATCAGTAGGCTGATACGAGGTTTCAAAACCAGAACATACAGCTACAAACCTCTGATCATCGGTACCGATAGATTCAGTTCCGGCTATGACTACGTGAGCCTGAGGAACAACAGGAGCGTCAGCAGCAGGAGTTCGACGATCAGGATTCTGGAATCCCTGACCCTTCTTCCTATATCGACATTGCCTAGCAAAGTGGCCAGGCTTACCACAGTTGTAGCATTCCCGCTTTGGCCTATTGTCTTTCCAATAACAGGTTTTGGTTTCTGGAATTGTTTCTTTGTAGGATTCCTGTTCTGGGGGTTATTTCTCTGTTGAAAGGGTTGGCCCTTAGGCTTTCCCTTGGACTCAGCAATATGCAACTTTGCCTCGAATTCACTACTCAAAGGTTCCTTGTCCCTACTTCTACTCTCTTCCTCAATGCGGAGAGAGACAAACAGCTCATCTAAGGACATTGGCTCCTTATTGTGTTTCAGTTTTAAGCCAAAGGATTTCCAGGATGGAGGCAATTTATTTATGAAGGCAGCAATAAGAAATTTATCAGCTAGTGGCATGTCTTTCTGAGACATCTCGTGAATAATGGTTTGCAGGGTGTTAGTCTTGTAGAACCCTAGAGGGGGGGTGAATAGGTAAATTAAAAATTAACTACAACAATTGATGCAATAAAGACAATTGAAAGTAAAGAGTAGAAAGATCAAACGCAAACGCAAGGATGTATCCTGGTATCCTCTTTTGAGGCAGTCCAGTCCCGGAACTCTCTCCGGCTGTAATCCACTATTTTACCAAATAGTACACACGAGTTTGGATCCGAAGAACTCGCCAACTTCAACACGAGTTTGGATCCGAAGACTCGCCAACTTCTACACACGAGTTTTCTTACGAAGGCTCGCCAACTTCAAACAAAAGAGAATGAGACTTTGTTGATCTTCTAACACGTGAAGATCGAAATGTACAACTCTTTAATACTCTAGCACTTTGGGAGAGGATGACAATGAAAAGCTTGGAAGAGTATTAATGGTGGAGCTCTTGGTTGTTGGAAAATTTATGGAAGAGTTGGTAAAGAAGCTCAAGAGAGAGAGAGCTTTCTTTTATAAGAGAACCAAGAGTTGGTGGCATTTAATGCTCTGAATACAGACAGACCGGCATGCCGTCGGTATGCAGCGGCATACCGTCGGTATACCGGCCAAATAGTAACGGTCATATTAATGACCGTTAGAGAGCATTAAATGCGGCCATTAATGCTAGTCAGAGCAATTCGAAAACCAAATATTTGAAATCCGGTATACCGCCGGTATGCCGGAGCATGCCGCCGGTATGCCGACAATTGTCACAGCAAGTTTTGAGTTGCTAAAAACGGTATACCGCTGGTATGCCGGAGCATGCCGTCGGTATGCCGACAATTTGTCACAGCAACTTTTGGGTTGCTAAAAAAGGTATACCGTCGGTATGCCGGAGCATACCGTCGGTATGCCGACAATTTGTCACAGCAACTTTCTGGACAAGAAAAGCGGTATACCGCCGGTATGCCGACTATTTGTCACAGCAACTTTCTGTATACTAAAAACGGTATACCGTCGGTATGCCGAAGCATACCGTCGGTATGCCGCTCTGTAGCTATTTGATTTTTGACTTGTTCTTTTTACTGTCATCCGCCCTTAGGTGTTTACAGATATACCTAGACCAGTACAGACTCGAAGACTCTAAGCAGGAAGACGCCGTCTTATGCTGGAAACGCCGGTAACTGCTACAGTCTTCAAGGAAGAAGGAGAAAGCTCTTGAACGAAAGAACTCCATGTAGTAGAACTTCTGAGAATGTTTGAATCTGAAGAACAGAAGACTAAACTACGAAGATGCTGTTAATTACTCAAAATAAAATGTGCCAACAAACTCCCCCATTTTGATAATTAACAAATTAGAGAGATAACATCTTCAGGGAGTAGCTCCCCCATAGGTAGACAGCTCCCCCTCAATACGGTTTCTCTCCCTTTGTCACTTAGTCAAAGATGGGGATAAACAATAGAAACAGTGCATAATAAAAATGACATGAGTATATAAAGAGAAGCATGCATTAATATATTAAAGTAGAAAGTGAATACATGTTGGACCCATACATATCATAGTAATAAAAAGACTCTCCACAACGAGAGCCAGACACGAGAGACAACCATAGATAACGTCCCCGAAGGACAGCAGACAAGTAGAACAAGTAACAACCGGTCCCCGAAGGACCACAAAAGACAACATAAGGAAAAACACATAAAAATTAGAAACACTCAAGAACCGAAACCATCACCAAAAGGAACTCCATCCCTAATCCTCAGCCGGATCATCATCATCATCACCCTGAGCCTGCTGGAAGACGCCAAAAGGATCAATGCCGTCAGGGTACATAAACCCATAGGCATTGGGGTCAGAGAAGCGCGGGCCCGTGCACATGGGATCCTGAAGATTAAGATCCAGAAAGGCATCACGGTCTTGAAGGGTGCGCTGAATGAAGTACCCCTGATCGTGGAAACGAGTCTGGATCAGGGCGCCAAGTCCACGAGTGTGGGCCCGCATCTGCTCCTCCGCCTGGGCCATCCGCATATTAAAATGCTGCTGAGTGAGCGACATATAACGGCCTGAAGTAGGAGGGGTAGATGTGGGAGCAGCAGGCGTGGATGCCGGTTGCTCTTGGGAAGATGAGGCACGGGAAGTAGAGGCGCCAGCAAGGGTACGGGAGACAGCAAGATATGAGGGGACGCCATCCGAGGAGCAGAGAGACAGGTCAACATGCTTGGCCTCCATAAGCAGAGTGATAAAAGAGCCATAGTAGAGATTCTGCTTCCCGGAAGGCAAGACACGCCAGAATTGCAGAAGAAGAGTCTTTGGGAAGGAGAATCGCTTCCGGGCATAGAGATGATACATGCAGACTAGGGCATCACCGGTGATAGCATCATAGTTCCCGCCCTTCGGAAAGAGAGTGTGGCACACGATCCGATGGAGCTCGTAGTAGAACGGCTCCAGCTGGACAGAGAGGGCCGGAATGGCAGGAGGGTTGGGACCCTTGCAGATGATACGGCAGAATTCGTCGAAAGGTGACGCCGCCGAGGAGTTGAGAGCACCCAAAGATGGTAACGCTTCCCCTTTGTCCGGGATGCCTAAGATGTTCTCCACTTCCCGAGAAGTAAGACGGAAGTGGCGGTCATTGACCATAGATTGAATGGCGGATGGATCGTCGTCATCCCCTCTCATGTTGCAATAGAAAAGGCGAACAGCAGCGGGGTAGACCGGAATTTGGCGCCGAAGAAGAGAGGAGAGACCGGCATCGTCAAACAACGGGACGTGATCGGGGAAGAGGTTCCAGTTGATCGCCCGTCCCTTAAACACGTTGTGATGGATGAAGTGCTGGAACCAAAGGTCGGCCGCCAGAGAGTTGGAGAAGACGCGTTGGTCATAGCCGGTAGGTAGCTCCACCGGGACGAAGGGATTGAACAAGGAGGAGGAGGAGGATCGGGGGCGCTTAGGGTTAGCCATGTAGAGGGATATGGTGCTTTGGTGTGGAAGAAGAAGTAGTAGAGAGGAGATGAAGAAAGAGGGTTTTTAAAGTAGAGGAGGAAGATGAAGAGATGAGTTTGAAAAGGGGGGTAGGAAGGGAACGGTTGTAGAGGAGTAGTAAATAGGGGAGATAAAAAGGTGATGGGATGAAATAAATGAGAGTGGAGTAAAAAGAGGAGAGAAAGGGGGAAGGTGATTTGAAGTGTAATAAAAAGGAGGGAAGTTGAGGAGATGGGTAGTTAAGAGGGATGGGATGGATGAGAGGGAATAAAGAAGAGATAAAAGGAATAATGGAAGAGAGATGAAAAAGTGGGCCCGGATCTCAGAGTACGTGGCCTGTCCGCGTTCATCCGGCATACCGGCGGTATGCCGACGTGTACCGACGGTATGCCGAGTTTCAAAACAGAACATAAGTCTGCTTGGGAAAACGGCATGCCGCCGGTATACCGTAGTATACCGTCGGTGTGCCGACCGAATGGGACTAAGGATCAAAGGATAAAATGCCTAGTTCACGACAAAGGAAAGAGAAGCGATCTTCCGGTAGAGGCTTAGTGAAGATATCGGCTAATTGATAGGTAGTATCAATAAAATCAAGACGGATATCTCCTTTTTGCTGATGGTCACGAAGAAAATGGTGTCTAATTTCAATGTGCTTCGTGCGTGAGTGACAAATCGGGTTTTTCGTGAGATTGATAGAGCTAGTGTTATCACATTTAATAGGGGTGCAAGAATGAGAAATGCCATAATCTAAAAGTGTTTGTGACATCCAAAGAATTTGTGCACAACAACAACCAGCCGCAATATACTCTGCCTCAGTGGTGGAAAGAGCAACAGAGTTTTGTTTCTTACTAAACCACGATACCAAGGACTTCCCGAGGAATTGACAAGTGCCACTAGTGCTTTTACGGTCAATCTTGCATCCGGCAAAATTCGCATCCGAAAAGCCGTGAAGCTCAAAGGATGAAAATTTCGGATACCAAAGACCCATGTTAATGGTGCCTTTGAGATAACGAAAAATGCGCTTAACGGCACTCAAATGTGATTCCTTTGGATTGGCTTGATATCGTGCACACAAGCAAACAGAAAACATGATATCCGGACGGCTAGCAGTTAAATAGAGTAAGCTACCGATCATACCTCTATACTTACGAATGTCGACCGATGTGCCATCTTTATCACTGTCAAGCTTTGTCGTTGTGGCCATAGGAGTCCTCATTGATTTGGATGAGTCAAGGTCGAAACGCTTGAGGAGGTCTTTTGTATATTTTGCTTGATTGATGAAGGTTCCTTTAGGTCCTTGTTTGATTTGTAATCCCAAGAAGAAGGAGAGTTCACCCATCATACTCATTTCAAACTCTTCCTGCATAACTTTGGCAAATTCTACACACAGTGTGTTGTTAGTAGAACCAAAAATAATATCATCAACATAAATTTGAACCAATAAGAGAGTCCCATCATGGGATTTAATAAAAAGTGTGGTGTCAACTTTGCCCTTTGAAAAGTTGTGAGAAACAAGAAAAGAGCTAAGACGCCCATACCAAGCACGTGGAGCTTGTTTGATGCCATAAAGGACTTTATGGAGTTTGAAGACGTGATTAGGAAATTGAAAATCTTCAAAACCGGGAGGTTGTTTAACATAAACTTTCTCTTTAATAATACCATTTAGAAAAGCACTTTTAACATCCATTTGAAATAGCTTAAAGTCATTAAAACAAGCAAAGGCACAAAGCATACGAATGGATTCAAGACGTGCAACCGGAGCATAGGTTTCGTCGTAGTCAATGCCTTCCTCTTGGTTATAGCCTTGAGCAACCAATCGGGCTTTGTTACGAGTCACTAACCCATCTTCATTAAGCTTGTTGCGAAACACCCATTTAGTTCCAATAATGGGGTGATTGCTAGATTTTGGGACAAGTTCCCAAACCTTGCTTCGCTCAAATTGATTTAGCTCCTCTTGCATAGCTATCATCCAAAATTCATCAAGAAAAGCATCATTAACATTTTTAGGCTCTATTTGAGAGATAAAAGCCATATTGGCACATAGATCACGAGTGGCGGATCTTGTGCTAACACTTGAGGAAGGATCCCCAATGATAAGTTCCTTAGGATGATTGGTGACAAATCTCCATTCTCTTGGGAGATCCTATGGAGGAGGCTCGAGAGGAGGAGACTCTTTAGATGGGGTCACAACTTCATTGTTATATGAAGAAGGACGATCCTCAATAGAGGAGTTCTCCAACCCAAACGAGATATCATCAATATCCTCGGAAGAGGAGAATGTAGAAGAGTTGAGTTCATTAAAAAAGACATTGATTGACTCTTCGACAACAAGACTTCTTTTGTTAAAAACACGAAAACCTTTACTATGAGTAGAGTATCCAAGGAATATTTCTTCATAGGCTTTTTCTTTAAACTTGCCTAGGTTATCCTTGGTATTCAAAATAAAACAATTGCAACCAAAAACTTTGAAATATCCAATAGAAGGAATTTTGTTGAACCAAAGCTCATAAGAAGTCTTCTTAGTAATAGGTTTAATCAAGACTATATTAATAACATGACACGCCGTATTAACGGCTTCCGCCCAAAAATATTGGGGGAGCTTATATTGGTTTAACATAACCCAGGCCATATCGTCAAGGATTCTATTCTTTCTCTCCACAACACCATTTTGTTGAGGAGTACGAGGACAAGCAAAATCATGTCCAAAACTATTCTTTTCACAAAATCTTTTGAAATCAACATTATCAAATTCTCCTCCATGATCACTCCTAATTTTGTTGATAGAAAAACCTTTCTCATTTTGAACACGTTTACAAAAAGCAACAAATTCACGAAAAGTATCACTTTTGTAAGCAAGAAAAATAATCCAAGTAAATTTCGAAAAATCATCAACTAAAACAAAAGCATAAAGTTTGCCACCAAGGCTAGCTACTCTACTAGGTCCGAAAAGATCCATATGAATAAGTTGAAGGGGTCTAGTGGTACTCACAGAGTTGATGGATTTGAAGGATGACTTGGTCAACTTACTTTTCTCGCATTCTTCATATACCATATCCTTTTTGATAGGGATACTAGGATGTCCTCGTACAAGCTTCTTGGAGGCGAGGCGAGAGATGGTATCCATGTTGGCGTGTCCAAGCCTCATGTGCCAAAGCCAACTCTCATCGTTCTTGGCAACTAGGCACCTGTCATTGTTAGTACCTTCAACAAGATAAAGAACATAAATATTGTTTTCTCTAATGTCTTCATACACAATAGTTCCATTGGAGCTATCGGTAATGTAGCATTTGAGTTTAACAAACTTGATATCATAGCCATTATCGGTGAGATGGCTAATACTAAGGAGATTATGCTTGAGATTAGTAACAAGACATACATTATTAATACAAGGATAAGGAGGAGAACCGATATTACCATTTCCAATAATATAACCTTTAAGATTGTTACCGAAGGAGACGTGTCCTTCTTTCTTCATCGATAGCGTTGTAAAAAGTGAAGCATCACCGGTCATGTGCCGTGAACAACCGCTATCGAGAATCCACTTGCTTCTAGCATGAGAAGGATTCGTCACCTACAAGATAAGTTGAAGATGAACATTTTGGTACCCATGATCTTATGGGTCCATGAGTGTTAGTCTTAGGAACCCACTTAAGAACTCTCATGTCAACTTGTTTTCTTGTATAACAAAAGTTAGAAGTGTGACCGACCAAACCACAATAATTGCACATCAACGAAGATTTAGAAGAAGAAGTGTGAGTGTTGTGCATGTGTGAGTTTCTAGTATGAGAAGTTCTACCATGAGTGTTATGATGATAGTAAAATGCATGATGAGAGGTGTTCTTCTTAACAGAAGGTCCTTTTCTTGTGTTAGAAAAGGAGTTGTGTGTTGTGTTCATGTAATGGTTATGCCTAGCATTGTGATGAGTGTGAGGGTGTCTTGGAGCATGCATGTGAGTGGTATTCTTATTACCTAAATTCTTACTTCGTGTAAGAAGATCATTATACTTAATAGAAGTGGAATATTCTCTTCTATTAGCATCTTGACATTTGCGCATGGCAAATTCATAAGAGCTTCTCATGGATTGAATCTCATCATCCTTTTTCTTGATGGTGTCAAAAGATTCTTGAAATTTGAATCGTAAAGACTCTATTTCATCCGTGTCGAAAATAGGAGATTTTCCCTTCACATCAATGATGATACTTGAGAGCCTCTCTACTTCAAGTTGAAGAGCCTCAACCTCCTTGAGAGATTTCTTGTATTTATTCCGAACACCTTTGTGTTCTTCATGTAACTCAAGAATGGCTTTCTCCAAATCATCATAGGTAAGAGTGTTTAAGGAAAAATCATCAAGTACCTCATCGGTTGCCATGAGACAGACGTTGGCATTGTGTTTGCACTCCTTGTCGTTGTCGGAGTCGCTCGCGTCGCTTTCACACCAAATGCTAGTGTTGGCGAACTTTCTGGAGGACGAGCTTCCCTTGCTAGGCTTCTCGTACTTGCTTGAGTCTTTTCATATCATCGGACAATCCCTCTTGATGTGTCCGGGTTTTCTACATTGATAGCATGCTGGGTCTTCTTTATTGTCCCGTCTAGAGCGGTTAGCCTTGTTGAACTTTAAGAACTTCCGAAAGTGCTTAGCTGTGAGAGCTATTTCTTCATCATCATCCGACTCATTGTCGTCGGAGCTATCCTTGGAGTAGGACCTTGATGCTGTGAGAGCAAGAGTCTTCTCCTTTTCTTTGGTTTTCTCCTTCTCCTTCTCTTGAATGGAGGACTCCTCTTGATCCTTCATGTCAAGCTCGTGAGTCATTAGCTTACCCATGAGGGTCTCTAGGTTCATGACGGTTAGATCGTTTCCCTCAATGATTGCGGTAGCTTTAGGACTCCAAGCTTTCGTCAATCCTCTAAGAATCTTTCTTATCTTTTCATGAGAGGGATATTCCTTTCGAAGAGAAGAGAGAGGGTTAATGATGTCACCAAAACGAGTAAACATGCTAGCAATAGATTCATCATGCTTCATTTTAAAAGACTCATATTCTTGCGTGAGTCTACTGATCTTGGATTCCTTCACTTGTGAAGTTCCCTCGTGTGTGACTTCAAGTAACTTCCAAATCTTATTGGAAGTCTTGCAAGTAGAGATACAGTTGAATTCACTACTGTCGAGAGCACAGTAAAGAGCATTCATTGCCTTGGCATCTCGACAAGCAAGCTTCTTCATGTTTTCAGCAAGTGTCTCCCGAAGGGTGTCAGAAGCAATATCCTCAATAGCTCTGGAAGGAGTAGGAAGGTCATTTATCACGTAATCCCATAAATCGAAATCTATGGACTTTAGATAAATGCCCATCCTAATCTTTCAGTAGTTATAGTTGGTACCATCAAATAGGGGAGGCCTATTTGTGGAGTGTCCCTCATTGTGAAACGTGTTGATGCTAGGGTTAGAGGCCATGGATCACTCAAGGGTGTAAATCCAAATCAAGAGAACGAAGCTCTGATACTAATTGTAGAACCCTAGAGGGGGGGTGAATAGGTAAATTAAAAATTAACTACAACAATTGATGCAATAAAGACAATTGAAAGTAAAGAGTAGAAAGATCAAACGCAAACGCAAGGATGTATCCTGGTATCCTCTTTTGAGGCAGTCCAGTCCCGGAACTCTCTTCGGCTGTAATCCACTATTTTACCAAATAGTACACACGAGTTTGGATCCGAAGAACTCGCCAACTTCAACACGAGTTTGGATCCGAAGACTCGCCAACTTCTACACACGAGTTTTCTTACGAAGGCTCGCCAACTTCAAACAAAAGAGAATGAGACTTTGTTGATCTTCTAACACGTGAAGATCGAAATGTACAACTCTTTAATACTCTAGCACTTTGGGAGAGGATGACAATGAAAAGCTTGGAAGAGTATTAATGGTGGAGCTCTTGGTTGTTGGAAAATTTATGGAAGAGTTGGTAAAGAAGCTCAAGAGAGAGAGAGAGCTTTCTTTTATAAGAGAACCAAGAGTTGGTGGCATTTAATGCTCTGAATACAGACAGACCGACATGCCGTCGGTA
Organism: Iris pallida; assembly: GCA_029216955.1. Lineage (NCBI taxonomy): Eukaryota > Viridiplantae > Streptophyta > Magnoliopsida > Asparagales > Iridaceae > Iris > Iris pallida. Next base: position 5,037,964 of record JANAVB010029817.1, on the reverse strand, counting down.
TGCAGCGGCATACCGTCGGTATACCGGCCAAATAGTAACGGTCATATTAATGACCATTAGAGAGCATTAAATGCGGCCATTAATGCTAGTCAGAGCAATTCGAAAACCAAATATTTGAAACCCGGTATACCGCCGGTATGCCGGAGCATGCCGCCGGTATGCCGACAATTGTCACAGCAACTTTCTGGACAAGAAAAGCGGTTTACCGCCGGTATGCCGAAGCATGCCGCCGGTATGCCGACTATTTGTCACAGCAACTTTCTGTATACTAAAAACGGTATACCGTCGGTATGCCAAAGTATACCACCGGTATGCGGCTCTGTAGCTATTTGATTTTTGACTTGTTCTTTTTACTGTCATCCGCCCTTAGGTGCTTACAGATATACCTAGACCAGTATAGACTCGAAGACTCTAAGCAGGAAGACGCCGTCTTATGCTGGAAATGCCGGTAACTGCTACAGTCTTCAAGGAAGAAGGAGAAAGCTCTTGAACGGAAGAACTCCATGTAGTAGATCTTCTGAGAATGTTTGAATCTGAAGAACAGAAGACTAAACTACGAAGATACTGTTAATTACTCAAAATAAAATGTGCCAACAAGTCTGTTCAACAACAGACTTCTCAACAACCGTCTTAAACTCTAGGAACCTGTCTACAATGTAAACCTTAGAACCTGCTCCTTCATTGGAGTATTTCTTATCGAGGGCTTCCCAAAGTTCTCTAGAAGTGGTAGTTGTGCAGTAGATATCATACAACGTGTCATACAGACAACTCAGTATTTTTCCGTGACAAATAAAGTCTGTCTCATTGTATGATTCTAATTCAAAAGTCCTAGCAGGTTCGTGTAGGTCAGGCAGGGTATCAGGTTCTTTAAGAGCCTTTGACAGTTTCAGGCAGGTCAACCAGTAGGTCATCCTGCGCTGCCACCGCTTAAAATTCTGACCATCAAACTTCTCCGTTTTGGAGGAGTTGTGAATACTGGTCGAGAATTCCTCTGCTGTGGGATTCATAGTGCTTGCGTAGGAATAAAGCAAACAGAAGGTAAACAGAACCTAAAGAAATTCTATTCTAAGATTGTTGGAAATATTAGACAGAATTCCTAACGCAAGCAATCAGAAGAAGTAAAATTCAGAACAGGAACTAAGAGTTTAGGATTCGAGGTACGTTACAAATGCTGTCCTTAGAATAGAATTTTGCCCCCACAACAGTGCAGCGGGTTCCAGCGATCTATCCCCGAGATACAACGAATCCTTCGATCCACAGCACCGTGCACCCGGTAGTGAATCCCTCGATCGATCATAGCCTTGCCCAGAGAAAGAGTTGGACGAAAGGAGGAGGAGGAGGAGGGTTCTGGTTGCAACTTTTCTCTTCTGTACGAACAGAGTTCCGAACGGGGATGAGAGAGAGAGAAAAGATTTTTCGTATCTGATCCAACAGATCACCTGATTTGATTTTAAAATCAAATCTCTCTGTACGTGGCCAGAATTATCTTCGCGATCCACAAATCCCGTAACGGAATTACGTGGTAACAGTTCTTGCGGAAGACCAGGCAACCGAACCAAAAAATTAAATCAAATAATAATTAAAAAGAGATAAAAAATTACCTTTATACCCTTGGTCCGGTCCGCGGCGCGCAAGCGTGCAAAGTGCTAAGTGCGCGACAAATAAACGCGTCAAAAACGCACATTAAATCGCGCACCCGCTCACGGGTTGGATGGGATGTAGCCCATCCCCTACACAACCCACTAACCTACTAAGGAGGGGAAAGCCTTATATGGAAAGGAGAACTTTTTCTCCTTTCCCATGTGGGACTAAAAGAAAGAGTGGATGCCTTTTGAATCACTCATGTGTGTTGCTTTCCAAGCAACACATGCATTAAAAAACCAACAATCCCCCACATGATTCAAAAGGAACAAAAGAATATAGATAGGCAGAACGATAGAAAAAAGAATAAGATTTGGGCAGTTATATTGTGTATCAGAGGAAGGTGTCTTCCGGACTTGAACCTCCCCTTAGTGTTGTACATTTCATCTATACGGATCCAAAGTGACGTAAGTCTTGAACTTAGGATCTTATATGTACAGACTCAACGTACACACAAACACATTGCAGGCATTTGATCGTATCAACAGTTGTGCACTTTTCGGCCATGTGCTTATCTCGGTTTCTTGAGAGCTCTAGAGAACAGCCCGAGTTCCCATAGAAAGCGGCCCCACTTTCACTCCCAAATAGGTGAATCTTTCTAGGTATTCTGCAATTTATATACCCTGCTTTACAAGCCACAGATTCATTAAGATTTTACAATCAACCTCAATTTTATTGCAGATCAACACTATATAGTAGAGGAATGGTTCATTACAATTACATCTATATAGTGCTTTCCAGTCACACATCAATTTTGTTGTTACCCATTGAACCTTTTCTTGGTGCTACCAATCGAAGGTTGGGTTGCCTTTGAGGTGACTTAATTTAAGGGCTTTAACCCCATTCCTCTTGCCGTCTCCAACACTAGTCTCCTTGAGAGACCTTTAGTTAGAGGATCCGCTAGATTGTTCTTTGATCTGACGAAGTCAATTGCAATTACTCCGCTGGACCGCAATTGCTTCACCCGATTGTACCTCAGACGTATATGTCTGGATTTTCCATTATAGCTTGTCCTTTGAGCCTTTGCTATAGCAGCCTGGCTGTCGCAGTGTACAGGGATAGCAGGAACTGGTTTGCTCCACAGAGGAATATCTGTTACCAGATTCCTGAGCCAGTCTGCTTCCTCACTGGTGAGGTCAAGAGCTATGAACTCTGCCTCCATAGTCGATCTAGATATACAGGTCTGCCTGGTTGAGTTCCAAGCGACAGCAGCTCCTCCCAATGTGAATACATATCCACTTGTGGCTTTGGTCTCATCTATATCTGAGATCCAGTTTGCATCAGTGTACCCTTCTAATACAGATGGGTATCCTCCATAGAATAATCCATGGGATAAAGTACCCTTCAGGTATCTCATTACCCTTTCTAAGGCAATCCAGTGTGAACTATTCGGATTGCTTGTGTACCGACTAAGCTTTCCTACTGCGTAGGAAATATCAGGTCTGGTACGGTTAGCAAAATAGTTCAAACACCCAATTTGCTGAGAATACTTCAGCTGAGCCACACTGTCTCCTTTGTTCTTCTTCAACCTGATACTTGCATCATATGGAGTGCTTACAGGTTTAGAATCAAAATAGTTAAATCTTTTCAGGACCTTTTCTATATAATGAGATTGGGAGATACCAATTCCCTCAGAAGTGCGACTTAATTTAAGTCCTAAAATCACATCAGCAGGTCCTAAATCTTTCATATCAAAATTTTCAGACAGAAAACTTTTGATATCATAAACAATATCCATGTCAGTGCCAAAAATAAGAATATCATCAACGTATAAACACAATATTACGTATGAGCTGCCAACAGTTTTGCTATATACACATTTATCAGAATCATTAATAGCAAAACCATAAGATAGAATTACCTTATCAAATTTATCATGCCATTGCTTTGGCGCTTGCTTCAGCCCATAAAAAGATTTAATCAATTTACATACCTTATGTTCTTGTCCTGGAACAACAAACCCTTCAGGTTGTTCCATGTAAATCTCTTCCTGTAAATCTCTATTCAAAAATGCAGTTTTTACATCCATTTGATGAATAAACAGTTTATGAACAGATGCAATAGCAATTAACATTCTAATTGTGGCAATCCTAGTAACTGGAGAGTATGTGTCAAAGAAGTCTACTCCTTCCCTTTGTTTGAACCCTTTAGCAACTAACCTTGCTTTGAACTTCTCAATAGACCCATCAGGTCTTAGCTTCTTCCTGAAGATCCATTTGCAACCAATTGGTTTGCAACCTACAGGAAGGTTAACTAAATCCCAGGTTCTATTTGACATAATAGAATCTATTTCACTGTTAATGGCTTCTTTCCAAAACAGTGAGTCTACAGAAGACATAGCCCCTTGATAAGATATAGGGTCCTCTTCAACAAGATAGGTGAAAAACCCTTCTCCTAGGTTTGGTTCTCTTCTGGCTCTTTTACTCCTCCTAGGTTCTACTAGGGTTTCTACTTGAGAACTAGAAGTTGCAATAGGAACTTGTGCAGATATAGAAGATCTAGGGGTTCTATTTTTAAAAGGAAAGACATTTTCAAAAAATGTAGCATCCCTAGATTCCATAACAGTGTTTGCATCAATACCATTAACCTCACTCTTAATAACAAGAAATCTATAAGCAATACTGTTTTGAGCATAACCCAAAAATACACAGTCTACGGTCTTGGGTCCCAATTTCCTTTTCTTAGTAGGAGGGACAGAGACTTTTGCAAGACACCTCCACACTTTGAAATATTTCAAAGATGGTTTTCTGCCCTTCCATAATTCATAAGGGATTTTATCAGTCTTTTTAAAAGGAACTTTATTCAGAATATGACATGCAGAAAGTAAGGCTTCCCCCCACAAATTATCAGATAAACCAGAGCTACCTAACATAGCATTAATCATATCTACTAAAGTCCTATTTTTCCTTTCTGCTACCCCATTCTGTTGAGGAGCATAAGGGGTAGTTACTTCATGTATTATTCCATGCAATTCACAAAAGGAGTCAAAATCAGCAGAGGTGTATTCACCCCCACGATCAGACCTAAGAATTTTTATTTTCTTTTCAAGCTGATTCTCAACTTCAGCTTTAAAAGAAACAAACTTACTAAGAGCCTCATCTTTTGTTCTAAGCAAGTAAACATAGCAGTATTTAGAATAATCATCTTTAAAAGTTATGAAGTAACGCTTACCACTGCGAGTGAGGACACCGTTTAATTCACAGATGTCGCTATGAATAAGCTCCAAAAGCTGAGAATTTCTTTCAACTGAATGAAAGGATTTTCTAGGCTGTTTGGCTTGAGTACAAATCTCACATTTATCGTTCCTGCTCATATCAATCTTGGGAATTAATTGCAAAATAGACATTCTCTTTACAGAATTAAAATTCACATGTCCCAAGCGACCATGCCAAATATTATAGTTATCAATATTGGAAGATAATGCATTTGCAGCAGAAACATTATTATAAGCAATGTTATTTAAACTAGAAGTAAAAGAGTTACAAGAAATATCAACAGAAAGTTTAAATAGACCCCCACAAACATAGCCTTTCCCAATAAAATTCCTGTTTAGGGAGATTATAACTCGATCAGACTCAAAAACTAGTTTGTAGCCATGTTTATTTAACAAATATCCAGAAATCAGATTTTTATTCACGTCCGGTACGTGTTGCACATTATGCAAAGGGAGAATCTTGCCCGAAGACAACTTGAGATTCACTCTTTCCTTTCCAAGCACTCTGGCAGCACTCGAGTTTCCCATAGCTACTGATTCGCCTTCCTCAACCTGTCGGTAGGAGGAAAATGAATCAATATTAGGACATACATGGACATTTGCTCCTGTATCAACCCACCAATCAGTAGGCTGATACGAGGTTTCAAAACCAGAACATACAGCTACAAACCTCTGATCATCGGTACCGATAGATTCGGTTCCGGCTATGACTACGTGAGCCTGAGGAACAACAGGAGCGTCAGCAGCAGGAGTTTGACGATCAGAATTCTGGAATCCCTGACCCTTCTTCCTGTGGCGACATTGCCTAGCAAAGTGGCCAGGCTTGCCACAGTTGTAGCATTCCCGCTTTGGCCTGTTGTCTTTTCCAATAACAGGTTTTGGTTTCTGGAATTGTTTCTTTGTAGGATTCCTGTTCTGGGGGTTATTTCTCTGTTGAAAGGGTTGGCCCTTAGGCTTTCCCTTGGACTCAGCAATATGCAACTTTGCCTCGAATTCACTACTCAAAGGTTCCTTGTCCCTACTTCTACTCTCTTCCTCAATGCGGAGAGAGACAAACAGCTCATCTAAGGACATTGGCTCCTTATTGTGTTTCAATTTTAAGCCAAAGGATTTCCAGGATGGAGGCAATTTATTTATGAAGGCAGCAATAAGAAATTTATCAGCTAGTGGCATGTCTTTCTGAGACATCTCCTGAATAATGGTTTGCAGGGTGTTAGTCTGTTCAACAACAGACTTCTCATCAACCATCTTAAACTCTAGGAACCTGTCTACAATGTAAACCTCAGAACCTGCTCCTTCATTGGAGTATTTCTTATCGAGGGCTTCCCAAAGTTCTCTAGAAGTGGTAGTTGTGCAGTAGATATCATACAGCGTGTCAGACAGACAACTCAGTATTTTTCCGTGACAAATAAAGTCTGTCTCATTGTATGATTCTAATTCAAAAGTCCTAGCTGGTTCGTGTAGGTCAGGCAGGGTATCAGGTTCTTTAAGAGCCTTTGACAGTTTCAGGCAGGTCAACCAGTAGGTCATCCTGCGCTGCCACCGCTTAAAATTATGACCATCAAACTTCTCTGGTTTGGAGGAGTTGTGAATACTGGTCGAGAATTCCTCTGCTGTGGGATTCATAGTGCGTGCGTAGGAATAAAGCAAACAGAAGGTAAACAGAACCTAAAGAAATTCTATTCTAAGATTGTTGGAAATATTAGACAGAATTCCTAACGCAAGCAATCAGAAGAAGTAAAATTCAGAACATGAATTAAGAGTTTAGGATTCGAGGCACGTTACAAACGCTGTCCTTAGAATAGAATTTCGCCCCCACAACTGTGCAGCGGGTTGTCCCCGAGATACAACGAATCCTTCGATCCACAGCACCGTGCACCCGGTAGTGAATCCCTCGATCGATCACAGCCTTGCCCAGAGAAAGAGTTGGACGGAAGGAGGAGGAGGAGGGTTCTGGTTGCAACTTTTCTCTTCTGTACGAACAGAGTTCCGAACGGGGATGAGAGAGAGAGAAAAGATTTTTCGTATCTGATCCAACAGATCACCTGATTTGATTTTAAAATCAAATCTCTCTGTACGTGGCCAGAATTATCTCCGCGATCCACAAATCCCGTAACGGAATTACGTGGTAACAGTTCTTGCGGAAGACCAGGCAACCGAACCAAAAAATTAAATCAAATAATAATTAAAAAGAGATAGAAAATTACCTTTATACCCTTGGTCCGGTCCGCGGCGCGCAAGCGTGCAAAGTGCGCGACAAATAAACGCGCATTAAATCGCGCACCCGCTCGCGGGTTGGATGGGATGTAGCCCATCCCCTACACAACGCACTAACCCACTAAGGAGGGGAAAGCCTTATATGGAAAGGAGAACTTTTTCTCCTTTCCCATGTGGGACTAAAAGAAAGAGTCGATGCCTTTTGAATCACTCATGTGTGTTGCTTTCCAAGCAACACATGCATTAAAAAACCAACACTTTTCTACTCTAAACCTTGTTTGGTTCACAAAATGGAAAGAAAAAAAAAATTCCTTGTTATTTTCTTTCCTTTGAAAAATTGTTATTCTTATCATTTTCTTTTCCGGTATTTGAAAAGTTTAAGAAATTTAGAAAGTAAAGTGAATCCTTAGTGTGGGAAAATGAATCCTTGGGTGTGGACGGAATCATTTTTCTCATATTTTTCTTCCTTTGGAAATCATTTTTCTTTCTTCCCCCCTTTTCTTCGTGCATCCAAATGTGAAAAGTAATGACTTTCTTTTTTCAAGGCTATGATTCAATGAAAAGGATTTAGTTTGCTTTTCAATTTATGACTTCTCCGAACACGAAAAAAAAAAAAGTCAATGAAATATTTTTTTTAAAAGAAAGAAATGAGCAACAAATCATTTTTTCCCCTTTCCGCTAATTGTCAAGAATAAAAAAGGTATTAGTAGTTCCAAGGTGATTTGGGGGAGTATTGGGATGTCTGAACTCATCATAATTTGGCTGCAGACATCCAAACCCACTTTCCCTATACATGCATGAAAAATGAGAGTTTGAGACATCCAAACCCACTTTCCTTATTTGGCTGCAGACATAATAATGTCACATAAAAATTACATAAAAATTACATAATAATGTCACATAAAAATTACATAATAATGTCACATAAAAATGCAAATCATCATAGCTCCGGAGTTATGTCGGCATAGCTGCTTTTTGAGCTCCCCACATCCTAATTTTTTCCCCTTGGGATGTAGGAAATAGCTCATTTGATTTTTTTTTTTTTTAAATAGTTACTTTCCTGCTGATTAATATTTAATCCCCACATCCGGCTTGATTAATCCTAATTTCATCATTTTCAAATTAATACATAATTTTTAGTTAAATCTTTTTAATTATATTAATTTTTAATAATTAAATAACTATTACTTATTATTTAATTATTAATTTAGCTTAATATTGGTTTCAAATTTGGACTATTGACTAGCTAGGGACCACGAACACTAAAAAATTCTTTGTCGTATGATTTGACGAATACCGAAAATGTATATCAAGAATACTTCAAATATAATGCATATTTTCACAATAATAATATTATTTAGTATCTTTAATTAATTAATAAAGTATTTGGTGATATATACTTAAATTTAAATATTAATTTAGTTAACTAAGTTACTAGTTTTTTGTTATCATAATGCACTTTTCTCATCCCACTCTTTTCCTATTTGACATCAAAACACGAAAGTATAAATTTGGTCTTCTAAGTACAAAATATTATCTATCCAAAAATAAAATTAGATTTTCAGACAATTACTAGTATGAAATTCAAATACATATGCAAAATACTTCCACACTTTGTGTATGCACTTTTTTATTTTCTTCACACTTAGCTCATTGATGAACTTTTGAATGCTAAAAGTTAAAACACATAAAGTTAAGCCACCCAAATTGGCAAAGTCATTTCTTCCATAATAGCACAACATATGAGACATCTTTTTCCAATACGTAACTCATCATCTACATATGAGAGACAGTGCCTTGCTTCTAATTATGACAAAAATTATAAAGGAAAATAATGATATTGAAAGATAAAACATTTGTTTTTCTATAAAAAGTGGCCATAGGCCCATAATCTTGAAATATACGTACAGCTACTTTTAATGTGCATCTTTGATTCTATTGTTACTAAATTGCTAAATATGCAAGACTAATATAATATATTAAGACAGTGAACAATACAAGTATTTTTTACATGACTATTCATAAAGTTAGGCCCTTTGTTAGTTGTATTTTAACTAAATTTTTAATACAAGTATTTTTATCATAACCATTTAGAAAGTTTGTTTGCCTCTTTATTAGTTGTTTTTCAACTAAATTTTTATTCCACATTGGATTCTCAAATTTAAACTTTTGCGAAGAAAAATGTCAATATGTTTCAGTTAGTTATATAAGTAACATGAATATGATTGGACCAACTAAATAGAGATATTTCTCTCTTATAAATCCGTTAGGATCGCATGGTTATCATTGTAAGCATTTTTTTTTTATTATTATATAGATACAAAGTGAAAATTTTATTGAAGGATTACTCCTTATCTACATAACACATTCAAAGATTTTTATCTATTTCTCTTCTTTCTTATCTTCTATCAGAGTTTCTAAACTCTTAGGGTCTGCTTGGCAATTTTAGGGATAGCGGTTATGAGGTATTTTTAGAGTACCGGTTATGAGCGGTTATGGAGTGTCCGGTTTTGAATGGTTTTTATGTAGCGGCTTTTAAACCAGTACAATCCATACTTGGTAATTCGCTAACGAGCGGTTCTGAAAGTTTTTTACACGAATAAATTAAATAGGAAAGGGTATGAGTAGTTATAATTAGATATATTTGTGAGGATATAAATGGAATAAAAAAATAGAGCCGTTCAAAACCCACCAATTTTGGGTGTTTATAAAGCCACCCAAAAATACATTACACCGGTTTTGGGAGGTTTTTGAGCCGACCAAAACCGGTGCCTCAAAAAAATTAACAAGTAGGGATTTTCATAAACGGTCGGTTCAAAAATATCCCAAAACCGGTGAAAACATCTTTACCAAGCAGACCATTAGTCTTTTAGACTACAATACGTCACCAGTATCATGCTCTAACCTGCAATTGAATTGACTTCGTGAGTCATGAAATGGCTTTCACAACATTAAGATTCCGTGTATCTCCAGGCTCTGATCTCGTCACTTGAGTGAAAGTAGGGATAGGTTGCATGACCATTAATTAGATAGTGATCCATGGATCATCACAAATACGAATACGCTCGCCACACCTAACTGTCCATTGAAGTCCTCTTTTAAGGAGTTTCGTTCCATCTAAGATACTCCTCCAGATATTTGAGGGACAAGAGAAAATTTTACTATTTGCAAAGTATATTTCTCCTCAAGGTGTTTTCGGTCCGGTTCGGGCCGGCCCACGGTCCAGGGGCGGCGGGCCTGACCGGGTTCGGGCCGGTCCAGGACCGGCCCACGCTAAAATTCGTTCCGGGCTAAGCCCGGCCCGGTTTTCATCTTTTGGGCCCAGTCCGGCCCATTGAACCGGGCACTAGTGGGGTCGGTCCGGGCTGAACCGGACCACGGGCCGGTCCGGGCCTATGGCGGTTCGGGCCGGTTCAGGCCGGGTTAACCGGACCGGCCCGGTTTGTTGGTTTTTTTTTTTTTTTTTTACAGTTTTTTGTTTAATTTAGTTTTTTAATTATTTTTTTTTGTATTTTAATTTTAAAAAATTTTAACTTAAATGTTTATAAAAAAAATATTTATAAAATGTTTATACAAAATATGTTTAAAAAATATTTATAAAATGTTTATAATTTTATGTTTATACAAATGTTTATAAAATGTTTATACAAAATATGTTTATAAAATGTTTTCTTTTTAACACAAATGTTTATAAAATGTTTTTACAAAATATGTATTTTCTTTTAAAACCATTTTAAAAACCATGTAAAAGTAATCATTTTCTTTTGTATTTTAATTTTAAAAATTTGTAACTTAAATGTTTATAAAATGTTTATACAAAATATTTATAAAAGTAATGTTTATACAAATATATACAAATATTACAAATGTTTATAAAAATTTATAAAAATTTTAAAAAAACATTTCTCCCTCTTCCTTTATCCGGGCTTGGGAACGGCAAATGCTTGTTTGGCATAGGCGGAGTTAAAAAATATTTTTTTTAAAGTAAAAAATAGTTTTTGAAAGTATAAGTTAAAAAATTTGAATAGTATAAGTTAAAATTAAAAATTTGAATAGTATAAGTAAAAAAAAAAAAATAGTTTTTGAAAGTATAAGTTAAAATTTAAAATTGAAATGTATAAGTTTAAACATACATACCTGATACCCCTCACCGTAGCCTCATTGTTGTTCGCCTTCATGCAATGAAAGCGATTCCAAATCCAGCTCGTGGATGTCATGATCTTCTTCATCTTTCTGGTTTTGTGTTCTTTTATCGGCAGCCATCCAATCTTGTACGCACACGATTGCTTCCAAAATATCGGGCTTCAAGCGGCTCCTCCTATCGCTCAACATCCTCGAACTTGCACTAAAATAGGACTCCGATGCTACCGTCGACACCGGAACCATCAGTAGATCACGTGCTATGTTAGAAAGCACAGGAAATCTCTTGTCGTGTCTCTTCCACCATTCTAGAACGGCGAAGTGATCTGGAGTCTCATCTTCGTCTTGATAAGAGTTAAGGTAAGCAGACAACTCTTGAGTAGGTTGGGAAGATTGCTTTTGTTTCTTCCTTTGTAGTATGCGACCGGCTGCTGATAGCTTAGACGCCAAGCCGGAGCTACTACTAGCCCCCTCCTGAGTTGGTCGGGTCGACGTTACTCCTTCTTCGTACAGTATAACTAACCTTTCCAAAGCCACTTTAACTTCTGCCTTCATGTCAGAAACGTCTATACCCATATATTCTCCATATCCTTCTAATAAAACCTCTACGCCATCCAATTTGATTGTAGGATCAAATATGGAAGCCAAACAATATAAAAGAGGTACTTCACCCCAATATTTCCTGAATTTGGCTTCCATATTTCTCACCGCAATTTCAAAATTTGGATAATCTCTATATTTAGAAAATAAATAAGACATGTTACAAAGTTCACGTAAAGCTAAGCAAGATGTGGGATAATAAACACCAGAAAGAGTTAATGTAGCATTGTAAAAAACTTCTAAAAATTCACAAACACTTTCAGCTGCTACCCAATCATCATCAGTAACCTGATAGTCAAAGGTGGCATCCGAAGTACAATAATATGTAATAGCACTCTTAAAAGGAATTGCAGATGTCAACATCAAGTAGGTGGAGTTCCACCTAGTTGGTATATCCTTCACAAATCTTCTAAAAGTCATACCAAAATGTGCGCAAGTGCATGCAAAACTTTGTTGTCTACTTGGAGACGAGTTTAGGTGGAGCAAGCACTGTCGTAGAGTGTCTAAATGCGGTTCAAAAAATTTTAAACATTCTTTAACAACTAAGTTAATTATATGGCAAGCACACCTAACATGCATAAGTCTACCTTCTAAAATAGGCTTAAAAATTACTGACAAAGAAGACATAGCAGCATTGTTGTTTGATGCATTGTCCAAAGAGACAGAAAAAATTTTAGCGTGAATATCATATTCACGCACGTGTCTTGAAATCTCACTTGAAATTACAGCGCCCGTGTGTGGACATTCTATAAGTTTAAGACAGATGATGCATTTTTGCAACATCCATTGTGCATCTATATAGTGTGCAGTAATACAAATATAAGCATAACTCCATTTAGTAGTCCAAATATCAGAAGTAATAGCTAACTTACTAATATTTTCAAAATCCGCTTTCAAAGCGGCTTTCTGCTCGTTGAAGAGACGAATGGCCTCCTTTCGAGCTTGTTGCCTACTCACTTTAGTAAAGGATGGGTTTAGAGAAAGTGATACATAATCTCGTAAAGATTCGCTTTCACCCGTCGTGAAAGGAAGTTCGTCACGAATAATATGTTTAGTTAATTCGGTTTTATGCCTAGCAGCTGAATAAGTAAAGTTACCAATTAAAGAACCGGTGGCGCCGAAGCTTATTTGGGTTTGGGACGCTTGAAGTGTGTCCTTCCCGTAGCAAGTGTCGTAGTGTCTGGATATAGTCCAAGTGCCACCGCCCTTCTTCCATGCGTACTGGTTGCAACATTTCTTGTATTGCGCCTTGTACGGTTTCGGTTCTCCCTTGGCATCTAAAACAAACGAACCATCAGGATTAGTTTCAAAAATTATAGTAAAATAATCCCAATACTTAGACCTTTTTTTCTTTTCAGGACGTTGGGTGGTACTAGCTACTTCCGGAGGAGATGGTTGGCACCCCTCCGGAATCGGATGGGTGGCTACTTGCTCAGGTGGAATTTCATTACCGTCAAAAAAATTACTAAAATAATGGTAAGTCTGTCCAGCAAGATCAGGTGGATTTGAACCTTCACCAGCCATATATAAAATAAAATAAAGTAAACTACGCTAGAAGAAAGTAAGGGGTTGAGAGGAAGATCGGGAAGCCGTAGAGCCGGAATGGAGTTGGGAGGGAGATCGGAAAGCCGTTGAGCACCGGGGAAGGAAAGCAGTAGAGCACTAGAGCACCGGGGAAGGAAAGCAGTAGAGCACCAGAGCACCGGAGAAGGAAAGCAGTAGAGCACCAGAGCACCGTAGAGAAATGTAGAGAATTTGTGAGGAATGAGTTGTGTTTGAAAAATAGAATTTTTGGCCTATTTATAGAAATTTTTTGGGGTTATTTTGGTAATTTTAGGCCAAAAATGACCAAAATACCCCTCCCAACGTTTTAATAACGGTTATATGGGAGGGGTATTTTGGTAAAAGAATCCCCCCCCCCCAACGGTCAAATCTGGAAAAAAAAAAATTTCAAAATCCCCCCCCAACGGTCGGCTGGACCGGTCCCAGCGGGCCGGGCCGGGCCGGTCCAACCGGGCCTATAGCGGGCCGGGCCTCAATTATTTTAAAAAAAAAATTATGGACCGGTCCGGGCCGGGCCGGGCTCGGGCTGGAGGGGGGGGCCCGACCCGAACCGTAGGGAAGTGGGGGGCCGGGCCGGTTCGGGCCTACAGCGGTCCGGTCCGGGCTATAAGGGGGCGGGCCGGTCCGGTCCACGGGCGGGCCCGGGCTGGACCGGCCCAATGCACAACTTGAATTTCTCCTAGAACCTTGAAGGATAGAGAGGAGAGAGTGGACATTAACCTCCACTCTTGTCTGGCAAGAAGAGCAATGTTAAAAGATGAATATTCAGGAATCCTATTGTACCAAAACCTTTATGCTTTGTTTGATGGGAAGAATGGAAATGGAAGGATGTTTTTTTTTTCCTATGGAAAGGAAAGATGACTTTCTTCCTTTGTGTATGGATAGAAGTAGGGGTGAACATACGGTTCCAAGACCCGCGGTTTCGACTCAGCCCGAACCGTAAAATGTTCAAACAAGTCGGTTCCTAAAATTTGAAATTTAAACGAGATGGGTCGTATGACACTAACGGGACGGGACGGGTCCTATTTTAAAAATAAACGGGACCCCAGGTTTCTACGGGTATGTATTTTTTTTTTTTTTTATCAATTTTGGAATTTTTTTTGCTATTATAGTTTATAGATAATAGAACATGTTATTGTTTAGTAAACAAATTCTAGAAATTTGGGAAGACATAAGACTTATTTTGTTCTTATAGATAATAGAACATATGTAAATGTTTACTATTCTATAATTTTTTAAATTTTTTTTGGACTCGTTTGGACCCACGGGTCGGCCCGGTTCGGATCCGTTTCGAACGGGTTGAGCCCGTTCCGGTTCCAATATTTTTTGGACTCGTCTTGTCCTGTCCCGTCAATTAACAGGTCTGATTCGGATATATAAAATTTGGATCCGGTTCGACCCGTGCCCACCCCTAGATAGAAGGATGGAAAAGACAAGAAATGGACTCTCCTTTCTTTGGTATCCAAAGAAAAATGGAAGAAAATATAGTAAAAAAAAAAAAAGATTTTACCACTTCTATCATCAACTAAAACACTTATTTACTATTTGACTTCGTTAATAATTTTTAAATAATGCAATTTATATGGGAGTATAATTGTTAATTAATATAAACCTCTATTTTTTTCTTCCACTTTTGGAGGATTAAATTTTTTTGGTTATGATAGAAAAGTAATCCCTTCACTTTTACTTCAACTTTTCTTTCCATAGCAAACAATAGAAAATGAATAATTTTTCCCACTTTTTCTCCTCCAATTTTTTTTTTTTTTCCACTTTTCTCTTCTACCAAACACACCCAAAGACATACCAAGCAGACCCTAGGAACACATCTTTTTCATTTGTACCAATGCACTTTTTTTTGGGTACAACAATGAACAATGGTACCAACAAAAAACTTCACCATAAGAGAATTCAAAGAATCACAAATTGATAAAGGAAGCAAGAAAACACTCATCAAATAATGGACCGAGCAACGACTTTCATAAACATTTACATGCCCGCATTGTATAGAATCTTTTGGGCCATCCTTGAAGCCTACTACGTCAAACCCGATTTATAATGAAAACTGAGTATGCGTTCTCTAGACTAGTGGTATTAGAGCGGACATTCGAAGAGATCGACAAAGTTGGAGTTTCCAATTGTGTGGGAGTGAGATTTCAAAAAAAAATAATGAAAACTGAAAGCATCATTGTTGTTTCTCATAATTTTTGCAAGGCAACCCAAATATTGTGATGGTTGTGGACTTCCAAAACTGACAAGTTGCATCTCAGGCATGCAACAGCTTGTCAAACTTCGCTAGAAGAGTCCAGACTGAACCAAATGACAAACTTACTAAATTTATGCGTTGTCGGGAGCCTTGTTAGCAATTCGGCAAACGAAAAAAATTCGGAACGGCAAAAGTACAAGTATAAATTGGCACAATATAAGTAAAATACGGTTAAAAATTCGTCTAACGAAAAATATTTGGATCAAATTTAATTCGTGTTTAGTATTTTTCATATGAACCAATTCGACACTAAAAATTCGACATATATATAGGGCACACCCACCTCTGCTCCTTCATAAACAAGGGTTAAGTGTGAGAATAAGAAGAAGTTGGATGATGGAAAACCGAAAGATTTTTCTTTGATTGTTGCAAGCAACATGTGCAAAGACTCTTGGGTTTCTTTTTTTGGTTAATGTGAAACTTTTTCTTCTTTTCTTTTGATAATTTTTTAGAATTGTGCCGGTCTTAATATCTAATAGCAGCAAGAGTCAAGAAAGTCAAGACTGTTGGGTTTCTTGGTCACATTATTTTGACCAAATTTTTTATAAATTCGTACGGTATGCATTTAAAACGCCACAAGCTTAAAATTCGCGTACAAGTCCAAATTTTTCAAAAGTATGTAAGTATTATACGTTTATGTAAGATACGAAAAAATTCGCGTATAATATGCGTTTTATTCGGGTGATTGCTAACAAGGGTCGGGAGTAATACTCATATTGCTATGATCCTCTTAATAGCAGTAATTAGCATTGCTAATAGACTTCAATGAAAATTAGCTACTGATCCACGAAAAAATAAATGAGAAATACAAGGACCACCACGGCTTGCACAACACCCCTCTAATCAGATCCAATTTCTGTGCATGGTTAAAAAGTGAAAGACAAAACATCATCAACATAATGTATAAGAGTTAATGGATCCATATTCGTTTCCATTTATCATAATGTAATATTTTATCGATTTTACACCATGCATAAGAGCATCCACAATAGGAGAGATTTCAAGTATTACATTTTGAATTTAGCTAAATTTTGTAGTACTTAAAGGCTGCAGTGTGCACTTGTTCATACTTGAAAATTACTAGAAAGCTAAGAGACACTTTAAATTTGGAGCATGCCATAGTTCTGCTATATTAATTTCTGGACCCGTTGAATTAACCGTTCTTACCAAACAAATAAAAAAATAAAGAGGAAAAAGTGGGAAAAAAAATCTTACCAAACAGAAAAGAAAAATTAAGAGAAAAAAGATGAAGTATTTAATTTTGGAGTATTTGTTTGGAGTGTACCACTGTGTGTCACTATCAAAGAAACGCTCCAAAAATAATTATTTACATAATTTTTAATAATTTGAAATATGTATTTTGAGTGTATCCATTGTGGATGTTCTAATAAGAGTAACGCACTTGCCGAACTCGAATGACCATTTTGGTTACCGGAGAAAAATATAAGATCTTAGTTGGGTGGCAAAAGATTAATGGATCGAGCCACATCCCTGGAGAGCCTCATAAGCAACTATAATATTATCAATGACTAAACACCTTGGAAAAGTACTTTGGGCATGAAAAATATATCAGTTAGTACAAAATTCAATTGATTTCCTAGCACCTTGGAAATAATTTGTGTAGGCAACCATAGAAAGCCTAATGGGTATGAACTGTAACATGTCCACGAGATTGTTCACATTCGGAATTAGCACAATTTTCATAGAATTTATCCCCTCAAATAAATAACCTTACATCTTCTCCAACAATGCTCCATTCGGTCAAGAAGTCTTTGAAGGACATATTTGAGATAATGTTGTTTATGTTGTGCAAATATAAAAGAAGGAGAAAAATTGTTTGTCAATAATTCGTACGTAACTTTTATCATTCATAACATATAAAAAAAAAAAAAAAAAGAGAATGTGAGTGTGTTGTAGGTTTGGATTTATCCAAATCATAACAGTCTACACTTCTTCTCTACTAAATTTTTTGTTCTCTCATTTTAGACTTATTTATAACTTGATATATCGACTATTCTTATTTTTTCAACTTAATATTGTAAACTTTTCTACTTACCAATTTGATACTATCAACTATTAAATATTTTCAATTTCATATTATAAAAAATAAATAAATAAAACCAAAACTAGCATTGACTCTCGCCACATTCCTCCCCCCCCCCCCCCCCCCCCCCCCCCCCCCTCCGCGTCCGTCCCATGCCGCTACGTAACCCCCCCCCCCCCCCCCCCCCCCACCCCGCCCGCCCCCGCCCTACCCCCGGGATGCACCACCCTCCAGCCCCCTTCTCTCCGTACGCACGCGCAACTAGCAACGACAGCAGTGGCAGCAATGCCGTTGAGAGAGAGAGAGAGAGAGAGAGGGAGGTGGTGCAACCGGGGGTTAGGGGAGCGGGGGCGGGGGCACAGTGGAATTGCGGGGGAGGGGATGGTTAGGGGTTGCAGGGGGCAGGAGCGGCCGAAGAGTGGGTAGTTTCAAGTTTAAACAAGAATATTTTTATTTATTTATTTTACAAGTTGCAAAGTTGTATCAAAAAAATTTAAGATATAAGTTGAAAAAACTCAAATAGTCGATAATATTAAGTTAAATTTAAGCTCTCTTTTTATTACAATAAATAAACACATGACACTCTCTACTTATTTATAAACACGCGGCAATCTACTTATTTAAGAATTTTTATAAGGGCACACTAAAAGTTGATCAGGACTAGTCCGGATTGGGGTTAGCCCATGTTTGAGGAAAAATAACTCGGGTTATCCAATTTTCTACTCATGGGACTGCCCAACCCCACAACACCCCCCCCCCCCTCCCCCCCCCCCCCCCCCCCCTAAATCTCAAATTTTACTCTCATTTGTAAATTTTACTCTTTCTCTTCCAAAACCCTAACTTTCTTCTTATTCTTCTTCTTATTTTCTT
Organism: Iris pallida; assembly: GCA_029216955.1. Taxonomy (NCBI): domain Eukaryota; kingdom Viridiplantae; phylum Streptophyta; class Magnoliopsida; order Asparagales; family Iridaceae; genus Iris; species Iris pallida. The sequence goes on along the minus strand of JANAVB010029817.1, from coordinate 5,019,412 downwards.
CTTCTTCTTTTTCTCTTTTCATTCTCACATCTCCATCAAAATTCTAGTTTTCTTCTCATCTTATTCTTCTTCTCCACCATTTCCATCATCACCATCTCCATCAAAATCCTAATTTTCTTCTCATTTTCAAATTCGATGACACCTAAAAAATTAAATAAACCCTAAAATGCATGCAAATAAATCTTAAATATTTTTTTCCTCACAAAGAATGCATGAAAATAAACCCTAAAATGCATATTTTACTCTATTATCAAGATTGAAATAAACCCTTTTTTTTATTCGGAAATTTTGACTTTAGGACTACCAGGAATTGTGACAGCAAGTCACTTTCAGGACTGCCACAATTCCTGGCAGTCCTCAATACTTGTAGGACTGCCAAAAATTGTGCCAGAAATTGTGGCGGTCCTGATATAAACTTGCTCAACAAATCGATTTCTTTTTCTAGAATTAGGATTTCATCCATATGAAAAAAGATTGATTAATTGATAAATAGATTAATAGATTTGATAACTCAATTTCTTCTACAACTAGGATTTCATCCATAAACTAAGATTTGGAGAGAAAAAAAAAAAAAGAGAAATTAGAAGAGAGCAAAAAATATAAACTAAGGTTTGAAGAAAGATATTATTCTTATTTTTTTCTTCTTCTTGTTCTTGTTCTTCTATTCTTGTTCTTTGTTATTCTTTCTTCTTTCTTCTTATGAAGAAGGAGGAGGGAGCAAAAAAAATATGAAAAGAGTTATCTTTTATATCTATGAATTAGATAGTCCTGAGTTAATTTTTAGTAAAAAATTTATAAATAAATGAAAGTTAAGAATAGAATACCCTGATCAAATTTTGATGTGTTTTTATAAAAAATCTTATTTAAATGAACATGTAGTTAAAGAAAACTAGACTTAACATTAGTCGGGGGAGAGACGTCGCGATCATATTTAATCAAAATATCCATGGGACTCACATGACACATTCGAGACATCTTTGTCAAAAGTGTGAATTTTTATGTTTTATTTCTTTGCATTTAATATTAAATAAAACGAGTGGGACAATACTTCACGCAACCTCCCTCGATTAGTTTTTACTTTTTAGAGAGCGAGGAGTACAAGACATGACGTGTGTGGTTACGTCAGCGCGTACAATAATACCTATGCTCCCATTTTCCAGCCGTTGGATCTGATGCTAGTTCAACCTCAGCCGTTTATATATTCACACGTAATCTCTCGTTACCTCGATATTCGTCGTCAACCCGTTCGTTGGTTGGTGGCTGATAATTGAAAATATCGGCCACTTGCATGTGCTTATTATACATTCTACCGGTATTTGCCGATATACTGAATATCGGTTTCTACAATCCCCAAAGTCAGAAAATCGGAAATACCGGTTTGTAACAATTGTAATGTGTCATATTTTCGGGAGAATATTTAGGGGGACAATTTTAACTTTTAGAAGGAAGCAAATTTAACCGTGTGAATAAATCTTAACCCAACCATCCATTCTAAAATAATAGGGTTAATAATTCAAAATTCTTAAATATGAGAGCTCAAATATATCTTTAACTAGGAACGAAATCAGATAAGAAATCCAAAATAATTTACATATAGAAAAATATCAAATTTATTACATATATTTAATTAAAATATTTAAATGCTATTGATTTTGGATAAAAGTGAGAACAAAAGTGACATGTTGAATCAACCCATGTCGAAGCAGCAATGAACTGGCCATGGAATCTCTTGCAATTGCTGCTGCATGCATCGATGATGCTCGTAGAAGAAGTTCCTCCATCAACGCAATGTTGATCTTAACAGTATCATTGTCAAGGGGAGTGAGTCCATGGTGAGGAAGAATCAGACTGATGAACCAGACCTCCCGAGCAATCCGACAGAAATTTGATTGTGGTGGGCTTTTGAAATAATACGTAACATGCATACATATTGTTTGGCACGCTACACAATTAATTTGGTATGCATATCTTCTTATTATCCTCAACATGAGTTTCATCTCCATGCTTACACATTTTTTTCTTTTTTCCTTTTATCCGGACATACAAAAAAACGTGAAGGGAGGTTCAAACCGTGTTCATCCTCACTGGATTTTCTGGTGTATCCAACAGACTACACTTCCATGAAACCATGCTTACACAATATGTATATATGTAGACTTTTTTCTTTTTCTTTTTTTAAACCAGCACGTGCGGGCTCAGTTAAATCGTGTCTCCCCGCACACAATTTTTAGCCGGTCGTCAACGTAGTCCCACACGCACAACTCGCACACTCCGCGCGCTCTAGAGCTCCACGAGACGGCCGACGTCTTTCGACAACAGCAACTCAACGTTTCGCTTCGCCCACAACGCCGAAGGCACCTCCGACGTCTTCACGACGCCTACGACAGCCGATACCGTCCAGCCACCCGTTCTACGCGCACGACGCCTTCTCGACGACCTTACGGCACCGTACGACGGACCGCATTGTCGACCGTCGTTTATACCCGCGGTAGAATGGTGCCGGTCCTCGACCGTCCGTGCGGCGTCCTCGCCGTTGAGTTTTCATGCACGTACGTCCCATTCTGACCCACGCCAGCTCATATCGTGACTATTTTTCGTCAGTCCTATGACGTTGTGGATGTCCCGTATCACATGTATATATGTACACAGCTCGTTAAATTCTCATTATTCAGTCTCCTTGAAAATTTATAGCACTTCCTCAACTACTAATCCTTTAGCTTGTCAAAGTCGAACCAAAACAAGAAATGCACTACTTCGGACTTCACCTTTTCAAAGTTTTGGTAACTCCTCAAGCGGCATATGCAATGCACAAACAAGTGCGAGAGTCGCACTTTTACATATACATGTGAGTTGCAAGTTTCTAAACGTAAATGTTCTTAGGCAACGTTTGGTTAACATAATCATGATCTTAGAAAAAAAAAAAATTATTCATTTTCTATGTTTGTATGTCAACGATAAAAAAAGAGAAAAAAAATGATTACCAAAGGAAGGTAAACTAGATACTTGTTTAATAAATGGTAACTGTGAGAAGATTTGGATTTGGACTTTTAAAGATGAAAAGTACATAGGAATTCATGCACTCCTTGTCGTGTTTGTAGGGGACAAAGATGTTTGATTATGATAGAAAAGTGAGAAATAAAAAATGAATTATGTTAATAAAAATAATAATTATAGTTAATCTAATAATAATTATGATAATTATTTAATTTAATCTAATAATTAGTAGTTAATTTAATAATAAAAATTGGTGACATATATTATCAAACTTTAATCTCTCTTTCCTTTTTTTTTCATTTTTTTTTCACGGAATGGAAAGGAAAAAAAAAAATTTCTTGTAATTTTTTTTCCTTTGAAAAATTGCTATTCCTATCTATTTTTCTTTCCGGTATTTGAAAAGTTTAAGGAATTTAGAAAGTAAATTGAATCCTTAGTGTGGGAAAGTGAATCATTGGGTGTGGAGGGAACCATTTTTCTCATATTTTCCTCCCTTTGGGAATCATTTTTCTTTCTTCTCCCCTTTCCTTCATGCATCTAAAATGTAGAAAAGTAATGACTTTCTTTTTCCAAAACTATGATTCCGTGAAAAGGATTTAGTTTCCTTTTCAATTTATATGACTTTTCCAAACACGAAAAAAAAAGTCAATGAAATAATTTTTTTAAAATAAAAAAAAGCAACAAATCATTTTTTTCCCTTTCCGCTAATTGTCAAGGTATTAGTAGTTCCAAGGTGATTTGGGGGAGTATTTGGATGATGTCTGAACTCATCAGGCATATACATGCATGAAAAATGAGAGTTTGAGACATCCAAACCCACTTTCCTTATTTGGCTGCAGACATAAAAATTACATAATAATGTCACATAAAAATTACATAATAATGTCACATAAAAATGCAAATCATCATGGCTCCGGAGTTTATGTCGGCATAGCTGCTTTTTGAGCTCCCCACATCCTAATTTTTTCCCCTTGGGATGTAGGAAATAGCTCATTTGATTTTTTTTTTTTAAATAGTTACTTTCCTGCTGATTAATATTTAATCCCCACATCCGGCTTGATTAATCCTAATTTCATCATTTTCAAATTAATACATAATTTTTAGTTAAATCTTTTTAGTTATATTAATTTTTAATAATTAAATAACTATTACTTATTATTTAATTATTCATTTAGCTTAATATTGGTTTCAAATTTGGACTATTGACTAGCTAGAAACCAAGAACACTAAAAAATTCTTTGTCGTATGATTTGACAAATACCGAATATGTATATCAAGAATACTTCAAATATAACATATTTTCACAATACTAATATTATTTAGTATCTTTAATTAATTAATAAAGTATTTGGTGATATATACTTAAATTTAAATATTAATTTAGTTAACTAAGTTACTAGTTTTTTGTTATCATAATGCACTTTTCTCATCCCACTCTTTTCCTATTTGACATCAAAACACGAAAGTATAAATTTGGTCTTCTAAGTACAAAATATTATCTATGCAAAAATAAAATTAGATTTTCAGACAATTACTAGTATGAAATTCAAATACATATGCAAAATACTTCCACACTTTGTGTATGCACTTTTTTATTTTCTTCACACTTAGCTCATTGATGAACTTTTGAATGCTAAAAGTTAAAACACATAATGTTAAGCCACCCAAATTGGCAAAGTCATTTCTTCCATAATAGCACAACATATGAGACATCTTTTTCCAATACGTAACTCATCATCTACATATGAGAGACAGTGCCTTGCTTCTAATTATGACAAAAATTATAAAGGAAAATAATGATATTGAAAGATAAAACATTTGTTTTTCTATAAAAAGTGGCCATAGGCCCATAATCTTGAAATATACAGCTACTTTTAATGTGCATCTTTGATTCTATTGTTACTAAATTGCTAAATATGCAAGACTAATATAATATATTAAGACAGTGAACCATACAAGTATTTTTTACATGACTATTCATAAAGTTTGCTAGCCCATTGTTAGTTGTTTTTAACTAAATTTTTAATACAAGTATTTTTATCATAACCATTTAGAAAGTTTGTTTGCCTCTTTATTAGTTGTTTTTCAACTAAATTTTTATTCCACATTGGATTCTCAAATTTAAACTTTTGCGAAGAAAAATGTCAATATGTTTCAGTTAGTTATATAAGTAACATGAATATGATTGGACCAACTAAATAGAGATATTTCTCTCTTATAAATCTGTTAGGATCGCATGGTTATCATTGTAAGCATTTTTTTTTACTATTATATAGATACAAAGTGAAAATTTTATTGAAGGATTACTCTTATTACATAACACAATCAAAGATTTTTATCTATTTCTCTTCTTTCTTATCTTCTATCAGAGTTTCTAAACCCTTAGTCTTTTAGACTACAATACGTCATCAGCATCATGCTCTAACCTGCAATTGAATTGACTTCGTGAGTCATAAAATGGCTTTCACAACATTAAGATTCCGTGTATCTCCAGGCTCTGATCTCGTCACTTGAGTGAAAGTAGGGATAGGTTGAATGACCATTAATTAGATAATGATCCATGGATCATCCCAAATACGAATACACTCGCCACACCCAACTGTCCATTGAAGTCCTCTTTTAAGGAGTTTCGTTCCATCGTTCCATCTAAGATACTCCTCCAGATGTTTGAGGGACAAGAGAAAATTTTACTATTTGCAAAGTATTTTTCTCTTGCGTTTGATTGCAAGGTGGAAAATATGTGGAAAAGAAATTAATTCAATGGAATTATTTTCCTAGGAAAAAAATTCCATGGAATTTAAAAAAAAAAATTCATGGAAAATTTAATTTGGGTGTTTGATTGCCATTATTTTCCACGAAAAATAGTTATTTTTCATGGAAAATGATATTTTCCTATGGGTTGGACAAGTTTCATTTTCCACAATTTTAGATGAAAATATGGAAAATGATAGTCTTTTGAAAAATAATTCCATGGAAAATATAAGCTATCAAACACTACAATTGGTGGAAATTTTGTGATAAAAATATTTTCCATGAAAAAAAAAGCCCAAACAAACACAGCCTTAGAACCTTGAAGGATAGAGAGGAGAGAGTGGACATTAACCTCCACTCTTGTCTGGCAAGAAGAGCAATGTTAAAAGATGAATATTCAGTAATCCTATTGTACCAAAACCTTTATGCTTTGTTTGATGGGAAGAATGGAAATGGAAGGATGTATTTTCCTTTCCTATGGAAAGGAAAGATGGCTTTCTTCCTTTGTGTATGGATAGAAGGATGGAAAAGACAAGAAATGGACTCACCTTTCTTTGGTATCCAAAGAAAAATGGAAGAAAATATAGTAAAAAAAAAAAAAAAAAACCAATTCTATCATCAACTAAAACACTTATTTACTTTTTGACTTCATTAATAATTTTTAAATAATGCAATTTATATGGGAGTATAATTGTTAATTAATATAAACCTCTATTTTTTTCTTCCACTTTTGGAGGATTAAATTTTTTTGGTTATGATAGAAAAGTAATCCCTTCACTTTTACTTCAACTTTTCTTTCCATAGCAAACAATAGAAAATGAATAATTTTCCCCACTTTTTCTCCTCCAAATTTTTTTTTTTTTTCCACTTTTCTCTTCTACCAAACACACCCAAAGACATACCAAGCAGACCCTAGGAACACATCTTTTTCATTTGTACCAATGCACTTTTTTTTTGGGTACAACAATGAACAATGGTACCAACAAAAAACTTCACCATAAGAGAATTCAAAGAATCACAAATTGATAAAGGAAGCAAGAAAACACTCATCAAATAATGGACCGAGCAACGACTTTCATAAACATTTCCGTACCCGCATTGTATAGAATCTTTTGGGCCATCCTTGAAAGCCTACTACGTCAAACCCGATTTATAATGAAAACTGAGTCCGCGCTCTCTAGGCTAGTGGTATTAGAGTAGACATCCGAGGAGACCGACAAAACTGGAGTTTCTAATTGTATGTGAGAGTGAGATTTCAAAAAAATAATGAAAACTGAAAGCATCATTGTTGTTTCTCGTAATTTTTGCAAGGCAAACCCAAATATTGTCACGGTTGTGGACTTCCAAAACTGACAAGTTGCATCTCAGGCATGCAACAGCTTGTCAAACTTCGCTAGAAGAGTCCAGACTGAACCAAATGACAAACTTACTAAATTTATGCGTTGTCGGGAGCCTTGTTAGCAATTCGGCAAACGAAAAAAATTCGGAACGGTAAAAGTACAAGTATAAATTGGCACAATATAAGTAAAATACGGTTAAAAATTCGTCTAACGAAAAATATTTGGATCAAATTTAATTCGTGTTTAGTATTTTTCATATGAACCAATTCGACACTAAAAATTCGACATATATATAGGGCACACCCACCTCTGCTCCTTCATAAACAAGGGTTAAGTGTAAGAATAAGAAGAAGTTGGATGATGGAAAACCGAAAGATTTTTCTTTGATTGTTGCAAGCAACATGTGCAAAGACTCTTGGGTTTCTTTTTTTGGTTAATGTGAAACTTTTTCTTCTTTTCTTTTGATAATTTTTTAGAATTGTGCCGGTCTTAATATCTAATAGCAGCAAGAGTCAAGAAAGTCAAGACTGTTGGGTTTCTTGGTCACATTATTTGACCAAATTTTTTATAAATTCGTACGGTATGCGTTTAAAAACGCCACAAGCTTAAAATTCGCGTACAAGTCCAAATTTTTCAAAAGTATGTAAGTATTATACGTTTATGTAAGATACGAAAAAATTCGCGTATAATATGCGTTTTATTCGGGTGATTGCTAACAAGGGTCGGGAGTAATACTCATATTGCTATGATCCTCTTAATAGCATTAATTAGCATTGCTAATAGACTTCAATGAAAATTAGCTACTGATCCACGAAAAAATAAATGAGATATACAAGGACCACCACGGCTTGCCCAACACCCCTCTAATCAGATCCAATTTCTGTGCATGGTTAAAAAGTGAAAGACAAAACTTCATCAACATAATGTATAAGAGTTAATGGATCCATATTCGTTTCCATTTATCATAATGTAATATTTTATCGATTTTACACAATGCATAAGAGCATCCACAATGGAAGAGATTTCAAGTATTATATTTTGAATTTAGTTAAATTCTGTAGTACTTAAAGACTGCAGTGGGCACTTGTCCATACTTGAAAATTGCTAGAAAGCTAAAAGACACTTCAAATTTGGAGCATGCCATAGTTCCGCTATATTAATTTCTGGACCCGTTGAATTAACCGTTCTTACCAAACAGATAAAAAAATAAAGAGGAAAAAGTGGGAAAAAAAATCTTACCAAACAGAAAAGAAAAATTAAGAGAAAAAATATGAAGTATTTAATTTTGGAGTATTTGTTTGAAGTGTACCACTGTGTACCACTATCAAAAAGACGCTCCAAAAATAATAATTTACACAATTTTTTATAATTTGAAGTTTGTATTTAGAGTGTATCCATTGTGGATGCTCTAATAAGAGTAACGCACTTGCCGAACTCGAATGACCATTTTGGTTACCGAAGAAAAATATAAGATTTTAATTGGGTGACAAAAGATTAGTGGATCGAACCATGTCCCTGGAGAGCCTCATGAGCTACTATAATATTATCAATGACTAAACACCTTGGAAAAGTACTTTGGGCATGAAAAATATATTAGTTAGTACAAAATTCAATTGATTTCCTAGCACCTTGGAAATAATTTGTGTAGGGGATGGTTAGGGGTTGCAGGGGCCAGGAGTGGCCGAAGAATGGGTAGTTTCAAGTTTAAACAAGAATATTTTTATTTATTTATTTATTTTACAAGGTGCTAAGTTGTATCAAAAAAAATTTAATATATAAGTTGAAAAACTAAAATAGTCGATAATATTAAGTTAAATTTAAGCTCTCTTTTTATTACAATAAATAAACACACGACACTCTCTACTTATTTATAAACACACGACAATCTACTTATTTAATAATTTTTATAAGGGCACATCAAAAGTTGATCAGGGCTAGTCCGAATTGGGGTTAGCCCATGTTTGAGGGAAACTAATTCGGGCTATCTAATTTTCTACTCATGGGGCTGTCCCAACCCCTCCCCCCTCCCCCCCCCCCCCCCCCCCCCCCCCAAAAAAAAAAAAACCCCCAAATTTCACTCTCATTTGTAAATTTCACTCTTTCTTTTTCAAAATCCTAACTTTTTTCTTCTTCTTCTCTCCGTTTTCTTTTTCCTCATTTCCATTCTCACATCTCCATCAAAATCGTAGTTTTCTTCTCATCTTATTCTTCTTCTCCACCATTTTCATCATCACCATCTCCATCAAAATCATAATTTCCTTCTCATTTCCAATTTCGATGACACCTAAAAAATTAAATAAACCCTAAAATGCTTGAAAATAAACCTTAAATATTTCTTTCCTCACAAAGAATGCATGAAAATAAACCCTAAAATGCATATTTCACTCTATTATCAAGATTGAAATAAATCCTAACATATGTTTTTTATTCGAGAATTTTGACTTTAGGACTACCGAAAATTGTGACAGTCCTAAAAGGAACTTGCTGTACAGCAAGTCACTTTCAGGACTGCCACAATTATTGGCAGTCCTCAATACTTGTAGGATTGCCAGAAATTGTGGTAGTGCTGTTGTACAGCAAGTCCCTTTCAGGACTGCAACAATTTCTGACAGTCCTCAATACTTCTAGGACTGCCAGAAATTGTGGCAGTCATGATATAAACTTGCTCAACAAATCGATTTTTTTTTTCTAGAATTAGGGTTTCATCCATATGAAAAAAAATTGATTAATTGATAAATAGATTAATAGATTTGATAACCCAATTTCTTCTACAACTAGGTTTCATCCATAAACTATGATTTGGAGAGAAAAAAAATATATGAGAAATTAGAAGAGAGCAAAAAAAATAAACTAGGATTTGAAAAAAGATATTATTCTTATTTTTTTCTTCTTCTTGTTCTTGTTCTTCTATTCTTGTTTTTTGTTATTCTTTCTTCTTTTTTCTTATGAAGAAGGAGGAGGGAGCAAAAAAAAAAAAAAAAAAGTTATCTTTTATATCTAGGAATTGAATAGCCCTGAGTAAATTTTTCAGTGACAAATTTGTAAGTAAATGAAAGTTAAGAATAGACTACCATGATCAAGTTTTGATATTTCCTTATAAAAAAGTCTGATTTAAGTGAACATGAAGTTAAAGAAAACTAGACTTAACATTAGTCGGTGGAGAGACGTCGCGATCATATTTAATCAAAATATCCATGGGACTCCCATGACACATTCGAGACATCTTTGTCAAAAGTGTGAATTTTTATGTTTTATTTCTTTGCATTTAATATAAATAAAACGAGTGGGACAATACTTCACGCAACCTCCCTCGATTAGTTTTTAGAGAGCGAGGAGTACAAGACATGACGTGTGTGGTTACGTCAGCGCGTACAATAATACCTATGCTCCCATTTTCCAGCCGTTGGATCTGATGCCAGTTCAACCTCAGCCGTTTATATATTCACACGTAATCTCTCGTTACCTCGATATTCGTCATCAACCCGTTCGTTGGTTGGTGGCTGATAATTGAAAATATCGGCCACTTGCATGTGCTTATTATACATTGATTCTACCGGTATTTGCCGATATACTGAATATCGGTTACTACAATCCCGAAAGTCAGAAAATCGGAAATACCGGTTTGTAACAATTGTAATGTGTCATATTTTCGGGAGAATATTTAGGGGGACAATTTTAACTTTTAGAAGGAAGCAAATTTAACCGTGTGAATAAATCTTAACCCAACCATCCATTCTAAAATAATAGGGTTAATAATTCAAAATTCTTAAATATGAGAGCTCAAATATATCTTTAACTAGGAAAGAAATCAGATAAGAAATCCGAAAATAATTTACATATAGAAAAATATCAAATTTATTACATATATTTAATTAAAATATTTAAATGCTATTGATTTTGGATAAAAATATGACTTGAAGATAATCATAATTACGTATTACTTGTGAAAATTATCTAAAAGGTATAGTTTAGGATATTTTTGGTAATTGTGAAGATGGAAATAAATTAACACTTCACAGTGAATTGGAGCATGAGATAATGGTGGTGGTGGTGGTGGTGGTGGTGGGGGAACTGGCAGAAGTAGTGGCTATCAGTTCATGTCGGTAGAAAACTAGTGAGTTGTAGCCGACTGCCACATCCAGATTTGGCTGCTAGATGTGGTTGTTTTCCCTCTTTTTTCAATCAATTAATTATATAACTAAAAATGGATTAATTGAAACTAATCACTTATAATTTTTTGTTGCTAATATTAATTAAACTAACTAAAAAATATATCCAAAAATAATTAATATTTTAAATATAAAAAAATATTCTTAATTAGTGTTACCGGTCAGTGCATAAATTTTATTTATATAATTTTGTTTACTTCTTTTTCTTTACTTATGTAGCATGACCACAAATATGATACGATAAACAAGTACATGATGAACATAAGGTATATTTTTGTAGTGTCATATACGTATTTTTTTACTTTTTTAATACGTATCCGACACGATAAATAATTTTGTATGTGTTCTTACTATCTAGATTTGGACTGAATATGTTTGGACGATCTAATTATTAGTACTTGATTAATTAATAAATTAGTAATTAATTAGGATAATAATAATTAATTAGTAATTAATTAACTAATTAAGTAATATGTTTGGACCGAATAATTTTGAGATAATTTAGTTACTTTATTATATAATTAGAATAGTTAATTATTATCTTAATTTAGTAAACTCATTATTTAATTTATTAATTTGTTATGTGAATTAGTTAAATTTACTACTATTATATTATAATCTTCCCTTTTCACTTCTCACTTTCCTATTTCAAATAATTCTCATTTGTCCCTCTCTAGAAGACAAGAAAGTTGATGGATTTATATACACATTATGTTATTGAAAGCAAAAAAAATTAAATATTTTTACACTTACAATTTATCAAACAGACTCTTACAAAATATCAGTGCTAAAATCCAATTCATAATCGAAAGCAATGATAAGGAAAGAAATAGGACCCGACTCCCGATAAATTATATGATTTGAGTTCATATCTTACATAAATTTGGAATATGACATGATGGCGTTGTATATCGTGATCTTTTTTCATCTTAGACCTTTATTTAATCTTGTTCGATATTTTCGTTAATATATAGGCTCCATAGGATTATTTTTAAAAAATAGGATTTTTTTTGTAACACAGTTTTGATAAGTAAAGGTTTTTTCTAAGGGCACCACCATATTTGCTAGGGGACAGCCCTTACTTGAGGGCAGTCCAAGCAGGTGGAGAAATTGCTAGGGGGCACCCAAAATTTACTTGGGGACAGCTCAACCCCCCAAACCCTAATTTCTTCCCTCCTCTTTTCTCCTCCTCCTCCTTCCTCCGGCGGCTGCGGCGCCACCACCACTACCAGCAGCCACCGCCACCGTCGTCTCCTTCCTCCTCCTCCTCCCTTCTCCAAACCCTAATTCCCTCTCCCGCCATGGCCTACAGGACCCTGGATCGACGCGAGGGGACAGCCCAACCCTCATTTTCATCACCCACTCGATCCAACCCTTTCTACTTGAGGAAACCCCCTTCTTCTTCTTTCCAAACAAAAGGAAGGAACGCGGACTCTACGTGGCGCCGAGATGACGCCGCCGCCGACCAACGCCGACGAGGAGGAGGAGAGGCGGCTGTGGGAGGAGGCAGCTCGGCTCGGGGAGCTGGCGCGGGAGCTGCAGGAGTCGGCGTCGGCGCTCATCTCCAGGACGTGGAACGAGGAGCAGGCGTTCCTTCCTTTTGTAGGCCATCTGGCGATCGACGCGAGGTCCATGTCGCCGTCGCCGGAGCTCCTCGACGCGGTCAAGGGAAAGCAGTCGCAGGCTCCTCGGTTCCTTAGCTACCAGGTGAGGATTGGGGATGATTTTCTCCCATCTCCGAGGAGGACTGCCACCTTGTTGGCAGTCCTAACGTATGTTAGGACTGCCAATTTGCTGGCAGTCCTGGGACTGCCAACTTGCTGGCAGTCCTAGGACTGGCTTGGGCTGCCCCCAAGTAAAAAATTGATGGCAAACTTGTAAATTTTTTTGAACAGTTTTGGGCTGCCCCCAAGTAAAAAGTGTGGTGCCCTTAGAAAAAACCTAAGTAAATAGTGATAAACTAAAATTCTGCTATGTGTTTTTGTTTTGTAAACTAAAAATTGTTTGGACATATATAATAAAAATTAGCATAATGCTATTCGTACCTCCAAATTGTACCTCCAAACCGTCCCTTCTTACGTGGCAGATGACATGATGTAGCAGCTGACGTGGCAAATTTTAAAATTAAAATTAAAATTGCCATTAAAATTAATGTTAACATTAACATTAACATTAAAATTAATATTATCGTTAACATTAACAGTAATATTAATATTAACATTAACATTAATTAATATTAATATTAACAATTATATTAACATTAAATGAATATGGACAAAATTGGCTAATTAACTTTTTGGGTTAAAATTTGCTATGTTATCGGTCATGTCAGATGACATATAATATTATTTAATATGCCATGTCAGCTGCCACATAAAAGGGATGTATTGGAGGAACAATTTGGAGGTACGAATAGCATTACTCTAAAAATTATACCAAAAGTTAACCACGAGGGGTAGCTCGATACGGATGTTCACTTTAATTCGTGCTTCTCCCAAGGTTTAAATCCCTCTTGGGGGAATGACTTCCAGTTTAGCAACTTTCTCTCGCTGGAAAACAAACTATCATCCACTTGGACCTTATGCCTCCACATTAACTACTTGAGCTACAAATTATATATATTCTTTTTAAAATATACTCTAATGAAATTTGGAACATGACTACATATTATTTTGAAATGTAGCCAAATTTAAATTGGAATACAAACTAACTAAATCCATAATTTAAATACAATATAATAAAGTAATCATATAATTTAAAATCTAACTATATTAAAAAATTATTGATTTTATCTAATATATTTAGCCTAAAAATAAACTAGAAAAAAAAAGAGAAGAAGAGAGGGTGAGTGATGTTAGTACACAATTAAAAAGAAAGGAAAAATAAGAGAAGAAAATTGACAATTTTGTCAAATTTTATTAGTTTATAATTATTTTTTGGTAAGAGAATTTTTTATTCGGTTTCCAAAACAAAAATATAATAGTTTGGACTACGAAAAACCAAAACAAAATCTTTACAGAAAATCAAAACCGAGTCAGGACCTAACCTATTTACACCCTTAGACTTGGTTTAATATTGTCTATTAGACACTAGTATTGTGCACGTGCAATGCATGTGTATAAAATATTTATTAGAGAAAATAAATTAGAAATTTGAATATATATTTTGATAATACTATATAGTTAGTTTAAATATTGAATATGTTAGTTAAAATTTATTCTTTATAGAACTTTGGATATATGTTTAGATAACACTATATACTTAAATTAAATATACTTCAAATATTTAATATATTTTGTTAAAATTTGTTTTTTTTATATAATTTTGAATATATGTTTAGATAATACAATGTAGTTAGTTTAAATATTGAATATATTTTAATTTGAATTTCTTATATATATGTTTATAGGATTTTGGATATATGTTTAATAGTTGTAAGAATTTTAAGTTATTTCAAAATTTTGTTATAAGATTTAAATTATTTTTACATGAGAAAATTATAAAACACCTACGATGGTAGTTAATTATAATAATTATTTATTTTTACTTATTAAATAGTGCATGATATGAACGGTATAGACAAGTTACTTTTGAGCATTTCTAAGTTGCTTTATAGTAGTAGAAAAGAATTAGTAGTAAAATCTCTTTAGCAACCGTTATCATTATTATTATTTTTTCTTCTTCTAGGGCATGTTTGGTAGACAGTAGGTGGGAATAAAGTGGGGTGAAACTACCACTTTCAATGAAAGTGTGAGCAGTTTAAGCATTTAGATGGCGCTGTAAATTGTGAGGTTAGAGTCTAATTTGTGCAGCTCAGAGTTGTTGTCCCCTCCTTTTTTTTCAACAATGAGTTACACTAAGATGCCCTCTCTTCATTTTCTTCTTCGTGGAGCAGCAGAGGCAGCTTCGACAACACCGACGCAGCTACCATGGCCGTCCTCGACGACCGTTCGAAGTCGAGCACGACGTTGTCGTCGTCGACTCCCAACGCAGCCGTCAACACCTGTCACTACCACTTTTCTAGGATAGGGGTATTTTTGTCATTTCACAATTGGTGTATTTTTTCTTTTAAAATAATGGTTATTTTTATTAGTAGGTTAGCTTATTCATTAGTCATGGTAAACCCCATTTAGATTGACTCGACCAATTAGTTGATTCATTAGACTTTAGTCATGAGTATATTAACAACAAGCCTTAATTAGATCCAAACCACTTAGCCCACTTAAGGACCTACCTAATGTTAAGTGTAATGAAGAGTATAGTTTGTCTAGTGCCTATTTAACCTCCTTTTAACCCCAAATGACAGCCACCATCCCCTTAGGGTTTCCACTCATTTCTACATTCCACTCTCTTCCAAATTGTCTCCTTCTTCCTCTATTTGTTGTGCAAAATCTTCGGGGAGCTCAAGGAGGCTTGGTGGAGGCTCTAGCTAGGATTGGAGAGCTCCTTCTCCATTCATTTTCTTCAAATTCGTGGAGCTTGGTTAAAATTCATGCATTCATGTAGGAGACCCTACCCATGACTAATAGGAGGTAGGATGAGGTCCTAATGAATTCCATGGTGGTAGTTACATAGAGTTTTGTGTCCATTTTAGGAGGACTACGAAATTGACCCCAAGGTGTTTGTTGAAATGCCAAAGTGGCTAATTGATTTTTGTTTTCAGTCTTGGTACCCATGTATAGCTTGCTTTGCATTAGGATAGGCCTATTGATTTCAATATTATATCTATAAGTATGTGTGTGTATATATATATATATATATATATATATATATATATATATATATATATATATATATATATGTATATATAGATATATGTATTAGTATATATGTAAGGTTTTGTGTTGTGTTCACTGTTGGAACCAGTTAGAGGAGGGGACCCTATTCGAGCCATGGCTTTGGCCTTGGTTGTTGTTAGCAGGGCAAATGAGAAGTGGCTTGGCAGACCTGTATTGGCCAACAACGTACACAGCTGGGAGTGAGAGGTTAGCCAATATGAGTGTGGGCAGCCCCTGCTTGCTTGGCAGCATGACATGCTTTGCCTGCAGAGCCTTAGGCAGCAGGATGGCTGTGTAAGGACTTAGGCTACTGGTAATGTCAGATTCAGATGGTAAGAGGAGAGTGAGGATGAGGGGTGTCTGCATAGAGTATCAAGGGTGTCTTGTGTGTGTGGTTCATGTGTTAGTGTTAGCCAAGTGTATCAATTAGGAGGTAGGTAGTGTGTTTATATTTCTTGCATATAGGAAAGGCAATATGGTCAAGTTATTAGAGTGTGGGTGATGTGGCAGTGTTATGTGTGGTTCGTTAAGGTTTTGGTGTATCAGAGGAGAGGGTTGATAGGATGACAAAGGTATGTGAGAGTTTGCCATTTAGCCTTAGTATCAGTCAGATACCATGAACATTGAGTATCTTGGCTCCTTTCATTTGGCCATAAGCCTATGAGTGATGTGTCAATTTAGTATTTGTATGTGAGTATTGTATCAGATTTGGATAAGCAGGGGATGGCTCGAGTTCATAATAGAGAGAAGGAGATTGGGGGAGCCCTATGCAGCAGCAGGGGTCTTTGCAGATAAAAGTTTTGGTCATTAGTTGGTTGCAGGTAGGCGGATACATGAATGTATCAGAGATTATCATAGGGAAGGGGTTTAAGGAAATAAGGAGATAAGGTTACAATCCTAATTTGGACTTTTACTAGTCTCAGATGCTATAACAGCATGTAGAGGGCTCAAGTATAGAGAGTTATCCACTGTATAGGTAATAGAAGAGCCTTGGAGTCAAGCTACGGTGTCAGTGGCTCAGAGTTTCTTGTATCAGACCCACTTTGGTATCAGACCCCCTTTCCTTTGAATCAATTATATTAAGAGTATCTAGTGGATGTGAGTGAGGGGCTCGAGCTAGCTCTGTAGTAGAGCAACACGACAGCTTGTGTTGGCTTCCTACAGGAAACAATGGCAGTGGGCACTTAGCCTATGGCATGTATCAGAGGTGGTATTGGCCTTGGGCATGTGCATCAGGTTTGGGTTTGAGAGTAGAGGGTGTTCAGAGGATGAGGCTCGAATTGGCTCTGTGAGCACAACAGCAGAACACTAGGTAGCAGGGGATTTTAGTACTAGCTTGGGTCTTGGGTTTATGTATCAGTTTGGTCATTTGGTTCATGTATAAGAGTTTTGGTCGTAGCATAGAGTATCAGAACATGGGGGAGGGGGTCACATGGTTAGTTGTAATCAGAAATAGATTTAGTATCAGAGGTATGTGAGTATCAGACGAGTCTTGGTTTCAGTTTAGGACTTAGGTTCAGGTCTGTATAAGAGTTGAGCTTTGGCTTATGAGTATCGGAGTTTGGGGTCTTGGTTAGTGTTTCATAACAGCAGGAAAATAGGTCAGAGGCTTGGGGTCACCTGGGTTTGAGTATCAGAGATGTGTCGATGTAGGTATGTGTGTTAGAGTCGAGTTTTAGGCCAATTGGCCTAAGCAGCAGAGATGGCATTGACCTTAGGCACTGCATTTGCAGTCCAGAGGAGATGGGTTCTTCTCCTTGCAGAGCAGGGTTTAGCCATTCGATTGGCTGTGCAGATGGGCCATGGCCATTTGGTTGGCCTTAGGCTTGTGTCATTGTGCAGTAGTTTGGCCATTGGCCAAATCACTTGGGCCTTGACCATTTGGGAGTTAGTATCCTGGAGTGAGAGTCTAGGTATCCTAGTGATGAGGATATTAAGGTATCAGTTGATATCAGAATAGTAGGAATTGGTAAGTTAGTTCATGTTAGGATATGGAGGTTAGTTTAGTTTGTATCATATGGCCTTTGGCCTATGAGTGTGTGTAATGCCTGTGGTTCGTATTACGTATTTTGGAAATACGTGTACGTGTCTTTTCTTGTATTATTCCTTGTTTAGCTCTCGGCTTGGTTTAACTCTCGGTTTGGGTTGGCTTGGTTCGGCCGGCCCAATGCTTGGTTCATCATGGGCCAAGGATGGAACACCTTAGCCTATGCTTCTCCTTCATTTCCACCACAACCCCCTCTTTATTATCCCCACCAACCTTCTCTCTCCTCCATAATTCTCATTTACTTCTCCTTCCCCCACCATTACTCTTCTCCACCAACCAAGAACACCATAGGCAAGTGCAACTTGCTTCCATAAGTGAACTCCTTTTGATGGTTTCATTAGTTTCTCCTCATGATTCTAAACCACATTAGAACTTGTCATTTTCCCTTTTTAGGCTTTGATTTTTGTAGATTTAGAGATTAGTTACTTTCGAATTTTGGTGGTTTTGATCTATTAAACTTGCTTGTTTTCAAGTTTTGATGGTTCCATGTTTTAGAGAATTTTATTCTACCCAATTTTGACCTTTGGAAAGTTGGATTCGGACTTGTTTTGACCAAGATTTGGACTTTTGAAGCTTAGATTCAACTTTAGAGTTCTTGCTGTTCTTGCCATTTGGAGAAGACAGTGAACAGTGAGCTAGCTTTTTAGCTTACGCCGCTGAGCTGTACGCTTCTCTTTAGCGAGCGTACGCTGACTTGAGTACGCTGCTCTTTAGCGAGCGTACGCTGACTTGTGTACGCTGCTCTTTAGCGAGCGTACGCTGACTTGTGTACGCTGCTCTTTAGTGAGCGTACGCTAGCCTTGATACGCTGCCTGTTGGCAGCATGTCTTGAGCGTACGCTAGCTTGAGCATACGCGTGCCTTGGTACGCTAGCTTAAGCGAGCAAGGCGTACGCTGGCCCCTTTCGTACACTAGCTCGAGCGTACGCAGTCTTGAGCGCACGCTAGCTTGAGCGTACGCTGACCTGTAGCTTGAGCGTGCCCTTGTGTACGCTGACCCTTGCGTACGCTTTCCATTGGAAGTGTATGGATCCTTTGGTACGCAGACCTGAGCGTACGCTAGCCTGAGCGTAGCCTGGCTTGAGCGTAGCCTGATTACCCTTGATCTTCTATAGCCCTGTATATTGATATTTTATTAAATATTTAACGTCCATTTTATATCCTTACGTCTTTTGTCCTGAACTTGATAATCACAAATTTACTTGATATGATTGGAATTAATAATTGAGCATGACGTGATAGTGACCCGTAGTGGTGCACCCCTGACATAATAACCTGACATGACCTGATAGTGGCCCGTCGTGGCGCACTCCTGACAAGTACACTTGGCATGATAACCTGACATGATTATCTTGATAAGCTGTTGCGACGGCTACCTGACATGACATGACCTGTATGAATAACCTGGACACCGTGGGCGATTGTGCTTGTACAAATAATCCAGTCCTGTCTTGCATCATGTCTAGGAGGGGACTCCTGAGTACCACGGTCAGGAGTACCTACTAAAATGGACTAAGGTTAACAACTAGATTAATACATTAGTCATGAAGAGATTTTCCAGCTACAGGCAATCCCGTTACCTGGGCGCGCTTGGGATCTGTAGCCTGCCGTCGAGTAGGGCACATTTCCAGCACACTGTCATGTGTTGCACCCTTCAAACTGCTTAAGGGTACATGCGTTTCCTGGATGATGTACCTACCTGAATTCAACCCTAATCTCTCGACCTGGGTGACCTGGATGGTCTGCAGGGCTTGTGGCTGTGAAATAATTTCACTGCATCTTGTTAGTAATTAGGCTTGTGACAACCCTAGTTAGTTAAAGTATCAAGCCGTAGTTCTTGCTTGGCCGTGAAGTGATTGGATGGAGTCTAACCAGTCTAGTCTTGCCCTGACCCTGTTCCAGACTATTGAATGACCAGAATGCTTGTATTTATTTTACCAATAAATGGTGAGAAACCAAGCTCCGTTCAGACGAAGGGTTACAACCCCGGTCCTTGTTTGGTTTACGGGTTGTAACCTGGCTATCTGAATAGTTCCATGGTTATCTCGTCGTATATCATCCTGATATGTTTCCTTTTATTCCAGTCCTTATTTTATTTATATTTATATTCCTGTGCTGATTGCTGGTTTTAGTTCTTAAGTGAAGCCTCCTTTGTGGCACTTGCTCCTTCTGGGGTCTGACCCAGCTGGTTTTGTGTGGCCAGATTTCGGAGCAGCTCCAGAGGATCTACCGACTTCCCAGCCAGATGGTGGCCACTAGACGGAACCCTGGCAACGAGTGGGTTATTTTTGGCTCTCCCGCTATATTGTAAAAATATTCTTTTGAGGCGTTTAGCCGACGAGCACCTGTTTAGCTCGATTGCACTTACTTACTGTCTGCCTACGGGCTGTAACATGATTGACAAATCCTAAGGTTGATCATGTATGACTAAACTTTTGCTAGTCCTAACATTTTGTAACGACTAGCTTCATGATCAGCTGAATATGTAATATTTGGGACGCCTTATTATTGTATATTTAATGATCATACATCTTGTGACTTTTAATTACTTGTTTGTGATTGAGACACTAGGCTTGTTCATGACCTTAAGAGACTGTTGGCTTGTAGATAAACCCTCATGTATCTAGACAGCCGTTACCGTATAGCGAGATGGAATCCATTTCAATATACGTAGCTGGCTATGTCTGCCCCCGCTCTCCAGTATTCTGGTTCTGGGGCGTGACAGTGTGTAGCTAGATTAGAGTTTAGACTTGAGTATTAGAGTTTGAGTTTTGTCTTAAAGTTTAGACTTGGTATCAGATGTTAGAGTTATTTCAGATTGTTAGTTAGTTTAGAGTTAGCTTGGGTTTTTGAGCTTGGGCTTGAACTCATTGCGGCAGCACTAGGCTATTGCAGTATATGCAAGCTCCTTAGTAGCAGCAGCAAGCTCAAGTGGCAGATTGCAGCAGAGCTTTAGCAAGTGCAGCAGCATGAGCAACAGCAGCTTGTAATGAAAATTGCAATAGCAGCAGCAGGGTTTAGAATAGGGATATTAATTAGCTTGTTAGTTGTTAGGATATCCAAGTCAGTCATTAGCTTCATGTTAGTATAGTGTGTTAGTATCCTAGGTTAGTTTCACATGTTAATGTTGAGTTGGTATTAGTTCATGTTAGTATATGTTAGAGTATCACATAGATTAGGTATTAGGATATCCTAGTGTCCTAAGGTTTGTGTTAGTTAATGTATTAAGTTTTAAGTATCTATATTACGGGATAAGTGTATCTTAAATGTTAGAATATGAGAGCATACATGGTATCCTACTAGCTAAGGTATAGGCTAATACCTTAGATATCTAGGTAGATGGATTTACCTAGTAGCAAGGTTTAGAGTGTTACCACTCTAGAGTCTAGGATAGATTTTCATGTTATATATATGTATATATACTTGTATAAGGTAATTTGGGTATTTGGGTACCTAGACTAGAGTATCTTAGTAGGATGACTTGACATAGGATTCTAGACCTAGATTTGACCATGGTTGACTATTTTGACTAGAAGTCAACTTCGAGTCAACATCTGACCAAGATTGGACTAGGAGTTGACCTGAGTTGACCAGTTGACCCAAAGTCAACTGTGAGTCAACACTTGATCTAGTTTGACCTAGATTGCATATCACGCACTAGAAAACCATGCCTAACATTGTTAAACCCTATTTAACACATGTATATCTCACCTTTAGGTTTGTGATTTCACTCTGAGCATCGATTCTCATTGACAGCTCAGGACTGCAGGCGAGTACATTCTCTAATAGTTTTCATTGTCTTGATATCTACTATATCCGATTCAGTTGTAGTATTTTACTTGATTATCGACACGATGGTACACGGACTAGTATATGTCGGATCCTGTCAGATGTTATTACTGGACTTCCTGGTATATGAGTGCATTGTTCGATCTTGTTTCCTGTACTTGTATAGACACCGATTTAGGAGTGGACTGGCCCCCTACTTTTGAATCCGTGTCATGATGTGTCATGTCCGGATCCATTATACTACTCGGAGATGGAGAGTTATTAGAGGTTATGTGATCAATACCCCTCCTGTAACTATTCTTGTGCTTGCTTCACCCTCACTGCACGTAGGGCGTAGCGAGATCTTATACTTCTTGTGCTCGTTTTCCATGTTGCCCGGCTAGACCCTCCAGATGCATTTCTTGTGATAGTCGGTCAAATGGAACAACCTGATCTAGTTTCCCAAGTCGATCACATAACGCTCTAGTATCTCGAGGCACTGTTTATGTTTACATTATACATCAAATATTCTTGTACTGTTCTACATTCCAGTATTTCATACCCTGACATGATATCCAGTTTTACATATCCTGTTTATATTCCAATCTTGATATTTCATCTTGTATTCCATTATAATTGTCTCTTATAGAATTTGTCAATTCACATGGAACTGCTGTTAGCGTTTGTACTTGCTCATATCCTGGCAGGATAATCCGTTGATGTTACAGATGATATAGATGCAGACTGCTCGACCTTTTATGGGTTTGGCATAGACGGTGAGTACGACATGGACCTCCCTGTGGAGCCGGTGCCCATTGAGGAAGCACCGCCTGCTTAGACTTAGAATAGTTAGGTTTGACCGGACTGCGTTCCATCTAGTATTTTGAGACTTGTAGTATACTTTATATTTTGGGATCTTGTGTTATATTTTGAACTCTGAACTTGTGTGGTGACTTGCATCTATTTTCAGTTTATCTATTTATGTCATATCTTATCATATTCGTGCTTATCTTTCTTAGATGTCTTATGATTGAGTTGTGATTATATACCTCCGTGCGGAGATGACAGATTTATATATATTGCGTCTAGTTGCTATATTTCTAGTTGACCTATACAACGTTCTACCGTCGACTCTGCGGCGTAGGCTGGACGTACCCACGTGCTCGTTCCCCTAATCAGGGTGCGGGTAGTGACAACACCACCTGCGCCACGCAAGCACTTACGTAGGCACCCTGACCGTTCGAAGCCCAGAGCGGCGTTGTCGTTGTCAACTCCAAACGCGGGATCCATCACTACCTGCGTTGTACGAGCATCGACGTAGCCACACATGCTGTCCTCGACGATCGTTCGAAGCCGAGCGCGACGCTATTGCTTTTGACTACCGACGCGGCCGCTTGCACCACGTGCGCCTCGAAGTCGTGTCCTAGAATCGTGCAAAGCTGTGCCACTGTCTCTAGTGGGTCGCTCCTCCGTTCGCTGCGCACAGCCGCTGATCCCGACTTCGGGTCTGCTGGTGCCTATCTTGCGATTAACCTCGAGATCTGACCATATTTTTTTTGGGGAGCGGTTGGTAATTAAATTGATATTTAAGTTACTAATTATATTACTTGGGGAATGTTTGGTAATTAAATTGGTGATTACATCACTTACATGAGATGACATACAAACACTGAAACTCATTATTTTTACTTGGGGGAGGAAAAAATGGCTGTATCTACACATTTTGAGTGAAAAGTTGTATCAGAAGCATTCAAGTTTTAAAGTATTGTGTAAAATGAATGAAGTTAGAACAAATTGCAAAATGGGTCTCGTTATGTCCCAAATTTGGGCGTTTAAAAAATACGCCTTAAATTTGGGCGTACAAAATACTTTAAAACTTGAATGCTTTTGATACAATTTTTCGTATTTTGAAAGTGATAAATAAAGTAAGTGCATTGAAAGTCAACATGCAACAAGTATCATTTTTACACTTTCGAGAAGTTAAGTTTATCCAAACAGCCATTTAGGACTTGTTTGGTAAATGAGATTTGGATTTGGATTTGGAAATCCAAAATTTAATCCAAATCCAAATCTTGAATTTCCAAATCTCATTTACCAAATCCATTGTTTGGTTTGTTCATTGGATTTTATTAAATCCAAATCCATTTTTTGGATAAAAAAAATAAAATTTGCCATTGGATTATAATAAAATATTAATTAATTAAGATTATATTAAAATTAATATATTAATTAATTAAGTTTATAGTAAAATGTTACTAAATAAATTAATGATTAAAATTATAATTATGATTAATAAATTAATAATTATGATTATAATAAAAATTAATTGATAAAAAAATAAAATAATTATTAATTAAATATTACAATTATAATTATAGTTTGAACTAATAATTAAATAATTATAATTATGATAATAGATATGATTAATAAATTATTAATTAAGACTACAATGATGATTAATAAATTACTAATTAAAATTCTTATAATATATTAATTATTAAATTATAATTTATAATTTATTAACTATGATTATAGTTGTGATTAAAATATTACTATTTAAGATTATAATAAAATAGTAATTAACAAATTATTAATTAAGATTATAATAAGACTAATAAATTATTAATTATGATGATCATTTATTATTAATTAATAAATTATTAATTAAGAATGTAGTTATGATTAATAAATTATTATAATTATGATTAATAAAGTTATAAATTTTTAATTAAGATTATTACAAAATATTAAATAATAAAATTATTAATTAATGAATTATTAATTTAGATTATAATTATGTTAACTAACTATTAGTTAATTTTTTTAATAAAAATAATAACTAACTATTAGGTAACAAAAAAAATATTTTTAAAAATAATAGTAATGACTGATTTTTTAGTAATTATTAGTTAAATATAAATTAAATATTTGTTAAAAGTAATAATTATAATAAACTAATATATAAAAAGAATTAAATTATTAAAAAATATTTATTAATGATCAATTAATTACTAATTAGTATTAACTAAATATTTAATACAACAACGAAATTATTAAAAAAAATTAACTTTATTTTCTCCAAAATCTAACTTTTTTTTTTTCAAATCCAAATTTTAAATTTGGTCATACTTTCTATTTCTCAATTTATCTTTAATCAAACATAGGATTCCATAAATTTAATTCTAAATATATAAAATCTTAAAAGTTCTCCCAATACGATGTACCAAACCGATTTTGTAGCAGGAGAGGTGGGGAGGGAGTGTTTTGAAAATCGTTTTTTTTGCTCTCTCAAAAGCGGGCGGGCCTTGTTAGAATGTAGAAGGTGGGCCCAACATTGCAACCAGATCCTGAGGCTGATCCCACCATCTCAATGGACCGACCATTCAGCGCTCGTCATCAAACGGACCGCAGTTGCCTCCTCCTCCTCTTGCTTCGGAGTGCAAGAAAAAAAGAATTAGGTGATCATCTCACCAGACGGTAGGACAAGATCACGTCCCAGTGCTTCCACAAAATGACACGTGTTACATAATTGGAAATGTCATGGTTAACACAGTCGCACAACAGCATTCCTCCTTTTCTTACGCGACCCAATCCTTTTTTTCCCTCGTTAACACACAACAACGTAACAAAGAGCCAAACTCTCAAGATATTTTCTCTCCTCTCTCTGTGTCCAACCACTATATCCATTCATTAAAAAAAACAAAAAACAACCAAACCAAAAAAATGGGAAACCCACCCGCTGACAGGTGGGCCAAACCAAAACCTAATCCTCCTAGTGTTCCTTCTACATAAAGCAACCCTCTCCCCTACGACTCAATCGTCATTCTCTACAACGTGTCAGACATCCGGTGGTCCAGTACCAATATATTAGGATCACCAACACAAAGTACCGGTGGTCCATCATCTTCTCCGCCATGGCTCGCCTCCTCTTCCTCTTCTCCCTCCTCTCCGTCCTCCTCTTTTCCCTCTCCTTCGCCGACGAGGACTCCTTGATCCGCCAAGTCGTCGATGGATCCACCTCCTCTCTCCCCTCCGCCGACGATCTGGTCCTCAACGCCGACCTCCACTTCGCCAGCTTCATCAGGAGGTTCGGGAAGAGCTACTCGGGACCGGAGGAGCACGCGCACAGGCTGTCCGTCTTCCGGAGGAACATGAGGCGGGCGAGGAGGCACCAGCGGCTGGACCCCACCGCCGTCCACGGCGTCACCCAGTTCTCCGACCTCACCCCCGAGGAGTTCAGAAGAACGTACCTCGGCTTAAGGAAGGGGAGGAAGAGTATGGCCGGGTCGGCGCACCAGGCTCCGATCCTGCCGACCAACGACCTCCCGGAGGACTTTGATTGGAGGGACAAGGGCGCGGTCACCGGTGTCAAGAATCAGGTTTTTTTTTTTCGATTTTGACTTTTTTTGGGTTTATTTTGTTGATTCTGACTGGTTGTTGTTGGTTTTCGTAGGGATCTTGTGGATCTTGCTGGTCTTTCAGCACGTCGGGAGCGCTGGAGGGGGCGAACTTCTTGGCCACCGGGAAGCTCGAGAGCCTCAGCGAGCAGCAGATGGTCGATTGCGACCACGAGGTCTGTTTTTTTTTTTTTTCTTTTTTTATTTATAAATTGAGCTATTTGCTTCTGATTGTTAGTAGTTTTGGTTTATTGTACAGATTAAATCGGTCGTGCTCTACTTGTTTAGTAATTTTGCAAATAATCCATCTAAAAATTTAATTAATTATGATGATATTTGGACTGAGCATAGATCAATGGATTATTTTGTTATTTTCGCGACGTGCTACCTTAACGAATCTGAACCTAACGCATCTGAATGGAAGGTTCAAATAGTTGGTCCCAAAAATTTGGTTAGACTAACAAGGGGAGGGGAAAGGGGACAGGCTATATAGCTGATCTGCAGACATCTATTAGGACATGTGCAGCTCAAGCATCTTCAGTTAGTCATCTCTAATTGACGCTGGCGTTTGTTTATTTGTGCAATTCACTTTATCAATACCTACAAACATCACCTTATCTAGAACATAGATTCTGTTCTGTTGTTTTTGTTTTTGGCGGTATATGTTAATTAAATGCTTGCTCACTTTTGTTGATGTTTGATTTTTAGCGGTCTAAGCTGCCTAATTGTTCTTGCGACTGATTGATTTGAGAATAAATGATTGGTTTTTATCTGGGGAAAACATGTTTATACTTCACATCTTAAAAGCCAGAAACTCCTGCAAGGTCAACGAATCTCAGTATGAACCTCGATTCGGTGGTTCTTATTTGGGAGCTCGTTTCTCTGATGACTGTAGCTCGTTTCTCGGACAACGAGAGCGCGTTTCTCAGGCGACATGAGCGCTTCCCATAGTATGACCATAATTTTAAAAGAAGACATAAATTTTGGAAAGAAAGTTGGAATATTTTTAATATACATTTATCAAAGTACCAAGAAATTAAAGATTATTTACCTTGACATCATAAAAAATCAACATGCGAATGATTTTTCTGTAACTTTGAACTGAACTTTATGAATTCTAATAAGTATTAAGATATTTGTTAGTTTTGATAACAATAATTAATAAACATAAATTTTGTATTAGCGCACGCTCCCAACTTTAGACTCTTCTAAGTAGTCGTGTTCCCCCGCTCCCGCTCCCACTTCCGTCTCCGCTTCTGATTCTGGCTTCTAAGCTTCACACAAATGGTTTCTGATTAGCTACTTGCCTATAACACACACACACACTCTCTCTCTTCACACACTGCTTTTCATGGCATGAACTATGTGTGAGTGTGCACACACTTGCACATGTGAGTGCAGGCGTGCGTGTCTCTAGTTATGTCCTTGTGTGCTTCGACCTGCATAATTCTCTTTGCGGTATCAAGATTATTTTTCATGGACACGAGCACTGCACAACAAAGTCCAAATACGGTGGCAGGACCAGGGCTGCAATTTTGCTGTGTCCTAGGGCATTTGGATTATGTTGTGTGTTCAATATGCCCCCTATGACATGGCTAATTTTTGGAGTGACCGTGCTTCTTAGGTATTGGCATTTGGATTAGCTGATAATATGCCATTGATGGCAATAGGCTTCTAATCTTGTGGGGCAAGAAGGCTGGTAACACTTTTGGCTCTTTGCATGATCTTTGATGGCCCATGGATTGTAATGGACACAGAATTGATAAAAGATATTGTTTCCATGTCTCTGGATAGATTGGACATGCAAATGAGTAACACATGATCTATCATTAATGTGAAATAATTAATTTTCTACCGTGGGGATTCATGTCCTATCTTGGGGATTCACTAGACGAGGTGAAGGTAGTTTACTGGTAGCCACCTTCACATACCCTACGATCAACTCAATCTGGAAAGGGATGTGGGAGACGATCTAAATCCGATTAGAATGCTATCGGAAAAAAGCAATGCCTCGAGTTGGTTGAAGTAAAGCTGCTTTGATGGTTAGGATATTATTGTCTTAAAGGGTTACTTTATTTGGGGCTAGGGCTGCAAACGAGCCAAGCTGAGCCAAGCTTTGTAAGCTTGAGCTTGGCTTGACTGGAATTTATGAATACCAGTCATAAATTCCACTAATACGAGTTCGGACATATCAAGCTCATTAAGCTTAATTTCAAACTTAACGAGCTCGATTTCAAGCTAGTTAGGTTTGAATTCAAGTACATGTAATAAAATTTAATTAAAATAGTTCTTTAATATCAATTATTAGGACATAAATATATAATGCACACAACTATATTGTTATACAAACATATATAAAATTAGAATTCAACAAAGAACAAACGAGCTTCTAAACAAGCTCCTAAACGAGCTCCTAAACAAACTCCTAAATGAGCCAGCTCGCAAGCTCATAAACGAACCAGCTTGCGAGCTAAAACGAGCCGAGTACTTCTAAGTTTGAGCTTGGCTCGTTTATTAAACGAGCTCGAAAATGAAGTTGAGCTCAGCTTGTTTACTAACCGAACCGAGCTCAAACAAGCTTTTATCGAGCCGAGCTTCGAGCAGCTCGCAAACGGCTTGGCTCATTTGCAGCCCTATTTGGGACTGCATAGTACAGATAGAAGCTATACGCGAATAAGTTGCTTTTCATAACATCAAGTTTTGGAAGAAGCTTATTTCATTGAACCTTTCCCTTGGCCCCAATATAGACTTTCATAAACTTCTACTTGTTTCCGAGTTTTATACTTTACTATTGCTCACAGCTAATAGATTCACTATATATTAAATGTGTGCCCGACAAACTTAACTATGAGCACTTCTGTTTCAAGATGAGATTAGTTCTCATTTCTCTTGCACCTTTTGCTAACTGTTTGCAGTGCGATTCTGAAGAACCTGATGATTGTGACCAAGGGTGCAATGGTGGACTGATGAACACTGCCTTCCAGTATTTACAAAAAGTGGGTGGGCTTGAGAGTGAGAAAGACTATCCTTATACTGGAGCAGACCGTGGTACCTGCAAATTTGACAAGTCCAAGATTAAGGCGTCAGTTCACAACTTCAGCGTCGTCTCCATTGATGAAGAACAGATTGCTGCCAATCTTGTGAAGCACGGTCCTCTTGCAAGTCGGTTTTCTTTCTTTTAGATGCTACCATTAACATTTATTTTCTGAAGCAACATAGAAGTCTATTAAAATGAAACTTCAAGTCCGCAATAAGTTTCATGGCATGCGGATATCCATTATCGTTTATATAGGATATATTTCCTACACACCGAACCTAAAAAGGATGATGATAAGATTCCCTACATAACCAACCTAAAATAAAGAAGAAAATGGTGGTCGTTTCTGATATATTGTTCTGCTTTGTTGCAGTTGCTATAACGCGGTCTTCATGCAGACGTACATTGGTGGTGTCTCATGCCCATACATATGTGGGAAGCATTTGGATCATGGTGTGCTTCTAGTTGGCTACGGATCTGCTGGCTATGCACCGATACGCCTGAAGGAGAAGCCGTACTGGATCATAAAGAACTCGTGGGGAGAGACCTGGGGAGAGAATGGTTACTACAAGATCTGCAGGGGGCGCAATGTGTGCGGGGTTGATTCCATGGTTTCCACGGTGACTGCCATTCACACCACAGCACCCGAAGTTTAAGCTATGCTTCAATGGCAAATCCAGACCTTTGTATATAAGTTGTGGTTATTGTATTGATGCTGCTGCAGTGGCACAATCAAGCCTTTTATCCTCTGTGCTATTAAACTTGAATGTAATTTGCTTTGTCTGGAAACTGCATATTATCGCTACTGGAAGGTGTTTACTTCTAATGAATTGACATCTGGATACTTTAACTTACTACTGTATGCTTATATTGTTCTATGTTTACATGAGCTACTATGTTTGATTGTTTGTAAGTTATTTATAAGTTCTAGAATTGATGCTGTAAGTACATGGATGCTAGACTTTACAAATTACAACAGCAGTATCTGAAGTTCATATAACTATGGCAATCTCTTGTTAAGAGGAAGCAGGTTTGTCTGTCTTTATGTTTTATTAGTTGGTCTGGAGGAACTCCTTTGAACGAAGGGAGGGAAGAAGTTGGGACTAAAAGAGGGTTTTTGTTTTTTGTTTTTTTTTTTGTTTTTTGGTGATGTCCGGCATAACATACGAAATTTTGTGCATGCTGTGTTGCATGTTATTTGTGTGCACTTTACTCAATTTCTACACGCACACCTACACTTTTCAGTGGTTTTATTCAGACCGTCTGGCCAAAAAAAGTTATAACTCTCCTTCTTGACAACAAGAGCCAGTTCAAGAGGTCTTGTTAGTACTTATGTTGTTCTCTTGATCACTCTGGAAGACTGGAAACTAACTGCTTTCGGATCTATGTTTATTTTAACTATAGGTTGAAGCTTTTCCTTTCATCACCCTGTTCTTTTTATCCTTCTCTTTGCAATGTTTAGCAGCTTGGGGCTTTTGGTACTCAGAATAATATATAGTTTGAAATTCTATATTTTTGGGAATTAAAATTTCTGAAAAATTATATTTCCATGTTTGGTGAAAATATAAATATGTTTGATGAACATATAAATATTGGACTAATTCACGTTTAGACCCGAATTTTATATCAGGTTAGAGTTTAAGCAATATGTCCAATTGAAAAGTATGGACTTTGGATTTATATTTTTTTTGTTTCATTTTTTTTTTCCATTATATTCTCCTATCCAACGTGTTGGTGGTTGTCCTTGTACTTATTTTGAGGTTATAATGGAAAAAAAAAATCAAAATTAAAAATTCAGGTCTCAATTTTCCAATGGGACATTTCAGGATTAAACTCTAAACTTGTATAAAATCCATGATCTAAAAGCTAATTAGACCATAAATATTCCCGGGAGAAAAGTAAAAAAGGATAAAAAAATTGAAAATATGGAAAAAAAAAAAGATTAAAAAAAACAGAAAATTTCAGTCAAAGCATCCAAGTTTGCTAAAATTGTGCTTATAGCACAGTTTTTAAATTTTACAAGAAAGAATAAAAGCGTCAAAGGAATAAAAGTTTTCGTATCCGTGGAGGTGTAGTCTGTTGGGTACACTGGGGAGTCCCGTGGGAATGGACACGGTTTGAATCCCCCTTGGCATTGCCCTTCTGTCCGGAGAAAAGGACACCTCAATTTTTTTTTTCGTTGAACAATTTTTTTAATTAATTTTTTAATTATTTATCAAGAGATACGTCCATCATAGGGACGTATCTGCTTAAAAAACGTCCTCTGGATGGACAATTTTTCTTTTAGCATGATACGCTCTTCCGAAGGATGTTTGTGAACCGGTTATTTCTAGGGATGGCGAGCATTTGGTTTATTCGGTTTCAACCGAATCTTAATAGCCAAATCCAAATAAACCAAAATTCTAAAAATCAAAAACCGAACCGAAATTAGCCAAAATCGAAACCGAACTGAAACAAGTAATCAATTCAGTTTATTCAGTTAGAACATTTCTATTGTTTAATGGGTCCGGTCCAAAGTTTGATTGTGGTTAAATTTTATTAAAAATAATAATTTTATATACACATTTATTTTATTTCAAAGTTGCGTCCAAAGTTGGACTAGTTGTTAGCTTATGAAAGTTGGATTTCAAAACATATTTGTGTTTTCAAAATATACACATTTTTAATCAAAAATTTACATAAATTTAAGGATATTACATAATTGTATAAGTCTTTTTCTTTCGCCTTTCGGTTTGGACCGTAACCGAAACTGAATAACGAATTTTAGTATTTTCAAAATCGAAATCAAAATTTTTTTTTTTCATACCAAACCAAATCTCTTAATCGATTCGGCTAAGCTCGGTTTTTTGTCCAAAAAAACAATGCTCACTGCTAGTTATTTCGTTCTAATTTGTTTTTTTCTTTTCTTGTGGGTGACTATTAGCTTGCATGAAGCAGTTATTTCGTTTTAATTTACTATTTATTTCACTTTTTTCCCCCTAACACCCACATGTTTTTTTTTCTAACACCTACAACATTGTAAACAAACTAAAAAACATGTAAAACGCTAGAGAAAGTGCCCATACAATGAACGTTTTCTTGCAGGATATGCACATGAGAAGGGCATCTTTAATAAATTTTTTTACTACACGCTTAATAGAAATTACTTTATTAAGCCTAACATATTTTCACTGGAAACAGACAATGATGTAATTCATTCAACGGAAAATTTGCAATAGAAATAAAAAATTATTAGAAATTTGCTAGAAGATAAAATTTTTTCGAAACTACGTTGATACGTTCAGTCAGACTGTCTCGCGGAAAATGAGCATGCTCAAATTCCGCCAGACGGTATGGCTGAAAATGCACATGCTCAAATTTGGCTGAAAATGAGCAGCATATCAATTTCAGCCACACGATTTGGCTGAAAATAAGCGTGTGGGTTGGGTTGGACTATTGTTTTTTTTTACTTTGAGTTGGTTTGGGTTGATTTTTTTTTTTAATTTGGCCTCAGTTTTTTGTTTTAGTTGAGTCTGATAAAAAATAGACGATCGGAGTGACAAGACTCAGCCGCTCAAAGGAGTACTTCTGAAATGCTCCTCCATCCCCCTTCCCCTCACTCTCTAACAAATCAAGTAAAAAAGACAATCGGATTTGATTGAAATTGTTGCTAATTGCAATTTCATTCTTAAAATAAAAAATGAAAAAGATGAAAAATACCCAAAAAAATCATTCTTAAAATACTGAAAAAGATAAAAAAAAGCTGAAAAAAATCCAAAAAACTGAAAAAAAGATTAAAAAACAAAATAAATTCTAAAAAAAAATGGAAAAAGATAAAAATCGGAAAATAATTTTTTTAAAAAGAGAAGAATAGAAAGAAAAAAAAAACAACAAAATTTTATCCATAAAAAAAAAAATCGCACATATTCTTAAGAGATGGATCCCTTTTTTTTTCCACAAATTGTTTACCCGGAATATTTACAATTTTCGAGTAGAAATATTTTATAAACTGAAGCAAACTTGGAAATATGTCTCCCATCGAAACTAAATTAAACCGCGCACAATGATGTCTATAGTGTCTACTTCATTAGGATCTTTTGACATAAATTTTGGATCTCATAAATCCTCTATGGGTTGTTCTCTATCATTATTTTCAATGTTAGCGCTAAAAATTATTCATCTAGCCAAAATTACTCCAATTATTTAGTCGTAATTTTAATTTGATACCTCCAACTATTCAAGTTTTTAAACTTGATATCGTTTACTTTCATATTAGACAACTTAATATCTTAGTAATAACTGTACAACTTAATATCCTAATAGTGTTAATGAAAAAAATTATAAATAACAAAAATACACCCATTCTCTTTCCCGTCTCCCTTTGGTTTTCTCTCCCCAACCGCAGCTCCAAGCTGAGCCTAGATCGCCGTCGGCGGGGAGGAGAGAGACGAGGAGGCTAGGGTTAGGATTAGAGGAGAGGAGGTTGAAGAAGGAGATGAGGGGGTTCGGAGAGGAAAGGGGAGGAGGCCTAGCGGGGAGTTACGACAACGCTAATATCGATCCTTGAGCAACAGTTGTTACTACTCTCTCTCTAGAGAGAGAAGAATACGGGAAATAATTTGGTCAAAAATTTATTATTTATTTTTGTTATGAAATTAACTTCTGACTGACGAAAGGTATCGACTTGAAAATATGCAATACTCGAGGATAGTTATTGGTAGGATATTAAACTTTAGAGTATTAATATGATTTTTTAAAAAACATTCAAGTATATAAAGTTGAAATTTATCACCGAATTGAGCTGGCTCTTGTGGTCAATGAGGAGAGGTATAACATGTTTGGCTAGACGCACGGTCTCAGACGGAAGAGGTGTGGGTGTGTGTGCGTATATGAAAGTTTGAGACAATGGATCCAAATAGCATGCAATGCTGTATGCACAAAGTTTCATGCATTGTTTCGGGTATATCAAAAAAAAAATGTTGAAATTTAGCCAATTATTTATCTGGTCAAAGTACACCACTCCATGAATGCACTGCATTGGCCCACCTGTCATTGAGATGGGTGGCTGTTTATTTATAAGGGGCTGGTGATTGAAGTCTTGCTGAACTAACGTTGCATATCACTTGCAGAGGTCAACTGCAGATGGATGATTGAGGTGCAGAAGCTATTGGACTGGTGCAGATTTGTTCAGCGACTGGTTCCTCCTAAAAACTTTGCCTGCACATGCTCCTGGAAAATTCTGGCTCCCACATCGTTGTTCTGACCTCCTTCCTGGCCTAATACCAACAAGAACAAATCCTGACAGGTCAACCAATTGTTACAAAACTATGAGTAAACATGCATTGTTGACCTTTCATGAGTCCACTCGAAGTCTTTTGCATCTATAAGCTAGAGAGGCACCTCTCTATTGTTTTCTTTAGTCATTAACATACCGCACATAGAAATGTTGCAACGAGAAAGTCTGAAATAACCAACACTTCAAGAACAATTAAAGAGAAACTGAGAAATTCCCAAGTTCAATTTATTCCTTCAATCCTACAGCATTCTGTAGCCAAGGACTTGAGCTAGAATTTTAATTTATTCCGAGCTAAACTTACAACATTCTAACTTCTTTCTTTTTTCTTAACAAAATAAATGTTATGTCAATATCGTCATGTCCATATTTCATCATTTCTATACCGTACCGTGTACAGTCAATGTAAAACTGTGTCCAATAAAAAAAAAGAACCTGTCAAAAAATATTTAGTTTACTAGGTAGATTCCTTTAGACATAAATTCAAACACTAAAAGTCTTTCGTATCATATTCCCAATAAACATAGGATCCGCGATATGATAGAACTCGCTGAGAGTGCGGAGATTTCGACGGCTAGAAAAGTACCAACGACGATGGCTGATGATGGATGGACCTCTATAAAGATTTGACAAGAAATGACATATATACCAAGTCCTGTAAGTGAAGTACCTACCATCTTTCGGAAAAATAATCATGACATTGAACAACTTATGCAAAATTCAAACACATTTAATAATATATTATTATGTGACTTCTTTGATAAACAAAATTAAGTAACATTACATGCATGGGATCTATTTTTTTTTCTTTTCAATAGGCTGGGCTGGAGTGCTCACCAATAGGTATAAGCTCTTAATTATAGATAGACTGATCCAGACATTTGTTGATGCTATATATACATTCAATGGTTTTGTTGACATGTAGGCTAAGGACACATGTAAAGGATAATAAACACATAATATTTTGCTTTGAAAATTATGATCAACATCTATTAATCATTAAAAATAATTTTTTTGTATTGAAAAATGTTATCAAGATCCAATAAAATAAATTTCCAATACAACTTTTTTTTTTTTTGCATTAAGTCTTGATAAATTCCAATACAAAAAATAACTCTTTTAATGTTTATTGAAAGTTGATCACAATTTTTAAAGTAAAAGATTATGTATTAATTATTTTTAACATGCCACATGTTAACAAAACCCTACATTCAATGACCATTTTATTGCAGCTCCACTCTAATGTTTTGTGATTGATCCTGCACTAAATTTTGCTTGTGTCAACGAAGCTAAGTATCTGTTGAACAGAGCTGGCTATGTCCTCAGCTGCACATATCGTCTCACCAGCAATCTGTCGAATAAAGGAAATTTGTTCAGACAAACAGTACAGTAGGAAAAGTAGATGCAAATTTCTATTCGGAGTCTTAAATTTGGTTCCTACCTTGACATTGAAAGAGTACAGAACAGTTTGCTCGATGGTCGTTATGTTCGTGTGGAGGATAGTGAACTGCAACAAGTCCTCGAGTGCCGCGATGGTCCTGATGAGCTGCCCGGGCCTCCGCCGAGACAAGATCTTGATCACGGCGTCGGAGCCCAGAAGCCTGACCTCGACGTCGGCGAGGCAGGATTTGTTCTCGGCCGTCTCCTCTCTAAGGGGGCCGTGGCCGTTGGGGTCGGCGTCTGTTATCCTGATCGTGTCGTCGACGTCTCTGCCTCCGGGAGGAGGAAGGGGCTGCGGGATGGGGATTGGAGGATCGTTCGTGCCGAAGAGTCTCCTCCTCTTTTGCGATTCTAAGCATTGGAGGAGTTGCTCCAATTCCCTTATGAACTCGATTGCACCACCCACAATGGAGGCTTGGTCTCCCTGCAATAACAGTTGAATAAGAAATCGTCGATTATATCGATCCTAATATATATGATGCTATAATGTTTACCATGACATTGGTATTGTCGAAACAACACGAGAGCATGAGTACTCCTAGTTAGGGCTGACAATTTTGTCCTGCTACCCTTTACCCTAGCCGGGTACCCTGTACCCTCAGGTGCCCACGGGTACCCTCTATCCTAGGAGGGCAAGTCCTACCCTTACCCTCTTGGAATTAGGGTAGGGTAAGAATTTTATTCTGTTACCCTAGTGCAATTACCCGGATACCCGCCCTACCCGCCCTACCCTCTGTCTTGTAACCCTACCCTGAATCACTACCCTACCCACTACCCTGTAAATCTGTGCTTTGGAATTTTGTATAGTCCCACACTCCCATTGTAGTTACTACTACATACTTGTATAGTCCCACACTCTCTCTGCCTTGTAACCCTACTCTACCCTACCCTGAATTACTACTACATATTTGTAGTTTTTTGTAATTAGTTAGTACTTAGGATTAGGAGAACTACATAGTGCTTGATCCTAAGGAGTCAGGTCTAGCCTCCTCCTTGGGTATGTAGGCAGCCCAGGTTCCACTATATAAATGTGGGTTCAGCGCCTTTAGTAAAAAAAAAAATATTCCCCCTGCTATTTCTTGTTAAGTTGTTATGATTTTTGAATGTTGTAAAAATCTTAAGTATCAAGGTATTTACTAGCAAAATAAATGATTTTCAAAGTTAAAAAAACTAAAATGGCAAGGGTAATACCTTTACCCTCCCTACCCTGACCCTCAGCTACCCTGTGAGGGTAAAGGGCAAGGACGGATAATGGGTATTGGTTTTTTTGGAAGAGGCTACCCTACCCTACCCTCATGACTCCCCTAGGGTATCAAAAAAATGTCAATACCCTACCCTGCCTTGCCCTCTTTCTGCCCTTACCCTACCCTACCCAACCCATCGCCACCCCGACTCCTAGTGCTGCCGAGTCAAATGCTAATGTAAAGTATGTGGATGGTCAAGATGTATGTAAGTATTTTCATCTATATGCATGGAGAGATGTTTTCGAGACCGGGGATGGTCAAGATGTACGTACGTAAGTATCCTCGTCTATGGAGAGATGTTTTGGAGAACGGGGATGGTCAAGATGTACGTACGTAAGTATCCTGGTCTATGGAGAGATGTTTTGGAGACCGGAGATGGTCAAGTATGTACGTAAGTATCCTCGTCTGTGGAGAGACGTTTTCGAGACCTAGGATGGTCAAGATGTACGTTCGTAAGTATCCTCGTATATGGAGAGATGTTTTCGAGACTCAAACCTCCATCATCGGGTGTATAAGCAGTAGCGTGTGACCATGTTGAAAATACTTTCCTGTGGTAGCAATATAATCTTATTTCTTTGAAATATAGGAAACCCTAGAAGCCTTCTATGTGTCTGGGTTACCATTAATAGTCTGAAATTTATTTGGAGTGAAAATATTCATGCAAAATTCGTTTTTTTTTAGTACTCTGCAAATTCCTTCTTTCTTAAATGTGAAAAATGTAACAGAAGTTGTGGTCACGTACCCTTTGAACGTAGGATCCCGGCATGAGAGACCTCAGAGCTCGGAGGTGATCGTTCATCTGCCGCCGCCTATTCCTTTCGACCACGATATGAGTCATTCGCTGGCTCTGCGCCTCCTCCCTCGTCTTCAACGCCCTCGGCCTTTTCCTCCGATTCTTGACTTCCGCACCCGCAATCTCTCCACCGCCACCGCCGCCGTCGCCGCCGCCAGAACCGTGCTGCTGCACCAGGAAAGGCAACGGCGCCGAGGGGCTCTCT
Source organism: Iris pallida (assembly GCA_029216955.1). Classification (NCBI taxonomy): domain Eukaryota; kingdom Viridiplantae; phylum Streptophyta; class Magnoliopsida; order Asparagales; family Iridaceae; genus Iris; species Iris pallida. The sequence continues at coordinate 4,981,178 of JANAVB010029817.1, read as the reverse complement.
TCATGGCGAGGCCCATCGTAGAGCTCCTCAAACCTAGCAAAGCAGTCGTCGTCCTCGCCAGGTGCCACGAGCTTCGGTGCGAAGTCTGCAAACCGCATCACATCAGCGAAGCTCATCTTGTCGAGCGGCGTCTGCGGCTGCGGATGCGGTGGGTTGCCCAGGATGTAGTCCACCATCTCGAAACTAGCCGTTGGATTCTCCTGAAAGAAGCAATCAGCAAAATATACATACATGGATGCACTCTACAAACAAGAAGAACAAGTGTAGTATATATGTCTATACCAAGTAGCTCTCTTCTACTTCTTTAGACATTATATATGGAGAAAGATTTGGAAGGAGACAAAAAATAGGAGGAAGGGATGGGGCCTGTACAAGAACTGGGAGTCAACCGAAGGAAGGGATAAGTAGTAGTTTATGATTTTGCAAGAAAGTGAAATGGAGCCTGTGGGCATTCATTATTGAGGCAAAAAGAAGAAGAACTACTCCATCTCTCTCTCTCTTTCCTTCGGTTATTTATGGTTTTCACATGAGATCATGACCGACGCTCTCTCAACCTCTCATTTTCACTCCTCTACTTTGAATCGGAGCGGTGAGCAAAGCTCACGGTCGCACATAATGTGGCTAGAGACGGAGACGTAGTACTACTTCCGACGAGTCAATATAGTCTTGACTACTGAAATATATGGTTGCTGGTGGCATTTTGGAAGCCTGCACTCACATATGTTAGTAGCACTTTGTTTTGTGCAGGGATCCCAAATGTTTGTCCTGAGTCGAGATTTCTGCAGCGTTCTCTCGTCTAGGATCCAACTTGAAATGAATAACTTAACGGTTGTGGGGCCGGCCCAGGAGATTGGGTTGTCCTAATCATAGCTAATTCTGGTTGTCCCTTCATCCTTATTGATGTAAGTATAGGTTTACGTTGAGTTTGGGTTGGACCGGCTCTAAGAAACAAATAGCCAAGTGTGGGGGTGGGGTTCAGTGATGGAGCATAAGCTGGACTGTCCCAGACTGTAGTCCGAACTTAAAACCAAATAAATATTAAGTACTATCAGTTTTTTGTCACATGAAAGTCTTAGTTTAATTGGTTGAGCTGTTGGACATTTACATGAAAGGCCTAGGTTCGAGTATGTATTTTGTGGGTTCTCTAGAATTTTGTGGTTTTGTCATTTTTTGAGTTATTATATATATATATATATATATATATATATATATATATATATATATATATATATATATATATATATATTTTTTTTTTTTGTACTTGGCCCTCCCCCCAACAAATTAAATTTTCTGGCTCCGTCCTTGGGTGTGGGTTGTTCAACGAAGAGGGTTGTCCGAGTCTAAAGTTTTGTGAGGCTTATCCTTGGGCCGACCATGAGTCCGTCTCACATCTAATTGAGCACTTGGTCGAAGTATGTTATTGGTAGAGGTGATTCTATTGTATTGATCGATCAAAGTTGAAACAAGTTGTGCTCAGGGACCAATTTGGTAGGCCAAACCGCCTAAGCCACTTTTACAGGTTATGGACGTGTTCATCAAGGAGAAGGCCGCCAATGAGTTGGAATGAGTAGTGATATTATGATCACTTTGTGCGTTTCTTTGTACCCAAACAAAGCTGCATCTAGTTTTCCCACCAAAATTTAGAAAATGATATTTGGTCCGTCCTTGAGGGTGTGGTCAATTAAGTACCGTCCTTGAGGGTGTCCGTCAATTAACCACACCTACATGATAGCAGCCCATTAGCCCTTCTGTCAGCCCGCTCCTTTAAAATTTGGGTCACGGAGCCGATGGGAGACCGCCACGTCCGATACGGACCATTGAACTTCTATGATTGCTTGAAGTAGCCAGCGAACAAAATGTTAGGACAATTTTCTGCAATGCAACATTTCTCTTCAAACTTACAAGCTAGATAACTGAAAAAGCTCTCATGGCGAGTACCATGTTGGATCATATAGTTTCAACTTGTGTAGCTAATCCTTTCTTCATATGCTTATATCTATTGTCAGCCACATCCTTTGCATCATAGATTCATAGGCCATTCATGTGGCTTTACATCCACAACACGTTTGGAATCACACTAACATACCAAAGACCTGTCATTAGAGTTTAACAACAACAAACGCTCACACTGACACAATTCAGTTGCACCTAAGAGCACCATCATCATAAGTCGCCGCCGTCACGGCCGCGGCCTCCGCCTGCTGCCGCCGTCAAAAGAGGCCTCTCTTCCTCATCACGATCCTCGGGGAGGCGAAACGCCACACGGCGGCCTCGAGACCTTGAATCCCCACACGGCTGCTTCTTAAGACAAGGCTTGGAACACCTACCGATCTTCGGACTGGCACTCGACGGCGCCACCTTCTCCCCCCGCGAGCAGGCTACCGGCGCGACCATCGTAGGCGACCGACGAGGCGGCGGAGGGGAGGACCGGGAGCTGCGGAGGAGGCGGTAGAGGGTGCGGCACGGGACGACGTAGAAGACGCACCCGGGCCTCAGGACCGACTCGGGCCTGACCACGATCCAGGGGAACTTGAACACGTCCGGGCGCGTCACGAAGTGCCTGGGGTTCTTCTCCATGACCTGCGAGGCGCAGACGGGCTTCCGGTGGACCTCGACGTAGCCGCCCGGGTGGACGAGCTTGAGCACGCCGGCCTCTCTTGCAACTGCACCCATTGCCATGGCTAGGTGTAATTCCTCTGATGCAAATGGGGAGTGGAAATGAGTAAAGAGACGAAGTGGGTTACCAATGGAGGGTGTTAATAGGGAAGAGGGGCTGAAATAACGAGGGAGGTCGTTTGTTCGGACATCATCTATGCTATGCTTATGCATTATTCTTGTCCTTGTTCACAACAAGAACATACTAAGAAATCTCTGCTTGCGCTTAGATATTTATTACATAGAGGAATATCTATCTATATATTTATATATTGTGCCTAAGAATTATCAGTAGGTAATGGAGAGGAAATCCAAAAGTTTTATGCAGTACTGGGCTACTGGCCTTCGGTCTCATCTGTAACTTGAAGAGACAGATACATAGCGGTTGCAGAATGTATTCATATGTGGTGAAACGAGGAATTGCAACAAAAATATCACAAATTAGAAGAAATTCTATCATGCTAACTAGCCGTTTATTGACACTAGTAACGTGTACGTTCAATGTATATACAGTAACAATTATGCTATTTGGCTCCCAAAATATTTGGATGATGTCATCCTCCATTATGTGTCAGCTGACATGACAGCTGACATGGCAAATTTTAACCCAAAACATTAATTACCCAATCTTTTTAATGTTAATGTTAATATTAATTTTAATTTTAATGTTAAGATTAATTTTAATATTAATATTAATGTTAATTTTAATTTTAATGTTAATTTTAATGTTAAAGTTAATCTTGATGTTAATTATCATGTTAATTTAATATTAATTTTAATTTTAATGTTAAATTTTGTCATGTCAGCTGCCATGTCAACAACCATATCATATGCCACATAATGGAAGATATCATCACCCAAATATTTTGGGAGCCAAATATTATTTTTGATACAGTAATATCGTGTAGTTAGTTTAAATATAATTTAAATACTAATTTTTTTTGAGATGTCTGACATTACGCATCAGATTTAATTTGTGCACGCTGCATTGCATATTTTTTGGATCCACTGCCTCCAACTCCCACTATTATTTATAAATGGAAGGAATATATTTTAATTTCGTTCTTTGTATAACGTTGTGTGTGTGTGTGTGTGTCTATATATATATATATATATATATATATAAAATATATATATATATATATATATATATATATATATATATATATATATATATATATATATATATATATATATATATATTAGGAACTCCCTCGCTTTATTAATGAAGGCTCAAAAGGCCGAAGCCTGAACACGTATACAAGGCACAAAATGTCGAAGCCTATACAAGTATACCACCTAAAGGAAGGAATTAAGAGGGGGGAGACGAGTCAATCGCCAAGAGCTAGGGGAGAGGCACGGACCAGAATGCTCTCGGACTGTGGGAGCACATAGTGCTCCGTTTACGGCATTGGCGGAAGACTTCCCGAATGAGCTGGTCGGCTGAGTATTGGTACCCTTCGTATCTCGCCTTGTTGCGATTCTTCCAAATCGCACATGTTGCGGCCGCTACGACGATCTGGTGGCCATAGGAGGATGAACCCCAGGAGGCCGCGAGATCGTGGAAGCGTCCACTTCCCGGCTCGATACTGTATTGCTGGTTAATTAAGGGTTCTCCAGATACTGCCTGGCAGGCTTCCCTGACGGAAGATGTGGTCGATAGTCTCCATTTGACGCTCAGAGCAGCAAGTGCATGCTGATGCTAAGCGGATCCCAATGGTGTTGAGGATGTCGTCTGTAGGCAATTTCTTTCTAATGACTCTCCACATAAGGAAAGACCACTTCCTAGGGATGCAGGTTTGCCAATAGTGCACAATGGTTTGGTGCGGCTGCCCGGTTCCCTAGACAACGATTCTTGTCGACCTCACTGAAAATATCCCCGATGCCTCGAGCGTCCACCTCAGCGCGTCGGCCTCGCATCCGATGCGTAATCCACGCGTGCGGATGCTATCCACCGTTTCGTTACCGGACCATTCACGAATCTTGTTCCAATTCTAGTCGTCAGTAATGGAGTTCCACAAGTCTGTGATCCTACTGTCTCTCGGGGTCTCTGTGAGGCTCGAGATCATGCTTTCCCCATCCCATCTCTCCAGGAATGGGTCCGAATAGCCCGCACCCAGATGGAGTCTCATCGCAGGCTCGGCAAGGTCTCGTCCGATAAGGATGCGACGCCAAGCCGCTAAGGATCTGCTGTTGGATATGGCCATTGAAGGGTGGATGTATTTGAAGTACCTGGCCTTCAAAAATCTGCTCCATAAGTTGTTGCTTGTGCAAAGTTTCCACCACAGTTTCATCGAGAAAGCTTTAACGATGTGAGTGAGTTTGGTAAATCCCAGACCCCCTTCGCCAGTGGGACGAGCCATGGATTTCCAGCTGGCCCATTGATGCTTGTCTTGGCCGTTGCAATGCCCCTAGAAGAAATTACAAAAGATCTGTTCGATCGCAGAGAGAACCTTCTTGGGCGGGGAGCACGCCGCCAGAGTATAGATGGGGATGGAGGTAAGCACGTGATTGATGATGATCATCTTGCCACCAGGGGATAAGGTGGCATTATGCCACCCTTCATGTTTCTTCCTGATTCTTGTGATCAAGTTCTCAAAGATGCCAACGTTGGATTTTTCGTACACAAGAGGACAACCTAGATAGTTGAACGGAGGATGAGCAACAGTAAAGGATGTTAAGTTGGAAGGATTGATCACGTGCTCTCTATTGGTGTTGTGGTAGGCGTAGATAACGCACTTTGAATGATTGATCTTCTGGCCGGAGCATCTAGAGTACCTCTGTCACGACCCGCACCCGGATATACGGATACGAATACGTGGGCCAGGCCCAGCCTACGCCGCAGTATCGACGGTAGAACGATGTCTAGTACCCAAAAAATATACACTACGTCTAGAAGGCCTATAACTATAAATATACTCTAGTCACATCACAAACAGCTAGGGATGATAAGACAAGAAGATAACTAAAGCACAAGAGCAACTAGAAACTACTAGAAGGAAACATAAGACAGGAAATAAAGAAGAAAAAAAAGACGAACTAAGGATAACTACCAGGCAACTCACATAGAAGAATAGTGAGATCCACCTCAGCTAGCAACATCATGAAGTCCACTAATGGTATAACAACTCCTAAAATATTATCAACGGTATCCTGTCAGGGAAATGAGCAAGTACAAGCACTAACAGCAGTTCCATGTGAATTGACAAATTCTATAAGAGACAGTATAATGAACTACAAGACAAAGATATATGAAGACTTGGGAACCGTTCGGAAGCTGAGTTACAATCCTTAAACCAAACAAGGACCGGGGTTGTAACTCTTCTCCCGAACAGAGCTTAGTCTCCAATCAAGGTACAATATAATGGCATGCAGAACATGTGAGAAATCTGAATATCATAGCATGGTGAAAAGTACTGTATGTAGAACAGAGCATGATATATGATAAGATAAGTAAATAAAAAATGTGCCTTGAATTATTAGAGGGATATGTGATCGGCTTGGGATAAGTGACAGGACAGGCTATCCACTTGGCCCGGCAATCCGCGGTGACCTCAACGGAAAGTCATGCCGGCCAACCTGGATAAAGAGCACAAGGCAAGAGGATCTCGCTACACCCTTCGTGAGGGAAGAGTGGTGCGAGCACATGAATAGTGACAGGGTAGCTTGGATCACATAACCCCTAATAATTCCCCATCCCCGAATAGTATAATGGACCTGGACATGACACGTCATGACACGGGATTCCCTATGAGGATAGCTACTCCCTCTCAGGAATCAGTGTCTATACAAGTACATGGAACAAGGCAGGAAATATACATATATATATATATCAAGAAAATCCAGGAACAATATCTCATGTCATGATCCAACATATACTAGTCCGTGAACTATCGTGACTGGGAATCAAGTAAGACACTACGACTGAATCGGATATAGCAGATATCAAGACAATGAAAACTATCAGTGAATGTACTCGCCTGCGGTCCTGAGCTGTCAAATGGGATCGATGCTCAGAGTGATGCCACAGACCTAAAGATAAGATATATATAAACTAATTAGGGTTCAACAGTGTTAGGTTTGATTCTATAGTATAAGCTACGCAATCTAGGTCAGACTCAGTCAACAAAGTCAAACTAGGTCACACTGAGTCACACTAGGTCAAACTAGGTCACAAGAAGTCAAACCAAGTCAAACTAGGTTAAACTGGGTCAATGGTTGACTTACAGTTGACTTTTGGTCAACTGGTCAATTCTAGGTTAAACTAGGTCAAATGTTGACTCTACTTCGACGTTCAGCCAAAGCAGTCAACCCTGGTCAAACAGGGTCAATGCTAGTCTCTATAAATATCTACAGGGTCAACCCATTCAATTTCAGTGATTGTGAAATCACCGAAATCGATGGAACTCAAAATACCACAAAAGAGAAAGATTATAATAATAGGATGAAAACCTACAGATATTGTCGGTTGATAAAATAAATATCACCAACGTGTCCAGAATGGTCAAATCAGCTAGGATAGCCTGTCCAAAAGTCCAATTTGGACACAGGGGTAAAACGATAATTTTGGGCCAAAATGATGTCCGCCGTTGGACACACTTTGCACCGAAAAACGTATCAAAATAAAAGTGCACAAAACCTAACAAATTATATGTCCACAAATCAAGAATGACGATACGAACCCAACGGTATATCCAGAATTGGATTCCGTTGACCCGATCTCAAATTGGTCCGTTGACCAGGACATTGAAATTCCTATTTGCACGGAAAAGCGTGTCGGAGCTAATGTCCTCAAAACTCAACAAATTATATGTCAACGAGTTCAGAATGATGATACGAACTCAACGGTGTATCCGGAATTGGATTCCGATGAGCCGATCTCAAAGTGACCCGTTGACTCAGAAAGTGGGACACGCTTTGCACCGAAATACGTGCCAGGGTCCACGTTCTCCAAATCAAGCAAACTTTATATGAAAACATGCCAGAACGACGCCACGAGTGTACTGGTAGTGTCAGAAATTGAATCCGGAGTCCCGGGTTCAAAAATAAAATTTAACAAGTGTAAATTAAAGAATTCGGACGACCAACTTTGGCGTCGAATTCGACCAACCGAACGTGCTTAAAATGAAACGAAATCTAAAGGAGACAGGAAGATGGTTATACCAGCTATGCACAGGAACTGGAAGCGCTTCAACCGGAGCTGCGACGGTGAAGTTACGAGCTGACGAAGTCGGCTCCCGAAACTGTCCAAAAACAGTTCAATTTAAAACGTCAACTTGGTGGCCAGTTTTGAGGTATCAAATGACGAAATTAACGGACGAAAATTGACAGAAGTGAAGATGGATATACCGAGATTGTGACGGAGCAAAGAGATCACCGATCCAACGGTCGGATCTCCCAAAAAACATGTACGAACTTGCTGCGACGGAGCACGAATTCTGAGTTCCAAACTCGCGCGCGCCGACGGGATCTCGTGCTAAACGCACGAATCGTGTGTTTAACACGTCGGGGAGGCCGGTGGTGGCCAGGGGGTGATCGTCGGGGGGTCGCGTGCCGGTGGGGGGGTCGCCGGTGGTCGGTGGCTGGCCGCGGTGGCGCGCGCAATGCGCCCATACGCGCGCGGGGTGGCGTGGCGCGGCAGCCACTGCTGCTCACTGCTGCTGCTACGAACGCTGCATGCGCGGCTGCTGGTGGATGCTGCGGGGGCGGGGCTACCTGGCCGGGTATGGCATCGACGGCGGGGGTGGCCGCAACATCGGTCGCCGGTGGTGGCGAAGGTGGCGGGGGTGCATTGTGGTGGTTGTGTGGAGAGTAGGAGGAGGAGGTGAAGGAGAATGGAGGAGGAGGTGAAGGAGAATGGAGGAGGAGGTGGCTGTGGGGAGGAGGCTGAGGAGGAGAGGGAGTTCGGCATGGGCTGGGAGTGGAGTGCTGTGTGTGTGAGTTTTGTGTTGAGAGAAAGAGAGAGAGAGAGAGGTGTTTGTGTGTGTATATATATAGTATGTATAGAAAGAGTGAGAGAGAGAGATATTTGAGAGAGGGGGGGAGAGAGAGAGAGGTCGGCCAAAGGGGGGGTTGCTGTTCATACAGGGGGGGTGTTTGTGTGTAATTGTGGGGAGAAAGTGTGATGTGAGGTGAGAGAGAGAAAGATATTTGTGTGTGTGGGTATATATATTATATATATTATATATAGAGAGATATTTAGAGAGAGGTTAGAGAGAGGAGGTGGTGGTCGGCTAGCATGGGAGAGTTAGGAGAGAGAGTAAGGTGAGGATGAAAGAGAGATTATATATATATATGTATATATATATATATATATATATATATATATATATATATATATATATATATATATATATATATATATATATATATATATATATATATATATATATATAAGGGAGCGGATCGGGAGCCCCGCCCGCGGAGCCCCGCCGAAGCCCCGCCCTCCCTTAGCCGTTGGATCGCGCGGGCGGGGGCGGGCCCCACACGGGCCCCGCGCGATCCGATGGTGCAGGGGGGGCGGGGCTTCGACGGGGCTCCGCGGGCGGGGCCTTTGATCCGCTTCCTATATATATATATATATATATATATATATATATATATATATATATATATATATATATATATATATATATATATATATAATATGTATATATATGTGTATATATACACATGGAGAGAGAGAATAGATATTTTCAAAATAGAAAAAAATAGGAAAATTATGTGGGATATTTGGGCAGTCACGAGAGAACAATATGGAGCTTGGGTTCGGGTTCGGTCGAGCCGGGTCGGCCAAAATCGGACAGGGGGCAATATTCGAATTAAAATGGGTATTTATAATCATGGGCAAATAAATAACATGCGGGGACTCAAATAAATGGGACACAAGTGTCAGGCGGGTAGTAGGCTTCGTGTGGGCCATGTCCCTATTTGGGGTCGACTAGGTTGGATCGATGTCGGGTCCCAAAATTAAATTAGAAATTAATCAGGTTTCACGGTAGATAATTAATTGGCCTAAATTGACCCGAAAGTTGTGCGAAGAAAATGAAGCACAAAATGGAGTGTCTGAGTGGGACACGAAGGTCATGGGTGAAGAGCGTCTCAAGTAGATCAAACATGATAAGTTGGTTTCGAGAAAATGACTAGTCTGGTACTCCTAAATTAAAAGTCATGGTAACGCGCATATGATGATCAAGGAAAAGAGTGAGAATTCAATTAATAATTAAATGGTGTAATATTGACCCTAACTTGCGCGAAGCAAAAAGAGTACAAGAGAACAAGTTCAAGTGGGACAGGACAAAGTGAAGATAATCTCGTCTACTACAAACTCCAAGAAGGAAGTTTCCGGAGACTGGCATCCCTGATGCTCTAGAATTCCAAGTCACGGTAAAGAGCATTAAAGATTAAAAATTAATTATATAGAAATGAATTATTGAAAATAATTCATTAGAAAATTCAAAAAATAATTCAAAAAATTCAGGGGGCTTACATCCTACCCACCTTATAGAAATTTCGTCCTCGAAATTAAGGTTGTAGTAGGGGTAAAACAAGATAGAAGGTTTTAGGCAAAAACTTAGGCACGATCATAGAATGACAAGTTTGCACGATTAAGATAATCAATTCACAATTATTCAGGCATGATGAAAAAAAAAATTCCACACGATAGAATTAAAATATGAACAGAATCATATAGGCACGATTATAGATAAGTTAAGTCATTGGGACACAATTCAGAAATGACTTAGGAGAATGAAAGTTATAGATGAAGTCCACGTACGAGGTGACGTGTAGCACTCGGGTTAACGGATAATCAGCCTGAAAGTCACACAGGCTTGATCAAGACGAGAGATAATCATGACCAAAACAAGGCTTGGCATGATTGAGCTGGAGTTTTAGACACAACAAAATCGAAGTAAGGTCTTATAGACCTGATCAAGATTGAAGAGTATGATTAATAAAATCATGGAATACGCTCCAAGTTCGAGCGTGAATAAAATTGGAAATAGTCTAAGATCACTTGGCACGATAGAGGTATGACAACTAAATCAAAACTTGAGCTTCATCCGGTTACAATCAACAAAATATTGATAATAGGATTTCAGCTTACTGAAATTTGTTTTAGGATTTGAGATAGGCATGATTAAGCACAAGGAAATTTCAGATACAATCAGAAAATCAAATCAAGGTCGAAAAGAGTATAGGCACGAGTGTTTCAAAATCCAAACATGCTCAAATTGAATCTTAATACGATCATAGATACGGTCAGCTCAACCTTGGTCAAAAGTATAACGGTTTAGGCATGACCAACATGAGACTCCGACATAATCAAGGATAGTATGATGCCAAATCGTGATTGGAATAGAATTTAGTCATTTGCCAGAATTGAATCGAAAGTTTAAAGCACGAGTGATGAAAGCATTGTCCAATCACGATAAAAGTAAATAATTTAGTCTCAGCACGATTTAAATTGATCAACTTTTGGGTAAATCGGAATTTGGGCAAGATGGAGGACAAAATCAACGAAGTCTGGACACGAGCATCTAAGAAGAAAACCATATCACAATGGAATTCGAAACCATTTAAGTTTAATCAACAATCAAGACTCTTTGGCACGATAAACTAGACAACCAGAATCGATTGGTCAATCAGAGAGGATCAATCTCACGATATCAAAATATAATAAACAAATCAAGGATGTAGAATTGAATTGCTTCTGTTATCATAGAAACCAGAATATGGGATCATAGGAGGAAGCCGGGGTAATCATCTCGCTCTGCTTCGACTACTACCAACAATGTCTACTCCGAGACGGATGATTACGATACTTCCTCGATTTCTCCCAAGATAAATGATATAAAAATTCTAAAATTTTCAAGGTTTTCAAAGTATGGCTGACAGAAGTAGATACGAGATAGGTAATTGGTGTAATCAAGACATGGCTAAGCAAGTCAGAGAAAATGATGGCAAGATGAGGAAATCATCATACGAAAAGAAATGAATGGTAAGTCAAGAAATAAGGGTATGAATTGTCCTCATCATTTAGTCAAAAAGAAGTGAATCAATTTAAGATACGATCTGATAACCATACACGTCTATCCAAAACCATGCTGCCAGAATTTACGCCACGCCAGTAAGCATAGCTGCAATACACGATAGAGTCCATAACTAGGATATACACCCTAAATCATGTCATCTAGATTCCTTACCACGCCAACCGGTATGGCTGCAAGAGAATCTAAATGCCATAACCAGGATAGTATATCCAAAATCAGGCTCCATGCCCTTGTCAGGCTAGCTAATATGACTGCGATAAATTTTAAACTCCATAAATAAAGTAGACATTTATCGTTCCCATCGCCCTCATCAATATGTTTATCAGAATATCTTAACTCAATCCAGAGAAACTTATCTTCAACAAAATCAAAATCGAAGTCAACAACGAACATCAAGATTCAAAATTCACACTACAACAAAAAACCCTTTTAATAACGCTCGACAAGGAGTTTTAATGACGGTTGATACATAAGCGTTATTAAGTTAAAAAATACCTTTTTTCTATGATGGTTTGGGCTAATTCTGGGCTTTTTATAACGTTTATAAAATAAAGCGTTATTAATAGTTTAGAGCGGTGGCAAACTTGTAATTCTTTCATTGTATAAAAGCTAAGTGGGAGAGAGAGAATTTATTTCTCATCCATTTTCTAACCGAGCAGCTCCTCCCCAAACCTCTTCTCCCCCAATTTTTCACTTTTTATTTTCCCTCCTTTTCGGTTCGACTCCAATTTTTCCTCTCCTAAACTCCAGATCTACGCAAAGGTGGACGCGACGATGGTGGTGGTGAAGAGGCTGAAGAAGGTCGGGGTCGGGAGGAGGGAGTTCGAGCAGCAGATGGAGGCGGTGGGGAGGGTGCGGCACGAGCATTAGGAGGCGGTGGTATGATCCTCAACTTCAACTCCATTCTAGTTCGATTTTCGACTATTTTCTTACTTTATCATCTGGGCAGCGCTTGATTCAGTAGATTTGAGTGTTTTATTTTGGGAAAGATTTGATTTTTCCCCCCTTAGGGTTAGGGTTTGTGTTGTTTGTTCTCGTTACGTTTGTGTCTCACACCCAGTTATATGTCCAGGTTCATCTAGCTTACCCCGAGCGCCTCCGACGGCACCGTCGCGTACAGTAGCGTGCCGACGACGATGCCCAAGGCTCCGCCGTCGTCCTCGCACAGCTCGGTGTCGACGTTCTCGCCGACCGCGTGCGGGGAGGTCGAAGCGGAGAGGGGCTCCTCTTCGCGGGTGAGCGAAGAAGAGGACGACAACGTGAGGAAGAAGCTCAGGCTTACGAAGGAGCAGTCTGCTCTTTTGGAGAAAAGGTTCAGAGAACATAGCACGCTCAATCCAGTAACGCTCTACTTAGCATATATATTGTTCTGATAGCTTTCTTTTGTGCCTCTTTGGCATGTATATTATTTTATTTGTATAGAAAGTTTATTATTGAATGAAATTCCTTGGATTCGTGATGGAATTTTGTTGATTCACTAGTAGTGAAATTTGAATTCTATTGCTGTGTATGCTATTATTATATGGATTAGGTGTTAACAGAGTGCAATTGGATTCTTTTGTAGATTGTGTGTCAACATAGAAGGTTCTTAATCTGCAAATATGCTCTCGCGCTAGCTGAACAAGTATGTGCTCCTTGGTAACTGCTCTCCTAATTTCTCTTCTAATATTGAATGAAATTTAGATTCTCTAATATTTTGTGTGGTCCATCACCTTCAATAATATTGCCCCAGTTATTAACTTGAATTGGTTTAGGATTGTAAAAGAACTACATTAGTATCCAGTTGGGATATCGAGCTTTGGGTAAATGTGATCCATATACCTTCAGAAGAGCTAACAGTCAGTTTGCAGGGAAAAAAAAATATGTGACAATGTTTAGACTTCTTTTGATAGTTACATTCATAAATAATAGAATCTTTTGGTTATCTCCATCTTGCTTACTGGTGTTAGTTCTTAGCATATATATTTTTATTTCTTTTAATTTTGTTTCGCTTCTTGTAACCTAGTTTATGTTTATTCTGCTTCTGAATATATAATGAACAGCTTGTGCTCTTTGCGGCTTGGAAGAGGCTTCTTCCATGACTGTGACTCGGTCTTTCCTCTCCTAAAGTTTGGGTAACAAGTCTTCCACACAACTTAACATGGATTTATTTAAGTTCAGTTAGCTGCCTTAGTTTCTGCTCTGTGAGCTTTTACTTGTGTTAACAAAGTATATATTAGTCTTGGATAAGACCAGTTTTATTCTCATTTAGTTGATTTACCTTTTACTTTCATCTATGTCATACTTCTGTACTTGCAAATTGACCTGAGTTACTACGGACCATAATATAACTTGAATGAAAGAATGAGCTATTTTACATATGCCAGAAAAAGCAAATACATTACATGGTAACAACTATGTGTTTGTGGTGAATCCTTGGTTGTAGAAATTGGAGTATTGGTGGCATAGATTTTAACATGGTATTAGACCAATTACAGTTTTATTGATTTAGAAGGTTCAAATCATGAATGGCATATTTTAAATTGGTTGAAAAAAAATAATTCCTTTTCCTCTATGTTGGGACTACATAAATGTTGGGACTACATAATTTTTTCCCTCTATGTTTTATTGCTTGTGTTTCAAGGACTTACTTGCTTATTGGTTCATAATTTTTTCTTGACCGGTCTGGATGGCTCATTGGTTGGAGAGTTTCCTAGGTACTGTTATCCCTAACTATAAGTTACATGTTGGTGCTGCTTGAGAAGTTTGATGCTGGCTGCTCAGCTTCCAATGTAATCTTTTTTAAGCTTATTCATGTTGATTTAAGAGAATGTACTGTCAAGTTTATTCATGCTTCCAATGTAATCTTTTTTTTTGTTTTTTTCAGCTTTTCTTCTTTCATATGTGGACCAATCAATTGCAAGAGACATTAAATTCAAACAAACGAGGATACTACTTTTTTCCATAAAGATTTTAGCAGTTGGAGGACCTTTAGTCCCTGGTAGTCCAACAGAGCTCTGGGTGCAGGTTTTTTGGTAGTTGTAAATGTATATATGTATTTGTAAATGTATATATGTATTTGGATATTCTATTTTGAGAATGTAATGAAGATGTTGATATGTACTCTATTTTGAGAAATGTAATAAAGATGGTGATATATAATGTTAATTTGATTTTTAGGCCTGACAATTATATGGACTGATTTGGATGTGCTAATTTGAATAGTATAAAGTGTTATAAATGTGCTGCATTGAGCCTATACATGTTATCTATTCATGACGTTTTAAAATTGTTCTGAATTGTGCACTATATATTAACTATTCATAACGCTTTTATAGAAACTATTCATGACGGTTATTTTATGACGCTTTTGAAAAACATTTATAACATCCGTTTTCATGACGGTTGCTGTGGAAAAAAAAAAGCGTCATGGTTCGTCATTAATGACGCTTTTTAGCCGTCATTAAAAGGATTTTTTGTTGTAGTGTCAACAACGAATCAAGGATAATTAAATGAAAACTAGCTAAAACAGATTCCGAGGTAGAGTTTAGAAGAAAATTCTCAGGAGATGTCCAAAGGTACTATCTAGGTCAAGATAAAGGAAATCATTGGAATATAATCTAAAACAATCTCAACCTGATATGAGTGGTAAATCATATTCTCGTCTCGACCTAGAAGATATATAAGTTCAACTTATACCTTCCCTCTGGGGTCCACAAACTCATTCCAAGAAAGAATAAAGTTGATAACGGACCGATATTTCAGAAATCAGGACGGACAGAAACAAATGGAAAAAGTTTCAAAAAGTTCGAAATAAGATTCCCAGGGGTCATCCCTGGAATCTACCAAGAGTTCCTAATATGTGACTGAGTACCAAATCCTAAAATATTCCATAACTCAACCTTAATCCTAGGGTAGGCTCGTAGTAGTAGAGATAAGCTCAAGTACTACCACGACTTCGCATTAATTGTAAAGACTGACCTGCATGGGCCACCACTAAAAATGTGTCACGACCCGCACCCGGATATACGAATACGAATACGTGGGCCACGCCCAGCCTGCACCGCAGTATCGGCGGTAGAACGCTGTCTAGTACCCAAAAAATATACACTACGTCTAGAAGGCCTATAACTATAAATATACTCTAGTCACATCACAAACAGCTAGGGATGATAAGACAAAAAGATAACTAAAGTACAAGAGCAACTAGAAACTACTAGAAGGAAACATAAGACAGGAAATAAAGAAGGAAAAACAAGACGAACTAAGGATAACTACCAGATAACTCACATAGAAGAATAGTGAGATCCACCTCAGCTAGCAACATCATGAAGTCCACTAATGGTATAACAACTCCTAAAATATTATCAACGGTATCCTGTCAAAAAAATGAGCAAGTACAAGCACTAACAGCAGTTCCATGTAAATTGACAAATTCTATAAGAGACAGTATAATGAACTACAAGATAAAGATATATGAAGACTTGGGAACCGTTCGGAAGCTGAGTTACAACCCTTAAACCAAACAAGGACCGGGGTTGTAACTCTTCTCCCGAACAGAGCTTAGTCTCCAATCAAGGTACAATATAATGGCATGTAGAACATGTGAGAAATCTGAATATCATAGCATGGTGAAAAGTACTGTATGTAGAATAAAGCAGGATAAATGGTAAGATAAGTAAATAAAAAATGTGCCTTGAATTATTAGAGCGATATGTGATCGGCTTGGGATAAGTGACAGGACAGGCTATCCACTTGGCCCGGCAATCCGCGGTGACCTCAATGAAAAGTCATGCCGGCCAACCTGGATAAAGAGCACAAGGTAAGAGGATCTCGCTACACCCTTCGTGAGGGAAGAGTGGCGCAAGCACATGAATAGTGACAGGGTGGCTTGGATCACATAACCCCTAATAATTCCCCATCCCCGAATAGTATAATGGACCTGGACATGACACGTCATGACACGAGATTTCCTAAGAGGATAGCTACTCCCTCTCAGGAATCGGTGTCTATACAAGTACATGGAACAAGGCAGAAAATGTACATATATACCAAGAAAATCCAGGAACAATATCTCATGTCATGATCCAACATATACTAGTCCGTAAACTATCGTGACTGGAAATCAAGTAAGACACTACGACTGAATCGGATATAGCAGATATCAAGACAATGAAAACTATCAGTGAATGTACTCGCCTGCGGTCCTGAGCTGTCAAATGGGATCGATGCTCAGAGTGATGCCACAGACCTAAAGATAAGATATATATAAACTAATTAGGGTTCAACAGTGTTAGGTTTGATTCTATAGTATAGGCTACACAATCTAGGTCAGACTCAGTCAACGAAGTCAAACTAGGTCACACTGAGTCACACTAGGTCAAACTAGGTCACAAGAAGTCAAACCAAGTCAAACTAGGTTAAACTGGGTCAATGGTTGACTTACAGTTGACTTTTGGTCAACTGGTCAATTCTAGGTTAAACTAGGTCAAATGTTGACTCTACTTCGACGTTCAGCCAAAGCAGTCAACCATGGTCAAACAGGGGCAATGCTAGTCTCTATAAACATCTACAGGGTCAACCCATTCAATTTCAGTGATTGTGAAATCACCGGAATCGATGGAACTCAAAATACCATAAAAGAGAAAGATTATAATAATATGATAAAAACCTACAGATATTGTCGGATGATAAAATAAATAACACCAACGTGTCCAGAATGGTCAAATCAGCTAGGATAGCCTGTCCAAAAGTCCAATTTGGATACAGGGGCAAAACGATAATTTCGGACCAAAATGATGTCCGTCGTTGGACACACTTTGCACCGAAAAATGTGTCAAAATAAAAGTGCACAAAATCTAACAAATTATATGTTCACGAATCCAGAATGACGATACGAACCCAACGGTATATCCAGAATTGGATTCCGTTGACCCGATCTCAAATTGGTCCGTTGACCAGGACATTAAAATTCCGATTTGCACGGAAAAGCGTGTCGGAGCTAATGTCCTCAAAACTCAGCAAATTATTTGTCAATGAGTCCAGAATGATGATACGAACTCAACGGTGTATCCGGAATTGGATTCTGATGAGCCGATCTCAAAGTGACCCGTTGACTCAGAAAGTGGGACCCGCTTTGCACCGAAATGCGTGCCAGGACCCACCTTCTCCAAATCAAGCAAACTTTATATAAAAATATGCCAGAACGACGCCACGAGTCTACTGGTGGTGTCAGAAATTGAATCCGGAGTCCCGGGTTCAAAAATAAAATTTAACAAGTGCAAATTAAAGAATTCGGACGACCAACTTTGGCGTCGAATTCGACCAACCGAACGTGCTTAAAATGAAACGAAATCTAAAGGAGACAGGAAGATGGTTATACCAGCTATGCACAGGAACTGGAAGCGCATCAACCGGAGCTGCGACGACGAAGTTACGAGCTGACGAAGTCGGCTACACGAAACTGTCCAAAAACAGTTCAATTTAAAACGTCAACTTGGTGGCCAATTTTGAGGTATCAAATGACGAAATTAACTGACGAAAATTGACAGGAGTGAAGATGGATATACCGAGATTGCGACGGAGCAAAGAGATCGCCCATCCAACGGTCGGATCTCCCGAAAAATACGCACGAACTTGCTGCGACGGAGCACGAATTCTGAGTTCCAAACTCGCGCGCGCCGACGGGATCTCGTGCTAAACGCACGAATCATGTGTTTAACACATCGGGGAGGCCGGTGGTGGCCAGGGGGTGATCGCCGAGGGGTCGCACGCCGGTGGGGGGTCGCCGGTGGTCGGTAGCTGGCCGCGGTGGCGCGCGCCATGCGCCCATGCGCGCGCGGGGTGGCGTGGCACGGCAGCCACTGCTGCTCACTGCTGCTGCTACGAACGCTGCATGTGCGACTGCTGGTGGCTGCTGCAGGGGCGAGGCCACCTGGCCGGGCATGGCGTCGGCGGCGGGGGTGGCCGCGACATCGGTCGCCGGTGGTGGCGAAGGTGGCGGGGGTGCATGGTGGTGGTTGTGTGGAGAGTAGGAGGAGGAGGTGAAGGTGAATGGAGGAGGAGATGAAGGAGAATGGAGGAGGAGGTGGCTGTGGGGAGGAGGCTAAGGAGGAGAGGGAGTTCGGCATGGGCTGGAAGTGGAGTGCTGTGTGTGTAAGTTTTGTGTTGAGAGAAAGAGAGAGAGAGGTGTTTGTGTGTGTATATATGTAATATGTATAGAAAGAGTGAGAGAGAGAGATATTTGAGAGAGGGGGGAGAGAGAGAGGTCGGCCAAAGGGGGGGTTGCTGTTCGTACAGGGGGGTGTTTGTGTGTAATTGTGGGGAAAAAGTGTGTTGTGAGGTGAGAGAGAGAAAGATATTTGTGTGTGTGGGTATATATATTATATATATAATATATATAGAGAGAGAGATATTTAGAGAGAGGTTAGAGAGAGGAGGTGGTAGTCGGCTAGCATGGGAGAGTTAGGAAAGAGAGTAAGGTGAGGATGAGAGAGAGATTATATATATATATATATATATATATATATATATATATATATATATATAATTATATATAATTATATATAATATGTATATATATGTGTATATATACACATGGAGAGAGAGAGAAATAGATATTTTCAAAATAGGAAAAAATAGGAAAATTATGTGGAATATTTGGGCAGTCACGAGAGAACAATATGGAGCTTGGGTTCGGGTTTGGTCGAGCCGGGTCGGCCAAAATCGGACAGGGGGCAATATTCGAATTAAAATGGGTATTTATAATCATGGGCAAATAAATAACATGCGGGGACTCAAATAAATGGGACACAAGTGTCAGGCGGATAGTAGGCTTCGTGTGGGCCATGTCCCTATTTGGGGTCGACTAGGTTGGGTCGATGTCGGGTCCCAAAATTAAATTAGAAATTAAATCAGGTTTCACGGTAGATAATTAATTGGCCTAAATTGACCCGAAAGTTGTGCGAAGAAAATGAAGCACAAAATGGAGTGTCTGAGTGGGACACGAAGGTCATGGGTGAAGAGCGTCTCAAGTAGATCAAACATGATAAGTTGGTTTCGAGAAAATGACTAGTCTGGTACTCCTAAATTAAAAGTCATGGTAACGCGCATATGATGATCAAGGAAAAGAGTGGGAATTCAATTAATAATTAAATGGTCTAATATTGACCCGAACTTGCGTGAAGCAAAAAGAGTACAAGAGAACAAGTTCAAGTGGGACAGGATATATCAAAGTGAAGATAATCTCGTCTACTACAAACTCCAAGAAGGAAGTTTCCGGAGACTGGCATCCCTGATGCTCTAGAATTCCAAGTCACGGTAAAGAGCATTAAAGGTCAAAAATTAATTATATAGAAATGAATTATTGAAAATAATTCATTAGAAAATTCAAAAAGTAATTCGGGAAATTCAGGGGGCTTACAACCTCTGCAGGGTGTTGTGGACCACCGCCACCGCTCCTTCGTCCCCGAAAGAGAAGATGAGTAAATCGTCGGCGAAGGCCAGATGGGTGATGATAGGGCATCCGCTGGATGTATGATAGTGCTGGAAGTTAGGGGTGTTGACCATGTTGTTAAGGTTCCTACTCAGGGCGTCTTCTGCTATGATAAAGACAGTAGAAGATAGAGGGTCGCCCTGTCTAACCCCACGGTTGGATTTGAAAACCCCCTCGACTTGGCCATTGATGACCGTGGAGAACCACGAGTTGCTGATGGATCTCCACACGATTTTGGTCCAAGTTTTCGAGAATCCGAATGCTCTGAAAACCTAGATCATAAATTGTCAATCCAGTATGTCATTATCTTTCTCCATATCGATTTTGACAGCGATGTTGCCCCTCTAACTGAAAATTTTATGCAGGTGATTAACTCTTGGGCCAGCATAATATTGTCCTGGATGTTCCTCCCGCGAACAAACCCGCTTTGCTCCTCAGAAATGATCTTGGGGAGAATGCCTGCCATTCTGGTTGCGATGATCTTGGAGAAGATCTTGTTGGTGAAGGTGCAAAGACTGATGGGACGAAAGTCGCGAAAGGACTCCGGGTTATCTTTTTTCGGAATAAGGATCTGCTTGGCACTAGAAATGGCTTTGGGGGTATATAGCACCTTCGAAGAAAGCAATAGCCGCTTCGGTGATGTTCTGCTTGATAATATTCCAGCATATGCGAAAGAATACCCCCAAAAAGCCGTCCGGTCCAGGAGCACTTTGCTCGTTCAGAGCCCATACAGCATCTTTAACTTCCTGGGCTGTAGGGGGCCGTTCCAACTGGACGTTGTTAGTTTCATTAATGAGGAGAGGGATTTGATCAAGGAAGGATCTATCTTTGTGAACCGTCTCTTTGGAGAATAATTTGGAATAGAAATCCGTGGCAGCCGCTTGGATGCTCTTTTGGTCGGTAATGATGTTCCCGTTGTCGTCAGCTGTATGGTGAATCGATAGCTTCTGTCTGCGGCCGTTAACGCAGGCATGAAAATACTTTGTGTTTATATATATATATATGATTTTGAATATATGTTTAAATAAATATTGTAAGGATTTTTAATTATTTAATTTTACAGTTAGTTATAAGGTTTTTAAGTTATTTTACGTGAGGATATACACAAAGCACATATTGGTGGTTAGTTTATATATATATATATATATATATATATATATATATATATATATATATATATATATATATATGTCCGGCGGGCCTAGCTCTCGTGGTTAGGAGGGTTGGCTCCCCTAGTGGTGGGCTAGGTTCGAGCCCTCCCTTTCCCACCCGAGGTGGCTGGGCGGCTTTGGCCGCGGCCTCGGGTTGGAGCCCCTTGCCGGACACCACACCCCCCCCCTGCCCCCCCCCCCCGGGTTACCCCCCACCCCCGGAGACCCCCCCCCCCCCCCCGGGCCCCCCCCCCCCCCCCCCCCCCAAAAAAAAAAAAAAAAAAAAAAAAAAAAAAAAAAAAATATATATATATATATATATATATATATATATATATATATATATATATATATATAAAGTATTGGTGGTAGTTAATTAGTGCGTGATGTACAAACGGCTTGGACGACTCACTTTTGAGCCGTTTTCAAGTTGCAGTTGTTAGAAGAAACAAGAGACATGAGATGTTTGTCGCTAAATCATAACATAAATACTTTTTTTGTTACAACCCATACACCTACACGTCCTTACGGTTGGGGGACTCGAACCCTGCTGACCCGTTTGGTATCCGCGTCGCTTTTCACATGAGCTACAAGCGTTGGATAACATAAACTCAACTTAGCATTTGTTTGACAACCATATTTTTATCGGTTTTGGAAAGTTTTTGAGCCAATTGTTTATAGTGTTTAAAAAAAAAATTCTTACTTGGTATTTTTTTTAAGCCACTGGTTTTGTTCGACTCAAAAATCCCCTAAAATCAGTACAATATAATTTTGAACATTTTTATAAACGCCCCAAATCTAAATATTTTGAGGTTTCTATTTTTTTCTTCGATTTATATCCTTAAAAAAAATAACTACAATCGATCGCTATTACTCTACCATATTTTTTTTCCATCTTTGTTTCTCTTTGAGGTCCTATTTGACGTCTACTTCCTCTAAAATGTGAGTTTTTAAAATTTTGTAGTCTATTTGATGGTAGTGAATGATTGTCATAAAATGTTATGGTCCATTTGATGTGGTAGTGAATGTTTTTCTTTCAACATTTGATTTACTACTCGCCAAGCCATTTTTATATAGTTGTAAGTTATAATTGTGTTTAAGCTATTATTTGGGAGGACAATGATATAATCTTTCTCTGGAAGAATTTTTGTTTATAATATATATAGACTTAAGTAATTTTATTGTTTTATAAAACTTTCAGAACCACTAGTTAATAAATTGCCATGGATTAGATAAGTTTAAAAATTGCTACTTAAAATTGTCCAAAATCGAACTCCTCATAATAACCGTTAATTTAAAAATCTCTCTTAACCCTTATCCAACAATTGCCCAGTAGACCTTAAAGATAACATAAGTAACACTTAAATCAATATATGTAAACTAGTGTCGGGCACACGCGTTGTGTGTGTAACATGTTTTAGATTTTAAAAATATTGATAACATACAAATCTTATGTAGCAAAAACAACTATAATAATTTAAATGTAAATAACCAAATTCATAGATTATTGTATTTGATCTAATCCATTATTTGGTCTAATCCATAGTTTCAAATTTATGATTTAAAATCGAATCTATTAAAAGATTTGACTTAATGTAAATCAAATTTAAATAACAAACTAACTATATACATATTATTAAACCTAATTTGTAATTTTGATTCTAATCTATTGAAAGATTTGATTTAATGTAAATCAAATTTAAATAACAAAGTAACTTTATATAATTTAATTTAATTTTGTCTAATGCATACTCACAATCATATTTAATACAAATATAAATATTAATTTAATATTATTTATTCTAATCTAATTTAGTTTAGATTAATCTAGTTGGCTAAAATTTTATAATTTAACTTAAATCTAACACAAATTAAAAAACTTATTTAAAATTTATTCTAATTCATAACTTAAACATAATTTTATTATTTTCAAAATTGGATAGTCATGATCAATGCAAATACCATAATTTAATGGAGAGACAGAAAGTGTGAGGACCTTGTAGCACGTTGTTATTTTATTTGCTAGCACACCGCATCGTTATTACGTTTGATAGCACAATATGACGCTAATATTGCATGATATTATTTGTTTTTCTTTTGTTTTCTTCGAATAATGCTGTAGCACAGAAAGTAAAGTAGGAATAGATATGAATTATTTATTGGAAGGTGAATATATAGTTAAGAGAAAGAAGAAAAAATTATATGCATATATAAGAGAAAGAAAGAAATCTGACAGAAGTGTTTGAATTTTTCTTTTAGTTTTCTGATGAAACTACATAACAGAAAGCAATAAAATGACTAACCTGACAGAAGTGTTTGGAATTTTTTTTTTCTTTTCTGAGGAGGCAGAAAGCAAAAAGAATGTTCTCTTTTCTCTTGTGAGGAGGCTGAAGGTTCTATTTTCACTTCTGAGGAGGCAGAAAGCAAAAAAGAAGGTTGGTGAGAGGAAATAGGAGGTTACAACAATCTGTTTGTAAATTTAAATTAGTGGGGTTATGAAATGACTATATTACCCATATTCATAAATATATCTTTAGCTTAGAATATATATAACCTAAATATTCCTGGTATTTAAAATATATAATAGTATAGATAGTATAGAAATAGATGGTGTAGAGCAAGCAGTTAAGGTCAGGTATTTCTGTGGACAGGTTTTCTAGAAATTATCTCCTAATATCAACTCATGTTCATTGCTGCTAAGAATAGAACAAAAGCAACCTAGCAAGTACCGACTGGCCAAAATTGGTCTCTGTTCGTTTTTTACATGTACGCGTATTAGACACGGCATTCACCCTCAAATATGAACTAGGACAAACCAAAATCAGACACGTTTTACATGTACGTGTATTGGATACGGCACTAACACTCAAAGAGGAACCAGGACAAACCAAAATCAGTATTGTGTCTGTGTGGTCTTTGTACAGGACACTATCACTGACACTCTAAATACACTACGATAGACTAAAATCAGTATCGTGTTCGTGTCTTTCTCATGTCTATGTAACATAGAAAGCAACACTTCAATTAATATTGTTTCAAAAAAACACTTCAATTAATGAATTATTGCTGGTATATGGGAGAATTTATGGAATGTCAGAAAACTAAAAAAGTTTTATGTAAAACCCACCGTTAAAAAAACTTTCATCGCGTGCCCAGAATTAGAGAAACTTATCCAAAGCGGATTCCAAATGACCCTTTTGTCATTCCTTTTAATTTATTGAAAACACCCACGAAACTGCTCTTAAAAAAATGTTTCGATACTTCATCTTCTTCCACACGCTGCTCACTTTCGAATCTAGATTTTCTCCTCAAAAATCTTCAAAAACTCGTCGGAAAATTTCGGAAAGACCGAGACAAACGGCAAAAGTGCTAAAACGGAGGTCCAAACATCATTTTTTTGCGATTCTAAAATTTCGGAAGGCCGTCTAACGGAGAAACGGTTACTTTCAGTCTCCTCGACGATACGCTCATTTTGCGACAAACGGGACCTCGTTTCGACCTCCCAGTCAAAAGTTATGGCCCTCCAAAGTTTCTGCTAACCATAAAATGCAGGAGAATGGCCATTCTCCGTGTTAGAACACAAAAAATGTTAATTTTGCATGAGGGTGGTCATTCTCCGTCTTAATTTACACGGAGAATGACATTTTCCGTCTTAATTTACACGGAGAATGGTCATTCTTCGTGCTAAATAAAACGGAGAATGACATTCTCCGTGTTAAATAAAACGGAGAATGACCATTCTCCGTATAATTTAGCACGGAGAATGGTCATTCCAGTGTTAAAACGTAGGAGAATGGACATTCTCCGTCATTTTTTTACAACGGAGAATGGTCATTCTCCGTGATATTAACACGGAGAATGACCAATCTCGTGTTAACATGGAGGAGAATGGTCATTCTCCGTATTAAAAAAGACGGAGAATGACCATTCTCCGTGTTAAAACCACGGAGAATAGCTATTCTCCGTACTAAAATGACGGAGAATGGCCATTCTCCGTCACTTTACCACGGAGAATGGCATTCTCCGTGTTAAAACACATAGAAAATTATCATTCTCCGTGGTTTTTAAAACTGAGAATAGTCATTCTCCGTCATTTTAGCACGGAGAATAGTCATTCTCCGTGGTTTTAACACGGAGAATATTTTTTTTAGAAAAATTTTGTCAGAAATAAAGAGTTTCGTTCTTCTTTCAAAACGATGATAATCCTTATGGAAAAGAAGAAGAAAGATATTCTCTCCACAATTCACCTAATCGTCGAAAAATTTCAAATGTCTCCACGATGATGATGATGATGATGGTGATGATGATGACGAACGATGATCTGAGTTCGACTGAAGAAAAGCACACCGAACTACGAACGATCTTTGCGATCTCTGCTGAAGATGAGAGCAATGGAATTCAGATTTCCCGTGAAGAAGAAGAAGACGAAAATCGTAATCCAGATCTGAGTTTTTTGAATTCAAATACATATAGATGACCAATTCGCGCGGAGGGGTAGTTTCGGTATTATAAAAATAGCAGTTTCCAGCGGATGACATCTAAAAGGGAATCTTGGAATATTTAACGTAAAAATACTTAATTCTGGATATTTCATAAAACTCATCCATCGGGTGGGCATTTCATAAAAGTCCACCCCGAAATTGGGTTTCTCAGCAATTTCCAGTAGAATATATTACGGGGGTTTATGTAAGATAGAGGATTGTAAAGCTATATATATATATAGCCAAGAGATTATCAATAAAATAATAAATCAATCCTAAATATTCAGCTTGGTATCAGAGTCCAAATCCTAGCCGCCACCACCGCTCCCAAATCCTAGCCGCCGTCGCCGCCGCCACCACCGCTGTAGTGCCGCTCGCTCGCTACCACCGTCAACGCCGCCGCCACCACCACCACGAAGCCGCGACTCCCGCGGAGCTCGCAGGAGCCTTCTGCCGTAATTTTTGGCGTCTCCCGTGGGTCATTCCGGACGTTGACATCGAAGGCCTAGATCCGATGGGAGGAGAGACATGTTCGGGTCTAGGAGAGGACGAATAGGACGAACGTGAATCGTGGGACGGGTGTGAGGTGATCGCAGAAGAGGAGGATAGATGGAGGAGATCATCAAGAAGTTGGACCCTGCGGAGGTCGCAACGTTAATGAAGCTGATAAAACTGTCGGCTAGTGAGAGCGCGATACGAACACCGACGAAGTTGGAGCTTCGCTTCATCGATCTAAAGCTTGATGGACCGGCAACCTTCCTGAGTTGGTCACGACGGGTGAGAAGAACCTTCGCAGGGAAGAACCTGGAGGGTTTCTTGTCAGAAAAAAAGATAGAGCCTGATGAGGGCTCGGCAGAACGCGACGAGTGGAAGTCCACTCATATGGTGGTATACATTTGGCTTCTCAATTCTTTAGTCCAGTCGATCGTTGCCACAGTGGATGGCCTTGAGATGGTGAAGGACGTGTGGGAAAAATTGAGGAGGACCTACGATGGTGTGAAAAATAACTTGAGGGTTTTTCAGATCAAGGGGAAGATCGACGACACCGTACATGGAGAGAAGACGGTGCAGGTGTATGATACAGAGTTGGAGCTTCTGTGGTTGGATTACGATCACACCTCAGATCGGACGAGCTACGAGGAACCGAAGTGTAAGGAGAGATATGTATGTCTGCAGGAGAGGATGCTAAAATTTCTTAAGGGGCTGGCCGCAGTGTTTGCTTAGAGGATAGCACTACTTCTAGCCCAACCGAAGATCCCTATACTTGAGGAGGCTATCTCGACCATGATCCAGGAGGAGACTCAGGCAGGGATATGTGGTCCTCCTGAAATGAAGTCAGCACTGGCGTTTGCCAATTCAGGCAGTACATGACCTAAGGGAGAGCCCCGGCAGTGCTATAAATGCGGAGAGGTGGGCCATTTGAGGTATGCTTGCACCAAACCACCCACGGAGGAAGATTCAGGTAGTGGAAGTGGACAGTTTGGAGGATGTGGCCGTGGTCATAGGGGTTGACGGGGTGGTCGAGGAGATTATCGGACGAGCATGCTGGTAGCAAAAGGCGATGATGGAACTGATGGTACCTATATTGAGGAGGATCACGCACTGCTGGACATGCTGGAGGTACTCAGGAGAAAGCAGAGAGCGTCAAGCAATGGAGACAAGAGGAGTGGGACCGAAGAGGCGTCCACCTCATTCTTCGCCAGAGGCAACGGTGCCATGTATGTCCATCCATCGGAAGGTACTGACGACTCACTCGCCCTTGCATCTATGCCTTCCCTTAGATCCTCGGACTGGATTGTCAATTCATGTGCGTCTCGATCGACATGTTACAGGAAATGCTAGTCAGTTCTCTTCCTACACTCACCTAGTATCGGCTTACAACATTCAAACAGCTGATAGTACTTTTCAGCTAGTGGTCGGTAAGGGTACTATCAATTGTACAGGTTCAGTAAAATTATCTAATATTTTGCATGCTCCTTCTTTTCTTGTCAGTCTTTTGTCCCTTAGTTCTATAATTCTCAAACTAAAATGTATTGTCTCTTTTGATATTCCTAAGGTGATCTTCCAGGAGAAGGAGACGGGACGAAGACTTGGGACTGACACTTGGCATGATGGACTGTGGTACCTGGATCGGGAAGGGTTGGATTCGACATTGATGTCTGTGGCAGAAAGGACAGGAATGGAAGGACCGAAGATGAGTGTCGAGGATACACTGATACTCTACCACAGTCGGTTGGGACACTCCTCTTTTGATATTTTGAGTAGGTTATATCCATCTATTTATGAAAAGCAAATAAGGAGAAACTAGTATGTGATGCATGTGATTTAGAAAAACTTACTAGGAGCTCATATGTTAGTGCGGGCCATAGGAGCTCTTTTGTTTTTTATATTATACATTTTGATATTTTGGGGCCGTGCGCCACAACTACTTTGAATGGTTATAAGTATTTCGTTTCTTTTATTGATTGTTCCTCTCGTATCACCTGGCTGTATTTGATGAAAGATAAGAGTGATATCTTTTCCTGTTTTCGGGACTTTCATAAACATGTCCAAAATCAGTACAGAACAGTGATGAAGGTACTGAGGTCTGACAATGGAACAGAGTATACCAACAAAGCACTTAAGGAATGCCTCTCAGCCCAAGGAATACAACATCAGACCACCTGTGCATACACACAAGCACAGAATAGAGTAGCAGAAAGGAAGAACAGACACCTTCTGGAGGTAGCAATGAGCATGATAATCGCCATGAATGTCCCACAGTCTGTGAGGGCATGCAGTGTTGACAACTAGGGGTGAGCAACGGTTCGGTCCAAACCGAACCAGAATAATAAAAACCGAATATGGACCGAACCGGAATAATAAAAACCGAACCGAACCGTTATACTACAAAATTGATCGACTTGAATCGAACCGAACTAATTTTGTTCAGTTTTTCGGTTTATTCGGGTTATGGGGCTTAGTTTAATGGGCTGACATGTTAGCATTTAACATAAAAATAATCGAAAATGTTCAGTTATGGGCCTTGGTTTAAAGGGGTGGCATGTTATCATTTTCAAGACCCTGTATAATGGGCCATACCCCATATAACAAATATTCAAAGCCAAAATTCATCTGGAAACTACAATTTCCACTTTCCAGGCAATGTCCAATATGTTGTTCACATATAACAAAAGTTCAAAGCCAAACTTCATCTGGTTTATTTTCGGTATGTAGTACCATATAGGGCAGTATCACTATAGTAGAGTTAGTATTAAATATACAAGTTTAGAACCAAAGACAGAGAGCTACAAGTTTAGAACCATATCAAATATACAAGTTTATAACCAAATTGGCAAAGACAGAACTACAAGTTTAGAACCATATCAAATATACAAGTCTACAGACAACAGAATATAATAAAGCAATATACAAGTTTTGCCACAACAAATTACAAAAAAATAAATTCCATTACAAATACATATAAGGCTCATTACAGGTTCTGCAACTTCTCAATTCTCAAGCCATCATCATCAAGCCATAGGTTTTCCTGGACAACACAATAAAAAGAAGAAAAAAAAACTAAAATGTGACTCATATAAGGCTCATTTATGCATCATAGTTTGATACATGTAGTATTATTTCTCATATTCTCACGCCAACATCATCATTTCCACTTTCTCATCTGATATGTTAGTAAAATTTTCAAGAAAAGAAAAAATAAATTAATATCATAGATATATCAAACTAAATGGCTGCATTAAATGCCTCGCCAACAGCTGCAAAGTGTAGTAAACGCCTTTTCAAATGGCAGCAGTAAATGCCTCGCCAATGGAGTAACGGACTGGAGAGTGGAGAAAACAGTAAGTTGGAGGCTTGGAGCAGCAGGAAAGTCTCGCAAGTAAAGTTGGAGACAACAAGCTACAACAAGTAACAACAGTAACAACTTGCAATCTAACAACATCGGTAACAACTTGCAATCTAACAACTTGCATTCTAACAACAGTAGTAACAACTTGCAATCTAACAACAGCAGTAACAACTTGCATTCTAACAACAACAATAACTACTTGCAATCTAACATCAGCAGTAACAATAACTAAAAACTATAATGTGCTCAAAAAATCCAAAGATTTATACCAGAACGTCAGGGACAGGTGGTCGAGAAGGCGAGAAGTCGACTCTCGATATCCAGAATATGGTCAAACTGAGAAATCTGTCAACAAAACATGAATACAAAAAAAAATCATGGAGATGTAAATAAAAACATAAAATTCAGAATATAGTAATAGGGAATGTTCAAACTTACCAAAGTCAGAGAAAGACGTGCTTGATCGAGTCGAGAGCCTCGGAGAATCGGTGCTGGAGACTGTAGATCTAAGCTTACTTTAGATCTGGCATGCAGCCATAGGTGCTTAGATCTAGAGATGACACAGAAATTAGGGACTGGAGAAGAATAACTGAGAGAAGAGAACTCGTCTCTGGGAGAGAAAAGGGACTAGAAAAGATATCGGAGAGTGGAGAAGAGTGGACTCGGTGCAGGAGACGAGTCTCATCCTCGGAAGATGGAAAGGAATTTTCTGGAGAGGGAGAGGAACTTGGCGGCTTGGCTTTAGAATTAGGTTTAGAAAATGAGAGGAGAGAGAAAGTTAGGGAAGCAATAGGATTTTATATGGGGGGAGGGTAAATTTGTAATTGCGAATAATAAAATTGATTTTCGGTTTGGGTCAGTTACAAAAACCCAAAGCCGTGACCCGATCCGAAACCCGAATTTGCAAAACCCAGGAACCGAATTTCGAACCGTTCAATAAAAAACCGAACCGAAAGCTAACTTCGGTTCGGGTCAGTTTTTTCGGCTTAAACCGTCTTTTGCTCACCTCTATTGACAAAAGCTCAACTGATCAACAGGATGTCCTCCAAGGTACTTAGATGGAAGTCTCCATGTGAGATATTGTAAGGACAAATAGTGGGACACTCCTGCTGAAGGTGTTTGGCTGCGTATGTTTTATGAAGGACAACATACCGTCCATTGGAAAACTAGACCCTAGATCAGTCAAGTGTGTCTTCGTGGGCTATTCGACGACTCAAAAGGGGTACGTGTGTTAGAGCCCAGTAGAGAAGAAGAGATTTGTGAGCATGGATGTTCACTTTAGGGAGCTTGAGCCATACTACCGTCAGAAGGGAACCTCATCCATGGACAACTCACCTGATACTGAGAGTATGAGGTGAGAGATAGAGATTGGTGAGAGTTTGGTGACCGATTTAGGAGTATGGCATGGAGGAACGGTTAAGGAAGAGCAGAAGAGTGAAGAGGAAATGGGGACGGAGATGAGAGGTGTTATGCCCACGGCTCAAGAGGAGTTACTTACCTACAACAAAAAAGGGAAGCAAACTGCAGGACCAGTCCCTATAGTGCCAGTGCCAAGTCCCTTGCCTGCATCTGTCTCGACTCCTGAGACACCTACACCACCACCAGATTCTCCTTCAGGTGATATCATTCTTCCTACTCCTCCCACATAATTTTCAGTACGGACGACCACTCGCAGCAATGCGAGAAATCCTCCTAATAGATATGGTTGGGACCTTGCTCAGTTTGTTTCATATGATATCATCTCTTCTTCTCATGGATCATTCATTGCGTCTTTGGATAGTATTCTGTACCTAACAATTGTCAGGTTGCCAAAAATGATCCAATATGAAAATCGGTGATGCACGAGGAGTTAGGGGCTCTTGAGAAGAACCACACTTGGGAACTGGTAAAACTGACAGAGGGGAAGAGGGCAATCGGATGTAAGTGGGTCTTTACTGTGAACCAGAACCCAGATGGATAGGTTGAGCGCTACAAGGCTCGACTTGTGGCAAAAGAATACAGTCAAACGTACGACATTGACTACGACGTGACCTTTCAATAATGGCAAAGATGAGTATCACGCCCCAGAACAAGAATACTGGAGAGTGGAGGACAGACACAGCCAGCTACGTACATTGAAGTGCAACCCACCTCACAATACGGTCATGACTGTTTAGGCGCATGAGGGTTTAACTACAAGCCAACAGTCTCTTATGGTCAAGAACAAGCCTAGTGTCTCAATCTCAAGCAAGCAAGTAAATGTTACAAGATATTAGATCATCAGACATACAAGGTAAGACATCCCAAACATTCATATTCAGATGATCATGAAGCTAGTCATACAAAATACGAAGACTAGCAAGAGTTAAAGTCATACATGATCAATCCTAGGATTTGTCAATCATGTTACAGCTCGTAGGCAGATAAAATATAAGTTTCAACACGAGCAAACACTTGCTCGGTGGCTAAACGCCTCAAAAGAATAATTTTACAACAGAGTGGAAAAGCAAAATAAGAAACTCACTCGTTGTCAGGGTTGCGTCTAGTATTCACCATCTGGCTGGAAGGCAGGTAGATCCTCGGGTGCTACTCCGAAATCTGGCCATATAAAACCAGCTGGGTCAGACCCTAGAAAGAGCAAGTGCCACAAGAGAGGCTTCACTTAGAAACTAAAACCAGCAGGTTAATAAACAGAAGATATAAATAATGAACATAATTAAGTAACAAGAAGATAGGGTTAGAATAAAATAATAGCTTGCATTATGAAAATAAGAGGCGGAATATAATTCCCATGCTAACCACAAGACAAGCATTCAGGCACGGCCAATCAAGTCTTACGACTTGCTATCATTAGCTAGCTAGGGTTATCACAGGCCTAGTTACTAACAAGATACATTTAAGATATTTTCGAGTCACAAGCCCTACAGCTATCCAGGTTATCCAGGCGAGGTTGCTTAGAGTTACCAAGAGTTAGAGAATCATTAGGTGACTTGGAGTGCAACACATGGCAGTGTGCTATAGTACTTATGATTTCAAGAAGTGCCCCGCATGACAGTGGGTTATAAATGTGCCCTACTCGTCGGCAGGCTATAAGTCCACTCAGGTGTGGCCGGGATAACAGGATCGTCTGTAACTGGGAAAATCTCTCTGTATGAACTACTTGATCAATCTAGTCATTAACCTGGTCATATTGATTATGAATCCCTGACCATGGTAACCAGGAATCCATGTCCGAGACATGATGCAAGACGAGACAGGTAGCATGTACAATCACAATCAGGAAAATCAACCACGGTGTCAAGAAAAGTGTTACTTAGCGAGTCAGGATAGCTGTCGTAACAGCCTTTCAAGATTATCATGCCATGTCAGGGTACTCGTTACTTGTCAAGATTACTTGTCAGGAGTGCGCCTCGACGGGTCACTATCAAGATTGTACATGTCTTATCAAGTTACTTATCATGTCAAGAGAGCTTGTCAAAAGTGCGCCCCGACGGGCCACTATCAAGATTATCATGTCGTGTTCATGTCAAGTCGTATTCATGTCATGATCAATTTTGGCAAGTCATGTTATGCTCAACAAGTTATCGAGCCGGGTCGTCACAAGATAGGTAAAGTACAAGTCACATGCAAGATCACAGGCAAATACAACTAGAACTAGAAGAACATGCATGGGAGCAAGGGGCAAGAAGTATCATGGCAACAAGTGGCGCTGGTCAAGTAGCGTCAGGGAAATAACAGGTGGCGCCAAGGGGGACAGGGGGGCGCCTAAGTTAGGTTGCGCCAGGCTGGGGTGCGCCAGGTCAGGTTGCGCCTGACTGGGGTACGCCAGGTCAGGTTGCGCATGACTGGGGTTCGCCAGGTCAGGTTGCGCCTGATTGGGGTATGCTAGGGATACTGGAGAGCTGGGGTGCGCCAGGTCAGGTTGCACCACTTAAACCATGTCACGCCCCAGAACCAGAATACTGGAGAGCGGGGGCAGACATAGCCAGCTACGTATATTGAAATGGATTCCATCTCGCTATACGGTCACGGCTGTCTAGGATACATGAGGGTTTATCTACAAGCCAACAGTCTCTTAAGGTCATGAACAAGCCTAGTGTCTCAATCATAAGCAAGTAAGTAAGAGTCACAAGATGTATGATCATTAAATATACAATAATAAGGCGTCCCAAATATTATATATTCAGCTGATCATGAAGCTAGTCGTTACAAAATGTTAGGACTAGCAAGAGTTTAGTCATACATGATCAACCCTAGGATTTGTCAATCATGTTACAGCCCGTAGGCAGACAGTAAGTAAGTGCAATCGAGCTAAACAGGTGCTCGTCGGCTAAACGCCTCAAAAGAATATTTTTACAATAGAGCGGGAGAGCCAAAAATAACCCACTCGTTGCCAGGGTTCCGTCTAGTGGCCACCATCTGGCTGGAAGTCGGTAGATCCTCTGGAGTTGCTCCGAAATCTGGCCACACAAAACCAGCTGGATCAGACCCCAGAAAGAGCAAGTGCCACAAAGGAGGCTTCACTTAAGAACTAAAACCAGCAATCAGCACAAGATATAAATAAAAGTAAGAACTGGAAATAAAGAAATACACCAGGATGATATACGACGAGATAACCATGGAACTATTCAGATAACCAGGTTACAACCCGTAAACCAAACAAGGACCAGGGTTGTAACCCTTCGTCTGAACAGAACTTGAAATTCTCACCATTTATCGGTAAAATAAATACAAGATTCTGGTTATTCAATAGTCTGGAACAGGATCAGGGCAAGACTAGACTGGTTAGACTCCATCCAATCACTTCACGGCCAAGCAAGAATTACGGCTTGATACTTTAACTAACTAGGGTTGTCACAAGCCTAATTACTAACAAGATGCAGTGAGATTATTCCACAGCCACAAGCCCTGCAGACCATCCAGGTCACCCAGGTCGAAAGATTAGGGTTGAATTCAGGTGGGTACATCGTCCAGGAAACGCATGTACCCTTAGGTAGCTTGAAGGGTGCAACACATGACAGTGTGCTGGAAATGTGCCCTACTCGACGGCAGGCTACAGATCCCAAGCGCGCCCAGGTAACGGGATTGCCTGTAGCTGGAAAATCTCTTCATGACTAATGTATTAATCTAGTTGTTAACCTTAGTCCATTTTAGTAGGTACTCCTGACCGTGGTACTCAGGAGTCCCATCCTAGACATGATGTAAGACAGGACTGGTTTATTCATACAAGTACAATCGCCCACGATGTCCGGCCATTATACAGGTCATGTCATGTCAGGTAGCCGTCGCAACAGCTATTCGAGATAATCATGTCAGGTTATCATGCCAAGTGTACTTGTCAGGAGTGCGCCACGACGGGCCACTATCAGGTCGTGTCAGGTCATTATGTCAGGAGTGCACCACTATGGGTCACTATCGTGTCATGCTCAGGTATCATTTCCAAACATATTAAACAAATCCATGATTACCAAGTTCATGACAAAAGGCGTAAGGATATAAAATGGACGTTAAATATCTAATAAAATATCAATATACAGGGCTATAGAAGATCAAGGGTAATCAGGCTATGCTCAAGCCAGGCTATGCTCAGGCTAGCGTACGCTCAGGTCTGCGTACGCTCGAGCTAGCGTACCAAAGGTTCCATACACTTCCAATGGGGAGCGTACGCAAGGGTCAGCGTACACAAGGGCACGCTTAAGCTACAGGTCAGCGTACGCTCAAGCTACAGGTCAGCGTACGCTCAAGCTAGCGTACGCTCAAGACACGCTACCAACAGGCAGCGTATCAAGGCTAAAGAGCAGCGTACAGTTCAGTGGCGTAAGCTAAAAAGCTAGCTCACTGTTCACTGTCTTCTCCAAATGGCAAGAACAGCAAGAACTCTAAAGTTGAATCTAAGCTTCA
Organism: Iris pallida; assembly: GCA_029216955.1. Taxonomy (NCBI): domain Eukaryota; kingdom Viridiplantae; phylum Streptophyta; class Magnoliopsida; order Asparagales; family Iridaceae; genus Iris; species Iris pallida. The sequence continues at coordinate 4,945,635 of JANAVB010029817.1, read as the reverse complement.
ATTGTCCAAATCTTGGTCAAAATAAGTCCAAATTTGACTTTGCAAAGTTCTATCTTGGGTGAAATTCAATTCTCTCCAACATAAGAACATCAAAATCCATAAAAATACAACTTAAATAGATCAAAACCATGCAAAACCAAAAATAGAAGAAACTTAGATCTAGAACAAAGGAGACTCCAAATCACAAAATGTCAAGTTCTAATGTTGATCACCATGGCCTAATCTAGCTAATGGACAAATAAAAAGTGGTTCTCAAGTGGTGGCAAGGTGCACTTGCCTAGACCTCTCTCTTCTCTCTTTGGTAGGTGAAGGGAGTAAATAAGAATTATGGAGGAGAGAGAAGGTTGGTGGGGATAATAAAGAGGGGGTTGTGGTGGAAATGAAGGAGAAGCATACGCTAAGGTGTTCCACCCTTGGCCCATGATGAACCAAGCATTGGGCCGGCCGAACCAAGCCAACCCAAACCGAGAGTAAACAAGCCAAGCCAAACCAAGGAGATATGCAAATACAAGATAAAATACGTATACGTATTTCAAATACGTAAAACGAACAACAGGCATTACAACTCTACCCACCTTAAAAGAATTCCATCCTCGGAATTTAATTAAGAGGCTAGAGGGACAAGAACAAGCTACACTATTCACAGGCAATTATACTAGGCAATCAATCAATCATGCAAGGAAGGAATTGATGGCATGAGGCATAAGAAAGATATTATACCTCATGAGTCAAACAAGTCGGGATATCGTGATCGGATATCATCCTCACGCTCCCACGTTGACTCCCCCAAAGAGTGATGACCCCAAGCAACTCGGACTAACTTGATAGTCTTGTTCTTGAGGATCTTCTCTCTTCGATCCAATATAGACACGGGCCTCTCCTCATACGAAAGGTTGGTACCAACAACCAATTCCGAATGATCCAGGATGTGACTCGGGTCCGGGATGTACCGTCGTAATTGGGATACATGGAACACGTCATACACCTCGCTTAGCGACGGTGGAAGAGCGAGATGATAGGATACATCTCCTACTCGCTCCAGAATGTCAAACGGTCCTATATACCTAGGACTAAGCTTGCCCCGTACGCCGAAACGAATGACGCCACGATTAGGCAAAATCCTCAGGAATACATGATCGCCAACCGAAAACTCGAGAGGGCGCCGATGAGAATCGGCCCAATGACGCTGGCGATCTTGGGCAACTCGAAGGTGATCTCTGACTCGCCTGACTACTTCAACGGTCTGAGCAATCATTTCTGGACCAAGCATCTGCCTCTCTCCAACATCATCCCAGGCTAACGGGGATCTGCACTTCCTGTAATACAGTGCCTCGAACGGTGCCATCTGGATACTGGCCTGGAAACTATTGTTGTACGAGAATTCCACCAGGTGCAAGTGATCTTCCCATGAACCACCGAAGTCAAGTGTGCAAGACCGCAACATGTCTTCAAGAGTCTGGATCGTGCGCTCCGACTGGCCATATGTCTACGGGTGATATGCTGAACTGAACTGGAGATGAGTTCCCAAACTCTCTTGCAAGCTACGCCAAAAGTGCGACATAAATCTTGAATCTCGGTCCGAGGTGATACTGACTGGGATACCGTACAATCTGACAATCTGCCTGAGGTACATCTCTGCCAACTGAACCGTCGACTGACCAACTATGAATGGAAGAAAGTGAGCCACTTTCGTGAGCCTGTCAACTATAACCCAGATAGCATCTCTACCAGCTGGGGATCTAAGTAGTCCAGTCACAAAATCCATGGTCACATGCTCCCACTTCCATTCTAGAATCGGTAAGGGCTGAAGAAGTCCAGCCGGTCTCTGATGTTCGGCTTTAACTTGTTGGCAAACCAAACACCGAGAGACAAACCGAGCTATCTCCCGCTTCATGCCATTCCACCAGAAATGCTGTCGGATATCACGGTACATCTTCGTACTGCCAGGATGGATGGAATACTGAGAACTGTGCGCCTATGACATGATCTCCTGTCTGATATCTCTACTGGGTACACAAAGACGCTTACCATGCCTAAGTGTACCATCCTCATGAATACATAACTCTGGTCTTCGTCCTGCTTTACACTCTGCTCTGAGTCGCTGAAGCTTGGAATCTGCCGACTGCGCCATCCGGATCCTCTCGACTATAGTGGACTGAACTTGCATGCTAGCCATCAACGCCATACTGGAAGGGAAAACAACTTCAATACCCATCTTCTAAAGATCTGCTAACAGCTCTAGTTGCGCTGTTAGGAAATAAGCTCCGGCTCTTCTGCTCAATGCATCTGCTATGACATTGGCCTTCCCAGGATGATACTGCAAGCTGATATCATAATCCACAAGAAGCTCCAGCTACCTTCTCTGACGCATGTTAAGATCCTTCTGGGTGAAAACATACTTCAGGCTCTTATGGTCGGTGAAAATCTCCACCCTATCTCCGTACAAGTAGTGCCTCCACAACTTAAGTGCAAACACCACTGCTGCCAGCTCCAAGTCATGGGTTGGGTAATTCCTCTCATGATCACGAAGTTGTCGTGACGCATAAGCTATTACCTTTCCATGCTGCATCAGAACACATCCTAAACCTCTGCCTGAAGCATCACAATACACTGAAAATCCTCCGGTTCCATCTGGAAGCGTGAGAATAGGAGCTGTTATCAGGCCTCGCTTCAACTGCTCAAAAGAACTCTGACACTCTGCTGTCCAAGCAAACTGCGCATCCTTGCGGGTCAACTGCGTCAATGGCGCTGAAATTCGAGCAAAATTCGAAACAAACCGCCGGTAGTAGCCGGCCAATCCAAGAAAACTACGAACCTCTGCAACTGTACTGGGCACTGGCCATGACTCAATAGCCACAATCTTCTGGGGATCCACTTCTACTCCTCCTCGAGTAATGATATGACCCAAGTACGAAATACGATCGAGCCAGAACTCGCATTTACTAAACTTGGCATATAACTGGTGCTCTCTGAGGATCTGAAGAACTATACGGAGATGCTGCTCATGCTCCGCCTCACTCTTGCTGTAGACCAGAATGTCATCCAAGAACACAATCACAAACTGATCCAAGTAAGGCATAAAGATGCGATTCATGAGGTCCATGAATACTGTCGGCACATTGGTTGCTCCAAAAGGCATAACAAGGAACTCCCAATGCCCATATCTCGATCTAAAAGCCGTCTTCGGGATGTCCTGCTCTCTGACTCTGATCTGATGATAACCTGAGCGCAAATCAATCTTCGAGAATACTGAAGCCCCCTTAAGTTGATCAAACAAGTCATCTATCCTCGGAAGAGGGTATCTGTCTTGATTGTCACTGAATTCAAGGTACGATAATCAACACATAACCTGGACGTACCATCCTTCTTTTTCACAAGAAGCATCGGGGCTCCCCAAGGCGATCCACTAGCACGAATGAATCCCTTGGTTCTGAGTTCTTCAATCATCTTGTACAATATCTCCAACTCTGACGGTGCTATCCTGTAGACTCTCTCTGACACTGGGGCTGTCCCGGGAATCAAGTCTATAGTGAACTCGATCTCCCGCTCCGGAGGCATACCTGGAAGTTCTTCTGGGAAAACATCTAGAAATTCCTTGACTATCCTGGGCAACTGAACTGCTGCTACTGCTATCCGCAATACTGGAGGAGATGACTCAACTTCGCCTCGGGAGAAAGAAAACTCCGGCTCGCCTGGAATGCTAAAAACAACCCTGCCAATGTGGCAGTCTATTCTAGCATACTGGTTCCTCAACCAATCTATCCCTAAGATCACATCATAATCGACCATCGGGAACTCTATCAATCTAGCGGAGAACTCTCTACCGCTAACTACGATCCAACACGAGAAAAATACTCTATCTACTCCCACAAGTCCGTTACCAGTAAGTATATTAAGCCTTACTGATAATGACTCGGGCTCCAATCCTACCCGTGTCACGAATCGTGCAGACATAAAAGAATGCGATGCACCAGAATCAAATAAAGCTGAAGCTGGAAAGGAGTTGACGAGAATAGTACCTGCCACTACCTCACCTGGTGCCAACTCTTCCTCCACGGTCATCACCATAGCCTGACCGTGCCCTCGGGGTACTGGTCCCCTCTGCTGAAAACCTCGCTGCCTACTCTGACTCAAGGCCTGGGCTGGTGCATACTGCTGGGGGCTCTGTTGCTGAAATGCCTGGGACTGAGGCGGCAAGGGCCTCGGCAATGGATACTGCTGCTGCTGCTGCTGGACTGGAGCTGGTCCTCTCACCGAAGAGCTAGAAAGGTTGGACGAGGATGAACCACCCCTGTTCGGGCAGGATCCAACCCTATGGTCTGGTGCTCCACAAGCCAGACACAATCCCTGTGCCCTACGGCACTCTGCCACCACATGGCATGGCTTTCCACAATAAGAACATCCCACTGCGGAAGACTGCTTCTGCTGCTGCTGAGGGTGCGTCGAAGTTGAATGCTGAACCGACGTTACTGAGGCCGCTCGCCTCGGAGCTCCAATAGTCAAGGCCCTGGCTGCCGGGGCTGGTGCTGAAGACTGATTCATCTGGCCGTGAGATCTCTTTCGACCTCCGGCCCTGTCCACAATCCTCTGGGAGGTATACTCATGCCTCCGGGCTGCTCTCAAGACTGCATCAAAAGTCTGATGCTCAAACTGTTCGACTGCCAACAAGATCTCCAAATAAAGTCCCTGCTGGAACTGCTGGGCTCTATCATACTCGGTTGCCACCAAGGTGGGAGCAAACCGACTAAGTCTGGAAAACTCGGCCACATATCCATCGACCGTCCTGCCTCCTTGCTTCAGATTGGTAAACCTCGTTTACAGATCATACCGAGCCACGGTATCGAAATACTTGGTCTGGAATCTCTCTCTGAATACTGCCCAAGCAATGGGTGCTGTTAATCCAACGGCCTGCGCTGCCCACCAGCTGCGGGCAAGATCTAACAACTGCAGGCGCACAACGGCCACCTTCTCGTTCTCTGGGGTCCTGGCTGCTTCTAGAATCACTTCTGTATCCTGAAGCCATGCATCTGCCGCGATAGCATCTTCACTACCGTCGAAGAATGGAGGGTTCAAGCGCTTGAAGCTGTTGGCAGCGCTGTTACCCTGATGACCACCCCGGGTCAAAGCATCCGCCACTGCCTGGTGCAAGGCATCTCCATGCCGGTCTTGGGAAGCTATCAAGGTCCTGACGAGTCCTACCAAAGTGCCGTCATCATGTTCTACAGGTTGAACTGGCTGGACTGGTGGCTCTTCGCCAGAAGGCACGACTCTGGAGGCTACTCCGGAATGCTGGGCTTGATCTCCAGGTTGCTGCTGGTCCGCGGGAGGTGCTCCGCCTTGCTGATCGGCCGGGTCAGGTACTATGCCGCTGAAGAAGACGACATAGGAAACAATAAGGAAGGACCAGGACAGAGCAACGATACAAGCATATGATCAGGACAAGAATCCAGGGATTCAGAAGATACGAGCAGAGATCAAGGACGAATACTGATTGAGACATCTATTCGGTAAACCCTCACATATCTTGATTTACAAGACCTGTATGGGCCACCACTTAAACCATGTCACGCCCCAGAACCAGAATACTGGAGCGCGGGGGCAGACATAGCCAGCTACGTATATTGAAATGGATTCCATCTCGCTATACGGTCACGACTGTCTAGGATACATGAGGGTTTATCTACAAGCCAACAGTCTCTTAAGGTCATGAACAAGCCTAGTGTCTCAATCATAAGCAAGTAAGTAAGAGTTACAAGATGTATGATCATTAAATATACAATAATAAGGCGTCCCAAATATTATATATTCAGCTGATCATGAAGCTAGTCGTTACAAAATGTTAGGACTAGCAAGAGTTTAGTCATACATGATCAACCCTAGGATTTGTCAATCATGTTACAGTCCGTAGGCAGACAGTAAGTAAGTGCAATCGAGCTAAACAGGTGCTCGTCGGCTAAACGTCTCAAAAGAATATTTTTACAATAGAGCGGGAGAGCCAAAAATAACCCACTCGTTGCCAGGGTTCCGTCTAGTGGCCACCATCTGGCTGGAAAGTCGGTAGATCCTCTGGAGTTGCTCCGAAATCTGGCCACACAAAACCAGCTGGATCAGACCCCAGAAAGAGCAAGTGCCACAAAGGAGGCTTCACTTAAGAACTAAAACCAGCAATCAGCACAAGATATAAATAAAAGTAAGAACTGAAAATAAAGAAATACACCAGGATGATATACGAAGAGATTGTTTTCCATAAAGAAATTCTCATTATTTGTTGTGTTTCTGGAAAAATTACAACTGTAGGAATCCGATCTAGAAGACGATCGCTTTATCCTTTGGACTATGCGAAGAAGAAAAGCTCTCAAAATTTTGACAGTAGATATCAATGTATCTGTACCATGAATGAGAAAAAAAAGAACTCTATTTATAGAGTCAAAAAAAAGTAACTGAAAAGATAACTACCTCACCACTGGTGCACTTGAAAAGTCACGCAGACTCTAAATACACGCAGGGTTAGTGAGTAGTTACTGGATATGGCCCGTAACTGTTGGACACATGGCATCAGTGCATGGGTCGTGTGCAAGTTACTGGGCACGCGAGAGAGAGATCGGTGGCATGGCTGCCACGTACTCCAGTTGAAATAAAATCCACGCTGACTTGCTGAAGGCAAAAATCCACGCAGATTCGTTGACGCAGACTCGTTGAAGGCAAAATCCACGCAAGCTTTGAAGAAGAATACTTAAGAATTCACGCAAGCTTTGAGAAGAATAACTCAAAAGTCACGCAATGTTTTGAGGAAGGAGAAGGTTCAGAATCCACGCAAACCGCCAGCTGTCTTGATTTGGCACGCTTCGTCTGACACAAAATCTCTGACATTGATTATATTGTCAGCCGCATTAAATGAAGATAAGACCCAAAGTCACGCCAACTTGGTGAAGAGTGAGTCTTGCTAAGGAAGATTGCAAAAGACGGCTGTGATCTCTCGAGTTCTGTGCATACGTGGCATACGAGGAGACGTTTCTCGACTGTTGTGTTGTCAGTCATAATTACTCTCTGACAAATGATGAGCTGTCTCCCCAGCGTGATTTGTTTATATTGTCTGGATCAACTGAGCGTGACTTTTGACTCTGTCTTGATCAACTCAGCGTGACTTTCATTTTTGAGGCCTACAAAACCCCCTTCAAAGTTTTCGAAAAATGATAAATTATTTCGAAATACTTTGAAAATAGAGATGATAAAATGGATTTAGTCACGCTGAGATGACTCCAAAATGAGAGATTTACTCCGAGATGTTTAGACTGTTGGGATTCTGTGCTGTTAGGATCCTGTGCAAATCTCTAAATATCGAGGCAAATAATGACTTGACCGTCATTTTAGAATTCTTTATGAGCCTATAAATAAGCCATAGATTACTTCTTTCTTTCTTTACTTGCGTTTGAAAGAGAGAACCCACAGAAGAGAACTTCATCTTCCCCGACGAACTCCTTCCTCTCCGACTTCTTCTTCTACTTTTTTTGCAGCAATGGCTCCCAAAAAAGCTGATGTTCAGGCCAAGGGGAAAGCCCCTGCGACTTCGTCGCATGCCACAACTGACAGACTTCCTCGACAAGAAGTCCCGCGAGCTCCTATGCATCGTAAGTGATGGAAGAACACAAACTGTCGAAGACGATGAAGATGAACTCCACATAGAATTTTTTTAGGATCTTAAGATATTAAACTTCAGAAATATATCCCCCCTCCTTAGGGCAAAGGATATTTAATAAAGTATGCCCCCTCTTTAGGGTCGGCCATACTTCACATCTTCGTGTTTACGAAGCTCTGTGTAAAGGAGCATGGTTCTCATGTTCTGCATGACTTTTCACGTTGGCAGAAATGTCCATGTTGAAATAGTCACGCAGCTTTCAGGATGACGCTGCGTGATTTTTCACATGTTGACAGAGATGTCAATGTTAAATTATTCACGCAGGCTTCTGAGAGTCATCTTCTGGATAGATTAGTCTTGATCTGTCAGCGTTTTTTTTTTGTCATTTCCATTTAAATGTGATTCTGGCAAATGATGCGTGACTTTCATCCAAATCTGTCTGAGCTTTGCGTGAATTAATCATCCACGTGAATAAATCACTCAGCATGTTACAGTAATATATCCATGTGGAGTCTGCGTGACTTTTGAGTTTTTCTTCAAATACTGTAATACATGCATAGACATAGGTATATCTGACTTTGTCTTCTTGTCATTTTCTGTAGTGAACATCCGAAGCGAAGAAGCAGATTTTGAGGGGTGCTTGAGTATTTCATTTAAGCATGATCTATCTCATATAACATTCCCTCATTTTGATCTTCCTGAAGCAAGACTATCACTGTTGGCTAATCAAGACCACACAACTTTACTCTGTTTGATGAATGGACAACCTTTCCAAAGTCTAGATCTGGTATCCCATAAGAAACCAGCATTCTTGTTCGGAGATGCTATAGCACAAAAATCTCAGCCAAAGGGCATTAGGAAGAAGGTATGCTTCGGCTTTGAGGGGGATGTGAAACAACCCATGTATTGGCCAAAGGTTTCCCGGGGCTTGTCAATCATGAGACTTATGCATGCCAGCTATCCGAGAAAGATGTCTTGGTATTTGACTGAATATCAGCAGGCGAAAGCAAGCCGTATTATTTACAGGAAAGAGGGATTTTTCAGTGCCCTGGAGGATCATGTATCAGTGTTTCGGGGTCTGAAGCCTGGATGCATACCACCTGAAGACTCAGCCATATTAATGCCGTTTAGGATGCCCATTTTTATAAACGAATTCATGTCCAACAAGAATGCATTCTATCCGACCGATTCGACGCCAAGGATGAATGGTCTAATGAATCAGGAGAATGTGAGATGGAGGACTTTAGTCCACTGGGCTTTAGAGAATTTTGAAACTGAGCTGAAGAAGATAAATCTCTATGATGCCGTCGTCAATTCATCCTACGGCTTCAAGCCTAACCTTTTTCTGTTCCTGGCTTTGGTTGAGAGGTACAACCATAGGACGGGGACCTTTATGACCCCAAAAGGGGAGATGGGCTTCGCCCTTCACGAGATGGAATACATCTCACACCTGCCTTCAGGCTCAATGCTGTATGAAGAGTATGTTCCCACGACAGAATAGCTGAACTTTCTGTCAGAACAGAACCCAGAGATGGTACATCTGTTTGAAGAGATGATGTGCCATTTTGGCACATGTACTCTATATTATAAGGGTTCTAAAGATGAAGCCGGTAACCACATACAGAAATGGATGTCATACCTTTTCATGAGTCGTGAAAAGGATGAGAAGAAAATAAATAAGAAGAGGTGGTACCAGATTAGCAACTTCAAGCCTCTTTCTGAAAGTGAAATCACTTATCTGCTGGAGAAATATGATTGCAAAGATTTCACTATCACTGAAGACTGGTACGAGTTCAAAGCTGGAACCACTTTTAGCTCTTATGTGAGGCAGAGTAGCAAGAGTCTGTCGAGGAACGGTCATCTGGCCGGATTCCTATCCCTGTGGTTAAGAAGATTCATCGTTCCTGGCTCCAGCTCCTTGGACAGGATACACAGAGGCGTTATCTTTGCGACGGTGCGCCTTGTGTATGGTTATAAGTTGGATTTATTATCGGCGATGACCTGTAGACTGAATGCAGGTCTTCGGAATTTTGTGACTACCATGCTGTCTGCTCAGAGGCTGATGACTGAAGAATTCCCAAGGATAGAGATGCCTTTCACATTTTTATATGGTTGGCTTCTCCTTCATCATGATGGTCTGATACCTCCAGGGGCAGGAGGGAGTAGCAGTCTTTTTTTGGAGAGGTATTCTGGAGAGACGTTCTGGAAGGTTCACACCCTCCCAGAATGCAGAAATGTCTTGAATCGGGCATCATATTGGTCGATCCAATGTGTCCCTCCACCATCGGGCTATGAAAATATGCTTTAAATATGATGGACGGAGATATGGGAAACCGGCTAGATGATGTAGCCTTCCAATGGTTACAGAGGATCCGGCCTTCTCATCTAGTATACCGTCACGAAGAAATGGCATATCTGGAACCATATTTACCAAGCCGATTTGCCAGACAATTCGGGTATGACCAACTCCACGTTGGGAACGCCACTACTTGTTTATCTGCTCGTGGAGGACTCATCAACGGAGCTCGAGCTTGGAGATATTTTGCGGCTAGAGATACAAAGGTCGTATTCTCTATGCCTAATCCTTTGTCTAGCTCGGGGCCAAAGATGCTTTATACGTATGCACGCTTCTATGTGTCGTCGAGCACCTTTAGACCGAGTTTCAATCTGAAGACCTTTGTTGCAGAGGATGATCCAGCTCCATCGAAGAGGTCAAAGAGGAAAATTGTTATTCAGCACTTTCCTTCAGAACCCGAGGATGAGACAACAGAAGTTGATCCTTCCTATGAATTATTCCAGGAAGGAAATTTCCCTGATGAGGTTCTTCCTCCTATATTTATATCTCTTTCCAAAAGGAAGAGAAGTGACGAATCTGAGACTGTCTCCAAGAGGAGTACTAGGTCTCAAACATCCAAGAACAAGAAGAAAGGGGTCTCGGTGACTGCTACTTCATCTTTGGGCGGTATCTCAGTTGATAAAGACGATGCTGCTGATAGGGACGAAGAGACCGATGAAGACGACGCTCCTTTAATAAGGAGGTCGAGAGACAAATATGTTAAGAAGTCTGTCAGCAAAATTAAGGGCAATAAACTCCTAGAGACGATCATGAGTGGAGGAGCTTTGCCGGAAATCAATGAAGCAGCTTCTACTGAGAAGACCGAATCTGATGATATTCACCTTGCAACAGCTTCAACTGAACAGACTGAAGTAGAGTCTGTTCAAGCTCAGGAAACAACTGCTCCCACCACAAGTGGAGTAGCTATTGAACCCTCGGAGACGAGGATAATCCCATTTGAGCATGGGATAGAAGGCGTCATTCAAGCACTGGATGACCAGATTGATTACTCTGAAGAAGCAACAGCTCCGGAAGAAGCTATCAAACAGCCAGAAGTTCTTGAATTTCAAGCTGAAGAAAACATTTCTTTGGCCAGAGGCGATGAAGACGTGCCGACGTCTGAGCTAACAGCTGCTGATGATCTGTTAAAGAATGTTTGTCAAGATATCATTCTTCGACCCGATATTCCAGAGATAACTGAACCGGCAGCCAATACTGAGCTTGCTATCGTCATTGTTCCAGAGACTCATGAAGATGTAAATATCATTGATTCTGAATCAGAAGCTCATCCTGAAGACGAAGAAGAAGAAGAAGCTGAAGGAGGAGAAGACTGGCATGCTGACACTTCAACTCCTTATGATGCGGACAAAGTGAAGGGAAACAGAATGGATTTTAGCCCTGAACCTGTTCAATCACCAAACAATGCTGTAGCACCCAGTAATTCTGGAGCTGGAAGCAGCCATATAAAGCAAGTATCGGATACGGTCATGGACCGGCTGCGAGAAGAAGCAAAACTCCCTCCACATACTGAATATGAACCTCAGCCAGGTAGAACTTTATTTTAGATTCTGTTTCCGCTGTTTCTCTGCCTTTAAATGCTGATCATATTTTTCTTTAATTGTAGGAACAGCTGCAGCAATGAGCTCGACTCATGCTCCGCTTATCCAAGCCGATGCTGATGAAGGGAGTTCACACTTGCCAACTTCTCCTGTCGTACATACTTCTGTTCCGAGGATAGAGAATATTCAAGCTTCTTCTTCCATGATGACAGCAACTCCTGGATTTGAGACTGGGCTAGCAAGAACCCTGGGAATGTATCCGGAGATCATTTATTCATATTTAGATACATATTCCAGACGATTCTTGAAGGATGAAGCTATGCCCTTTTCTGATCTCAGAACTATGGTCAAATTCCCACTGATGGCGCTGCGACATGCTGGTTGTGCATCTCAGTGCATCTTCTTCGAACATCTCCTGGATGAGTTAGAGGTAACTATCCGAAAATACTGGGAGACTAAGAAGGAGGACATTCAATCTTTGACTGTAGCTGAGATTGAGCAACTAGAGAATGAAGTACGGTCTCAACATGTAGCTTTTGAAGCATTTCTTGCCTCTTCTACTGAAAAATTAGTAGAAAAGGGCGAAGAAATATTAGCTGCTCGTCAAAGAGTAGAGTTTTTAGAAAAAGACAACACATCCAAGACTGAAGAATTGAAGGAGTTGAAAGAGGAATTAGCTCGTCTTCAAGAGCGTATTGCTGTCATGGAAACAAAACAAGCTGAGGTTGCTACGGCTTATATCTTTGAAGCCGAACGTTGCGAGATTCTTCAGAAGGAACGGGAACAGATGCAGGCGGAACAGATTGAAGAAGCCAATCGTCGCCAGTCTGCCATCATTACTTTTGATGAACAGAATGTTACAATTGTAGCAGCAGAAAGAGTTAGAAAAACTCATGAAGAGAAACTGAATGTTGTTCTAGATCGTATTAGGGAGCTGATAACTCCAAGCAAGTGAATTCCCCCCCTTTTTTTATTTTCACTTTCACTTGTATTCCATGTTTTGATCATGAAATGACAACAAATGAAAGTTCTTGATCTGACTTTTGGTTTTGCTGTTTTGATAATGATAGATTCATAGAAAATATGTTCAGAGGTAAATGTTACATGACATATTTCAGTAGAATAGAATATACAAACGAACTTTGTAATTCTATCAAATGATATTAAACCAGAAATGATCTTAGTTTAATACTGATTGGAAAAAATAGAATTCAGACATAAAAATATCTTTGAACTCAATTTTTCATGATCTTTAGACTCGAAAATCAAAAGACTAGATGAATGAACGGGTTAACCGCCAGATTATAATGAACGGGCGAACCGTCGGATGGATGAACGGATGAACCGTCAGGCATTAATGAACAGATGAACCGTCAGATGAACGGATGAACCGTCAGATGAACGGATGAACCGTCAAGTATGAATCATTTTTCAAAACAGACAATATAAACCATATTGGAAGACAGAATATTGCAGTAGAAGTCCCCGATACTTGTATCGGAATCCCAAGAAGTGGTACTAGAAGAATCAGATCTCTTATCTTCGTCAGACTCGGGATCTTCATGGATAATATTGATGAAAGGAGTAGGAGCAGTATAACCCAATCCGCATTTCGTCCTTCCATATTTCAAAGGAGGAATCCGGACAGGTATTTTTCTTCCTTTTCCATTATTGAGGCCAGTCCTGAAGTCATAGCCCATATTTTTGATGATGTCTCTAGATTGCTGACTATAACGACATAGTTGTAATCTTCCAGTATCATCATTTTTGTCATCATCTTCAAGATCAGAAGAATTTTGAGGCCCTTTGTAGAAGAATATTGGAATGTCTCCTGGCTTTCTGCTGGGAACTAGAAAGTATGAAGATTGTACAGGTTCTAGAGATACATCTGTATGAACAGTCTGTACAACTCCTATGGTTATTGTGTTCAAGTCATCTAACAGATGTAAATAACTATGAACATAATTACACACATCAACGTACTACAAAGGTGGAGACTTTTCATTAAATGTAAAAGCAGCAATATTTACATTGGGAGAAGGGTGAGCCTTAGAGATTTTAGCCAAGTCAATGACTAAAGGGGGAGAAGAAGAAGAAGCTTTGTTTTGATTAAGATCGATAACAAATGGCTCAGAAGAGGTGAGCTCCCTTGAAGTTTGAGTAGGAAGAGTAGTCCGCCCTCCAACTGGAATTAGCAGAGTATCTTGTGAAGGTACAGGAACTGTAGTACGTCCACTGACAGGAATGATCAGTGTATTTTGAGTAGATGACTGAGGTAACGGAGAGATCCGTCCACTCACTGGAATGATGAAAGAATCTTCTCCAGAGGGTTTAGGAGATGGTTGCTGAGTAGTTCGACCTTTAACAGGGATTATTAAAGTCTCACTTTGTGCATCTTCTTTCTCCATAGCTTGTATGATCCTTGTATACTCTTCTTTGTACATTCGGGAATCGTTGAAATAAGCTTCAACCCCATGGAAGGGATTTACATCAGCAACTTCCTTTTGTACTCTTCCATTGTTATCAATGTATTTAAAATATTGATGAAGAGTAGAGGGCACCACATTATTTTCATGAAGAAAGGGCTTCCCCAGAAGAAGATTATAGGATCCCGCGATCTCGATCACATAGAAAGTGACTTTAGATCTGAAATCGCCTATCTGAAGCTTCAGATGAATCTTTCCCAAAGGCTCACTTCGGCTTTGATTGAATCCCAAGATAGTAGTAACCGTCTTGGAGAGCTTGTGAAGAGGAATTTTTAGTTCATCCAACAAACTCTTTGGCATTATGCTTATAGCAGACCCTGGGTCAATGAGGATACGATCTATCTTCATCGTATCAATATAACCAGTGTAGTAGAGAGGTCGGTCATGTCTATTATCCTCCAGTAACATGTCGTCTTGTGTAAAGGTGATATTTGGGATAATCTCCAGTACACTGTTGCAATGTAAGCAAGTGGCAGGTTTCGCATCCGGCTTCTTCAATTGTGCAAGACATGAGTCAGCTTGTAGAAGTACTTCACTTAACGTCTCGCGAGTCTCTTTGGAAAGACGTAGAAGTTCAAAAAGGGACATTCTAGCTGGAGTATTAGCAAGTTGAGCCAAAATGTCGAAGTTGTAAGGCTTCTGAAGTCCAAGAGGAGAAGACTTCTTGATTGGCTTATCAAACCGAGCCTGTTGTTTGCCTTTCTCCAGAGCCGTAGGCTTGGGAGGAACAGGTTCAGTAGATGATTCTTCTTCAGAAGGAACGTTAGGAACATCTTTAGCATCTGAAGGGATATCAGTAGGATCTTCAGGATTTTTAGAATAATCCTTTAGGTAAGGTTTTCCTGTTCGAGTAGCACTAACAAGTGCTTCTTCTTTGTCTTTTGGCTCTGTGTCAGAGGTAGACCCAAGAGAAGTCATATGACATGACTTGATCTTTCCAGCCTTCTTGGATTTTTGAGAAAAAATCTTTTGAGGAGAAGGCGATTCAAAATCTGCCACTAGATCAGGATGGATCCACATGATTTCCCCTGTTTCCAAAGTGATTGGCACTAATCCTTCAGACTGTGGAGGAGGAAGATTCATTATGTCAAGAGTTGCCTTGGGAATAGGAACAATCCTACTTTCAAGGAGTTGAGGAGGGAAATTTCCAAATTGCATAGAGACGACGTTGGAGGTGACGGTCTTCTCTTTTGGAGTAAGAGAGATAGCTCCAGATTTAATCATTTCTTGGATCTTTCCTTTCAATACATAACATGTACGAATTGTGTGACCCAGCATTCTGTGATATGGACAGTATTTAGGATGATCTGTCTTACCAGCTTCATCAGGTTTCTTGATCTCTGGTAATTGTATTTTATTACCTTTCAGCAGACATTCAAAGATACCAAGGATATCGTCGTCATCAAAAGAATATTCTTCTCTGGGGCGAGGTGTTCTTGATTATTGAGTTGTAGAGGCAGGAGTTTGAACATTTGATGCATCTTTGCTCTGAAGATTAACTTCAAGAGTTTTTTTTCCTTTGTGAGCATTATTTTTATTGTTAGCACCTTGTCCTGTTTCTTTAGGAGTCATCTGCACTCCTAAACCTTTGAAGGTTTCAGCACTGATTTCTGCAGCTTTGGCACTGACTATGAAGGAAGGCCAATCTTGAAATTGAGTGGACCCTGTCCACATACTGATGATTGACAACAAGTTTGATTTGTACGTGTCAATGGTGACAGCATCAGGAGTTCCAAGAGGCATCTTCAGAGCTTCTCTTCGAAACCGTTCAATGTATTCCTCTGTAGATTCATTATTTTTCTGCTTGATTCTAATAAGAGCAGACATAGTCATGTCATTAAGCCCTTCATAGAACCTTTCAAGAAACATCTGTTTGAAACCAGCAAATGAAGTAATACTCCCATCTGGGAGACTTCTATACCATTCATAAGCTGTTCCCTTGAGACATCCAATAAATACCCGAGTAAGGAGGGCATCACTTGGTTGTAGTTGATCAGTCATCACTTCAAAGTGATTGATAAACTGACTTGGAGAAGTGGTTCCATCATAGAATGAGATAGTAGGAGGCTTGTATTTAGGAGGATATGATACTTGCTTCCATTCTATCGGATAAGGCTGCTTGATGCCTAACCTTTGTAAACCATCCTTCTGTTTGAATGCCTCGAATTGAGTTTTGAGATTCTTTAATTCTTCAGAGACAACTCCCGAAGATTGTGGAGTTGTGGCTTGTAGAGAATAGTTGGGAGGAGGAACAGCATTGTAAGCACTACCTCCAGCTCCAGAGAGACTAGGATTTGGTTGAGCTGGTCCAGGAGTATTGGATTGTACTGCTGGAGGAACTTGTACTGGACTTATATCAGTATCAACTGGTATGGCATCTGATACAGTCTGTCGATTTTGTAACTGAGCTGTCATGAGTTCATACATCGACTTCATTGTGTCAGTCATAGACTTCATTTGCTGTTCCAAAGAAGCAATTCTTTGATCTTGAGGAGTCAAGGAAGAAGAAGGTTCATCAGTATTCCCATCAACCATGTAAGTCGTGACTGTATGAGGGATTGTTGATGAACTAGTGGATGTTGTATACTCTGAATCATTGCTTCGTGTATCAAAGTCAACTATAGGAGAATTACCCCCAGTAGGAAGAGGTGGGAAGTTAGATTCTCCAAGAAATTCAGAATCAATTTCAGGGATCAAATTTCTTTGACTAGAAGCCAGGACTCTTGCTCTGGTGTTTCTATATACTCCATCTGGACTATCAACTCTACCCCCGGTGTCCCGAGAAGTCATGTTGACAGAGGCAAACAAAGGCTCATCTTCATCAGGCATAGGTTCATACTGAATCCTATTGAAGACAGACTGTCGTTTATTTTGACATCTGCATTGCATTGTGACTCTTGGCTGGAAGTCACATTCATGATCACCATGGTCTTGAACTGTTGATTGACATCTGTACTGAATTATGACTCTTGGATAGAAGTCACATTCAGCATGTTCCTTTGATATAGAATTACTCCTTCTCTTCTGTTGAAGATATTCCCGTAAATCTGTTTGTGAAGATTGAGGAGTATACTTCCTGTTCTTGGGTCTTGATGGCTCTTGATTATACAAAGAGTGATTAATGTGAGCCACATAATTTCTTGCATACTCTGCATCTGGATCTTTTATCTTCATATCCAATTGGTATGGTTTCTTAACACCAGAAGTGCTGAGTTTTGTTCTTAAATCAGTGGAAGGTAACACATTAATTTTGGAAACATGGAGTTTTCCTTCCATTGATCGGATATTTGCAGAGAAGAAAGAGTTAAACCACTCCCTTGATTAGGAGTTGGTAACAGACCCTCTTTAATGGACAGATTCTGTGCCCAATTTGAAGAAATCAAAGAAGAAGACATTAAAGAATGTTTCTTCTTAGACTCATTCAGATTTTGAGACATAGAATGTCCAGAAGGAAGAGTAGTCAAAAGACCATCTCCTTTCCTTTGACTAACAAAAGTATCAGTCAAAGCTGTTCCTGAAATAAAAACTACAGGAGCAGAAGAAACAACTAAAGAGTTATTCCTTTTCGAAGGGACTTTGTGTGGAAGACCATCCCCAGTTCTAGTAGAACTCGGTAAAGAAGAAGAGATAACTAAGGAGCTATTCTTCTCTGATGAAATACACGCTGAAACAGATTTGGCTAAAGAACCAGAGCTGTTAGCGTGACTTTTGATTTTAAAATTACACGCTGGAACAGATTTGGCTAAGGAGCCAGTACTGTCAGCGTGACTTTTGAATGTGGGATTGCACACTGGAATAGATTTGGCTAAGGAGCCAGTACTATCAGCGTGACTTTTAGAGTTGAATTTGCACGCTGGAACAGATTCGGCTAAGGAGCCAGTACTGTCAGCGTGACTTTTAGAGTTGAATTTGCACGCTGGAACAGATTCGGCTAAGAAGCCAGTACTGTCAGCGTGACTTTTAGAATTGAATTTGCACGCTGGAACAGATTCGGCTAAGGAGCCAGTACTGTCAGCGTGACTTTTAGTTACTGTCATCTTTGAGCGCACAAGAGTGTGCGTGCTTGCAGTGGAGTTCTTGCCAGTGTTAGGAGTAGACACTGTGGCATAGACTTCACCATTGACTGCCAACTGATTCTTAGGGACATAGACAAAGTGTCCCTTCGACTTGGCAGTGATGATGGAGGCTGGAGTGAGCTTGCCACCCTTAGCCCGCTGCATTTCTTCATAGGCGAGTTGATCGAATTTGATCGTCATCACCTTCTTCGTCGAGCCGATTGACGAAGTGTCGCATTGAGTTGTTACCATCTCAGAAGAGGAGATGGTTTTCCCCAGCAGAGTTGCCAATTTGTTTTCCATAAAGAAATTCTCTTTATTTGTTGTGTTTCTGGAAAAATTACAACTGTAGGAATCCGATCTAGAAGACGATCACTTTATCCCTTGGACTATGCGAAGAAGAAAGGCTCTCAAAATTTTGACAGTAGAAATCAATGTATCTGTACCATGAATGAGAAAAAAAAGAACTCTATTTATAGAGTCAAAAAAAAGTAACTGAAAAGATAACTACCTCACCACTGGTGCACTTGAAAAGTCACGCAGACTCTAAATACACGCAGGGTTAGTGAGTAGTTACTGGATGTGGCCCGTAACTGTTGGACACATGGCATCAGTGCATGGGTCGTGTGCAAGTTACTGGGCACGCGAGAGAGAGATCGGTGGCATGGCTGCCACGTACTCCAGTTGAAATGAAATCCACGCTGACTTGCTGAAGGCAAAAATCCACGCAGATTCGTTGACGCAGACTCGTTGAAGGCGAAATCCACGCAAGCTTTGAAGAAGAATACTTCAGAATTCACGCAAGCTTTGAGAAGAATAACTCAAAAGTCATGCAATGTTTTGAGGAAGGAGAAGGTTCAGAATCCACGCAAACTGCCAGCTGTCTTGATTTGGCACGCTTCGTCTGACACAAAATCTCTGACATTGATTATATTGTCAGCCGCATTAAATGAAGATAAGACCCAAAGTCACGCCAACTTGGTGAAGAGTGAGTCTTACTAAGGAAGATTGCAAAAGACGGCTGTGATCTCTCGAGTTCTGTGCATACGTGGCATACGAGGAGACGTTTCTCGACTGTTGTGTTGTCAGTCATAATTACTCTCTGACAAATGATGAGCTGTCTCCCCAGCGTGATTTGTTTATATTGTCTGGATCAACTGAGCGTGACTTTTGACTCTGTCTTGATCAACTCAGCGTGACTTTCATTTTTGAGGCCTACAGAGATAACCATGGAACTATTCAGATAACCAGGTTACAACCCGTAAACCAAACAAGGGCCGGGGTTGTAACCCTTCGTCTGAACAGAACTTGGAATTCTCACCATTTATCGGTAAAATAAATACAAGATTCTGGTTATTCAATAGCCTGGAACAGGATCAGGGCAAGAATAAACTGGTTAGACTCCATCCAATCACTTCACGGCCAAGCAAGAATTACGGCTTGATACTTTAACTAACTAGGGTTGTGACAAGCCTAATTACTAACAAGATGCAGTGAGATTATTCTACAGCCACAAGCCCTGCAGACCATCCAGGTCACCCAGGTCGAGAGATTAGGGTTGAATTCAGGTGGGTACATCGTCCAGGAAACGCATGTACCCTTAGGTATCTTGAAGGGTGCAATACATGACAGTGTGCTAGAAATGTGCCCTACTCGACGGCAGGCTACAGATCCCAAGCGCGCCCAGGTAACGGGATTGCCTGTACTGGAAAATCTCTTCATGACTAATGTATTAATCTAGTTGTTAACCTTAGTCCATTTTAGTAGGTACTCCTGATCGTGGTACTCAGGAGTCCCATCCTAGACATGATGCAAGACAGGACTGGTTTATTCATACAAGCACAATCGCCCACGGTGTCCGGCCATTATACAGGTCATGTCATGTCAGGTAGCCGTCGCAACAGTCATTCGAGATAATCATGTCAGGTTGTCATACCAAGTGTACTTGTCAGGAGTGCGCCACGACGGGCCACTATCAAGTCGTGTCAGGTCATTATGTCAGGAGTGTACCACTACGGGTCACTATAGAAGATCAAGGGTAATCAGGCTGCGCTCAAGCCAGGCTACGCTCAGGCTAGCGTACGCTCAGGTCTGCGTACGCTCGAGCTAGCGTACCAAAGGTTCCATACACTTCCAATGGGGAGCGTACACAAGGGTCAGCGTACACAAGGGCACGCTCAAGCTACAGGTCAGCGTACGCTCAAGCTAGCGTACGCTCAAGACACGCTACCAACAGGCAGCGTATCAAGGCTAGTGTACGCTCGCTAAAGAGCAGCGTACACAAGTTAGCGTACGCTCGCTAAAGAGCAGCGTACACAAGTTAGCGTACGCTCGCTAAAGAGCAGCGTACACAAGTTAGCGTACGCTCGCTAAAGAGCAGCGTACAGCTCAGTGGCATAAGCTAAAAAGCTAGCTCACTGTTCACTGTCTTCTCCAAATGGCAAGAACAGCAATAACTCTAAAGTTGAATCTAAGCTTCAATTGTCCAAATCTTGGTCAAAACAAGTCCAAATCCGACTTTGCAAAGTTCTATCTTGGGTGAAATTCAATTCTCTCCAACATAAGAACATCAAAACCCATAAAAATACAACTTAAATAGATCAAAACCAAGCAAAACCGAAAATAGAAGAAACTTAGATCTAGAATAAAGGAGACTCCAAATCACAAAATGTCAAGTTCTAATGTTGATCACCATAGCCTAATCTAGCTAATGGACAAATAAAAAGTGGTTCTCAAGTGGTGGCAAGGTGCACTTGCCTAGACCTCTCTCTTCCCTCTTTGGTAGGTGAAGGGAGTAAATGAGAATTATGGAGGAGAGAGAAGGTTGGTGGGGATAATAAAGAGGGGGTTGTGGTGGAAATGAAGGAGAAGCATAGGCTAAGGTGTTCCACCCTTGGCCCATGATGAACCAACCATTGGGCCGGCCGAACCAAGCCAACCCAAAC
This sequence comes from Iris pallida, assembly GCA_029216955.1. Lineage (NCBI taxonomy): Eukaryota > Viridiplantae > Streptophyta > Magnoliopsida > Asparagales > Iridaceae > Iris > Iris pallida. The sequence goes on along the minus strand of JANAVB010029817.1, from coordinate 4,924,619 downwards.
CGAGAGTAAACAAGCCAAGCCAAACCAAAGAGATGCAAATACAAGATAAAATACGTATACGTATTTCAAATACGTAATACGAACAACAGGCATTACACCTGCTAATAAGAGCAGCACCATTCTACCTTGTCCTGTATCAGGATGTACAGGTGGATATTTGGTTCAGTCTCAAATGGACTAATATCCAGTATTGGGTTTGCCCTGACCTGGATACTCTTGTATCAAGCATGGTATGGAACACATGGTCCAAACCACTCCATGTTCTGTTACTCAAATTGATTATTCCTACCTACATTTGACCTGCTAATTCAAAATTCCTAACCGTATTATGTTGTTTACTGCATACACTATCTGCCCTTGAGTTGGTGCAGCAATGTTGAACACCACAAACCTTGTCCTGCCCTTGAGTTAGACAATTGTCAAATTCATCCTTGAGTACAGTTGCTCTAATGTCCAGTCCCATCTTCATGTTTTGATTCTGCATATCTCATAGTCTAGATCATTATCTTTTCTGTTAACTATTGGTTGATATGTATATATGAAATTAGTCCATCTCCTTTCATTGTTAGGCTATATTGGTTCAGGTCATTGTATTTGTAACATCACCCCCTAAGCCAAGATTCGTACTGGTCATCCCTTACTTAGAGGTCCAGTCCCCATTAGTCTGCACATGCTATTTTGCTTTTGAAATTCTCTTGAATATACATTCAGTCCATCATAATATATAGTAGGCCTTTGGTTGTATGTAAATCAATCCCTCTTTTATGTTTAACCTATATTACATTTGTTTTCAGTCCCAAATGATTAGTTCCTGTGTGATGTTTGGCCTGTATATCTCCTAGATTTTCAGGCCATCCATGTTAGCTTTAGGCATCTGTTCATTCAATAACATGTGAAGGTATCAGATTTCATTCATCTTGTTCAGCCAATTCATCACCTTTGGAGACAAATCCCTCTAGTACTAAGCATTTCCCTCCTTATTTATGTTCTGTCATCTGAGCCTAACAATCTTAATAGTTCATATCAATATTGAGTTTTAGTATCATTTTTCCTCATTTATGGTGTCAGTTTAGGACCCATGTTCTGCTCCCTCTCATTTTACAGACCAAGACCTATATTGTTTTGTCCCTTGGACATTCTCAAGTATTTGTCCCTTGAAGTTCATCTTTGAACTAAACTTCAAAACCTTTTGACCTCCCATTAGGTGACAATATGACAAAAGGCATAGGGATCAGAAAACAAGTTTGGGCTTATAGGCAAAGTCTATACATATGAGCATATATTAGTTCATGGCTCACGTACAAGTGTATGTGCTACAAGGGGGTCCATGTATCAGCTTGGTAGTACAGCAATAGTAGGGACTTCCTAGTAATAGTCTGAGTAATAGATAAAACTAGATTTAGAGCATAAGGGACAAATAGAATAGGAATAAACCTAGAAGCCTAAATAAACCAATATATAGACTTATTTTAATCTCAAAATTGTGTATTGATCCTATCGATTCGTAAACAGGTTACTTGGATCTTGATACGGATTCTTGACCCGTGCCAGTAGCTCAGGACCTAAGGTAAGTATACCTTGCCTCCATCTACAGTTTTATTTATATGCATTGTATTTCATTTTCCAGTTTGATTGTTTATGGACATGCGCTTTTCGTATTATATTCTGTTGAGTTGTTTCATTGCATATAGCCGTGTTCATGTTTGGTCTTGTGGTTTACATTTGAAGTTTCTCACCAGTACCTTGCTTGAGTCGTGTCATAGAACGAGTGCGTGTAATGAACTGCTATAGCCTTGATTATCGTTTTACACAACCAGAGAGTCCACACTCGGGATGAGGGTTGATCAGTGCACCAGAGAGTCCACACACGGGACGAGGGTGTCGTGTTCATTGGCACCAGAGAGTCCACACTCGGGACGAGGGTTAGTGCTTAGTTCAAACCCGTGAGTCCATACTCAGGATGAGGGTTTGGTTCTTTCATTGATCTCGTGTTCATTGTTCACTCGGAAGTTCATTTATACGTAGTTGTTCTAGTGTTCTAGTGTTCGTGTTCGTAGTCATTTGTCGTGTTCCTATTTTTCTTGTTTATTTTCTTGTACATGATAAAAATGTTAGATAGACATGTATATTATGTATCTTGCTATGTCCTCTGAGGACCTGATGTTCTCTTCAGGTTAGCCGAGTTTGAGTCAGGAGCAGTCGAGAGGGTTTGAGTTAGCATTAGATCGCGGTGCCTTGCAGTTGAGGTTGTCTTGATTATCAGTTTGTACTCAGTTAGTTATTTCTTGTATTTTTCTCTTTCCGTCTATTGGTAGTAGATTTGTGTCACCGAACGTGATATTGATTCTTGGATACATTCAGTTTATATTCATTATTGCTTAGTTTTATGGATATTCATTGATCTTGGTTGTGTCTTGATTTTTCTGTGGATGAGATATAGATTACCATGTGATACTAGATACAGTGACTTGTGAGTTAAAGACAGCGTTCTACCGCCGACACTGTGGCGTAGGCTAGGCTTGGACATGCTTCGTATCCGAAAAGCGGGTGCGAGTCATGACACAAGGGGAAGCTTGGCAAGGAGTTCGAGGTGAAGGACATTGGCCTTCTTCGGTACTTCCTTGGGATTAAGATTGCTCGAGAAGTAGAGGAGTTGTTCTTTCTCAAAGGAAGTATGTGCTGGACTTTCTCACAGAGATAGGAATGTTGGGGTACAAACCTGCAGCGACGCCGATCAATCAGAGATTCAAGCTAGATGCTGAGGCTGGAGAACCAGTTGATCGGGATAGATACCAGAGACTGGTGGACAAGTTGATCTATTTGAGCCATACACGTCTTGATATCTACTTTACAGTGAGTGTGGTGAGCCTCTATATGCATGACCCAAGGAAGGATCATATGGACGCAGTGTACCAGATTTTGAGATACTTGAAGGGTGCCCCCAGAAAGGGGCTGATATTCAGAAAAAATGATCACGTGAGCATCGAGGACTACTGTAATTCTGACTAGGCTAGCTGTTCTGATGACAAGAGGTCTACTTCGGACTAATGCATATTTGTAGGAGGTAATTTAGACTTTTAGAGGAGTAAGAATGAGTCAGTGGTGGCCAGATCGACAGTTGAAGCGGAGTATGGGAGTTACAGAGCTGCTACGGCTGAAGAGTATGCTGGTGGAGCTGAAGCTAGATCAATAAGCAAAGATGAAGCTGTAGTGTGACAAAAAGTCAACCATCAGTATCGCCAACAATCCAGTGCAATATGCAGGGCCAAATATATCGAGATCGATAGGTTCTTCATTAAGAAGAAGTTGGACAGTGGACTACTGGAGCTAGGCCACGTTCCAACTAAGGATCAAGTAGCAGATAGTCTGACCAAGGGACTTAGCTCTATAAATATGATTAGAGGATGTGACAAGATGGTCTTAATGAATATCTTTCACCCATCTTGAGGAGGAGTGTTGGTATATTAGAATGTATTAGGGGATTTTATGTAATATGAAAGATTGTAAGGCTATATATATAGCCAAGAGATTATCAATAAAATATTAAATCACTCCTAAATATTCAACAATTATATGTGGCTGAAGGAAGTAGAATCATACATGCATATTAGAGCCTTCAGTTGGGGTGATTCCCTCCGTACGAGTATTTAGATGCAAAGCTTTTGTACATGTACTGAAGGATGAGAGGTCCAAACTAGAGAGAAAATGATTTGGTACATCTTTGTTAGATATGGTCGGGACGAGTTCGTTTATAGGCTCTACGATCGAGTAGGGAAGAAGCTCCTAAGAAGTCATGATGCCGTGTTCGTCAGGCCTAGACGGTGACTGACATTCAGGAGTCCAAGATTCTTAATTTCTGAGGCGGATGACTAACCCAAAATCAAGTCAGTTCCTCATATTACTGTAGATGCGATATGCCAATAGGAGTCGATACATGATGATACTCCTAACCTTGATTATCCGCCTCCCGTTGATAATCAAGGGGTCTTCAAGCGGTTGATTATGCTGGGGCAGTTCCTAAAGATAATAAGGTTGTTGTCTGTCGATAGCCAGCATTAGAGGTTCCCTTGAAGAGAGGTTCCAAGGAACGTCAACCATCTAAGATGTACTCGGCTGGTAAGCACATGCTTCTGAATGGCTGAGAACCCAAAAGTTTCTCAGAGGCTATGGAAAACGAGAATAAACATGAGTGGCTACAAGTAATAAAGGAGGAGATGAGTACCTTACATGCCAATCACACTTAAAAGCTGGTGCGGTTACCAAAGGACAAGAGGTCCTTGAAGAACCGGTGGATGTTCAGAGTGAAGCATAGAGGTGATGCTACTCATCCACGATATAAGGCATGAATGATAGTCAAGGGCTACATAAGGGATACAGTCAAAGGTAATGAGTTGATTTCGATGAGGTCTTCCCGCCTGTCGTTAAGATGTTGTTTATACGTATTGTGTTGGGTTTGGCAAAAAGGCTTGACATAGAGGTCGAAAAAATGGATGTCAAGACGACGTTCCTCTATAGTGATCTGGAGAAGGGGTTATACATGGAGGAGTTCGAGGATTTCGGGAAGAAAGGAAATGAAAACATGGTTTGTTGGTTGAAGAAGAGTCTCTACAGTTAGAAGCATGCCCCATGACAGTGATATAAGAAGTTTGAGTCATTTATGAGGAAGCATGATTGTGTGAAGACGACGTCCAATCAATGTGTGTTTCTAAAGTATTTTGTCAAGGATAATTTAATCATTTTATTTCTTTATTTGGATGATAGGCTACGGTTGGGTCACAACAATTCAAAGTAATAGAATTAGTGTTAGTTGACTATGCTTTCTCAATGAAGAATTTGGTGCAACGAAGATTCTCGGGATGAAGATAAGTTGGAGAGGAGGTTAAAGACGATGTGGTTGTCTCACGAGAAGTACGTAAGGTGAGTACTTTAGAGATTTGGTATGGACGGTTCCAAGAAGGTGATCACTTAACTTGCAACTTACTTCAAGCTTAACTTCGAGCAAGGTCTAAAGAGCGAGGAGAAGAAAACGAGTATAAAGAAGGTATCGTATGCTTCAACTATGGACAATCTTATGTATGTCATGGTGTACATGAGACCAGATATAACTCATACAGAGAGCCAGTATCTCCCAAATCAGGAGAGAGAACATTGGAGTGTGCTCTAGTGGATGTTGAGGTACCTCTGGAACATTTCCATTTGGAGCCCGTCATTTGGAAGTGATGAGCCAATGTTGATCGAATATACTGATGCTGATATGACAGGGGACGTCGACACGATGAGATCAACATTGGGCTACATGACGCTGTTTGTAGGTTTTGTTCATTCTTCACTCACGAAGTACTTTCAGTCAGGAATGATTTTGTTCTGCTGCATTCCGCACTCCGCTCCGATTAACTTCTATATTTTTTTACTTACAAAGATAATTACAAAAAACAAGGACAAGCTAACTATTTCAACCCAAGTTTCTCAGGCTTTTCTTTTATCAAAGGCACATATTCCTACCGTCACCTTTAGCGAGAAAATTAACACAAACAAAGTATACAAAAGATTTCAATTTTAGATTCACTAAAGTGTAGTGTGCTAAGAAACACACACATTAAAGGAATACAATACATGTTGGTGCTTTATTTACATGGAGAGAGCTTGCTCTCAACATGCCTTGTAAAATTTTAGTCCCACATTGGAAAAGCACCATGAGTTATCTCAACATATATACTTGGGTGTGTTGTTGAGAGATGCACATGGGGTGGTGATCCTAAGGAGGGAACCATGTGGGTGATTTTACTAGGAGGTAAGAATAAGGCTCCAAGGATTAAGCATTAATGCTTTTGTCATTCTCTTGGATTAATTCCACTTGGAGCTAAGCCCCAAAGGGGCTTAGCGACTCGGACTCGGACTCGGACTCGGGCTCGGGCTCATGGGCTTATGAGGCGTAATGTGGCGTTTTGTTGGCGCACTTTGCACTTAGCACGTCAGCAGTCATGCGGTCTTTATGCGGCTCATATGCGGCCATGCGGTCTTATGCGGCTCATATGCGGGCTCATACGGCTTGCTATCTTTTTGTGATTTGATTCAATCTTTCCATAACTGAAGAGGCGGCTAGGGTTCCCCCCCTCTCTCTATAAATACTCTCTTCTGGCCTCCTTTATGAGCACTACGAAAATACAAGTCAGAAAAGGAGAAAGAGAGAGAGAGCTGCTGCCGCCATTGCAAGTCCATCCGAGGAGTCAGAACAGAGGTGACATCGAGCGTTCCACAAGTTATTCAACTTGCTGGTTCCTGGAAGCAGATCGTGTGGGGCGAATCTTGCTTTGAGCAACGGTATTTTGACACCCCAGCATTGTTCTTCTTCTCATCTCTCTCTAGTTTTATTGTTACTCGTTCTGTCCCATTTGCAACACGTTTGCAAGGAAGAACGAGAGATCTTCTCTTCTCTTTTTCCCTCCTTCAGATTGTAATTTGGCTATTTGATTTTTTATACCATCGTAGATCTTGAGTTTGCTCTCTGCAAAGTTTTGTGGAACATCTCAGATCTCGATTGCATCTGTTTTTCCATCTTTGATCAAGCCCCGGGACTAACAATCTCAAAGCAAGATTTGTATAGATGGAAAACATTAATGCTTCGCTCCTCCAATCGGACTTCTGCAAGTTGGAAAAGTTCGATGGAGAGCACTATCAAGTCTGGAAGAGAAAGGTGTACCAAACACTTCAACTGAAAGACGTTGATCATGTTCTGTTGGAGGAAGAACCCTCTGTTCCAGACACTGGATCTACTGCCGCCATCAACGCGGCTACCAAACTCCAGGCCAAATGGAGAAGGGAAAATAGCATCTGCAGGCTTCTCATCATGAATGCTATGGAGGATTCTCTGGCAGAATCCTACTCGAAGAAGGAACTTGCCAGAGACATATGAGAGTCTGTGGAAAATCTGTATAAAGAAGACAAGAATAGGAGCAAAATGTTTATGGTTGAATAATATCACAAATTGCTCTTTGAGGACGAAAAGTCCATGTTACCACAGGTGAAAGCATTTCTGAAGCTGCGTCAGAAACTGGAAGACGAAGAGATGCCCCTTCCCGACAAGTTTGTCGTCGGAGGGATCGTTTCAAAACTTCCTGCTGGATGGAGTACCTTCTATGCAAGGATGCACAAAAAGAAGCTAGACATTAGCTTGGGAGATCTACTTCAAGAGATCCATGTTGAGGACGAGATGCGTTCTCAACAGAAGGTGGACACTCTGTCCAAACAGTTGGCTAAAGCCAATCTGGTGCAGACGAGGGATCCCAAGGGGAAGCAGGCGACTTCTCATCCCAAGAAGAAGGACTTCACTAATCTGAAAGTGAAGGGTCCTTCATTCAAGCAACAGAAGACTAAGTCCCACGTGACTTGTTATAATTGTGGCAAAAAAGGCCACTACAAGAGTGCATGCAGATCTAAGCCTAAACAATCAGAGAAAGGTGAGCCTAATAAGGTTTTATTGGTTTCTAACATTGTTGCTATGATCGGACAGGTCACAACTGTGGGGGTTGACTCTGACTGGTGGATAGACACTGGTGCGACTTGCCATGTCTGTTCTGACAAGGAATGGTTCGTCACGTACCAGCCGACATCTGAGAAAGTTGTCATGGCGAACCAGGCCCAAGATGAAGTACTGGCGATTGGGACTGTGGAGCTGAAACTCACTTCTGGGAACACTCTGTCGCTTCAAGGAGTGAAGTATGTTCCTGCGATTGCCAAGAACCTAATCTCTGGGAGCCTGCTCTGCAACGCAGGCTTGAGGATGGACATCAACGCTGGTCAGATGGTTATGTCCAAGAAAGGAACATACTTCGGAAAGGCTTATCAAACTGAAGGAATGTTTAAAATTCAGCTTGTCAACCAGTTTGATGACATTAATGCAGTTGCATTTTCTGATTATGCTCTTGAGTTGTGGCATAAGAGACTAGGACATGTTCATAGTAAAAGAATCAACAAAATGTCTAGTCTAGGACTTATCTCCAAATGTGGGGGTAAGGTGGAGAAGTGTGAAGTGTGTGCTCAGACGAAGATCACAAGGAAACCCTTTCATCGGGTCAATCGAAGCACAGATCTTCTGGAGTTGGTGCACTCCGATATCTGTGACTTCAAACATTTCTCCACGAAGGCCGGAATGAAGTATTTCATAACCTTCATCGACGACTTCTCAAAATACGCGTTCGTCTACTTGCTCAAGTCCAAAGACGAAGCTTTCGAGAAGTTCAGAGAGTTCAGGGCCGAAGCTGAACGGCAGACCGGACAACAACTCAAGAGGTTGAGAAGTGATCGAGGTGGGGAGTACAGGTCTCATGAATTCGCATCGTTCTGCAAAGAACATGGAATCATATGCGAGACTACTGCTCCATATTCTCCTCAATCCAACGGAGTAGCAGAGAGGAAGAACCGGACATTAACAGAAATGATGAATTCCATGCTGCTCACTGCAGGTCTTCCAAAATGCTACTGGGGAGAAGCTACATTAACGGCCACTTTTATTCTGAATAGAGTGCCATATGCAACTTCGGACGTAACTCCTCATGAACTCTGGTTCAAAGTCAGACCCAACTTGAATGTCATTCGAGTGTGGGGGTGTCTGGCGTATGTGAAGCTTCCAGATCTGAAGATTCAGAAGCTGGGGACAAGGACTACGAAGGCTATCTTCTTGGGGTATGCCGAGAAGAGTGATGCTCGAAGATTTCTTGATATTGAATCAAATCATATTATCGAATCTCGCGATGCTGAATACTTTGAAGACAAGTTCGCAAAAGACAAAAACATTGTTCTTTCGGACATTCCAGAAAATGATGTAGGTACTAATGAGACTGAAATCTCATATGAGCCAGTAGTCCAAGAAGAAGCTGTTGTTGATGAAACAACTCTTGCACCAGAACTCGCCGAGCCGTCAGCTAAGCGAGCGAGAAGACCGAAAGATTTCGGAGATGACTTTGTCACCTATCATGTGGAAGCAGATCCGCTTAACTATGATGAGGCGATGAAGACCAGAGATGCTATCTTCTGGAAGGAGGCAGTGAATGACGAGTTTGACTCTATCACCTCCAATAACACATGGGTGTTGGTAGATCTACCTGAAGGAGAAAAGCCTATTGGATGTAAATGGATCTTCAAGAAGAAGATGAAGGCAGATGGAACTATTGACAAGTTCAAGGCCAGACTGGTCGCCAAGGGATTTTCTCAGAAACAGGGGATAGACTACTTTGACACGTACGCTCCAGTAGCTCGGATGACCACCATCAGGATGTTAATCGCTCTAGCAGCTATACATAAGTTGGTGATATATCAGATGGATGTAAAGACATCGTTCCTGAATGGGGAGCTGACCGAAAAGATTTACATGCAACAGCCAGATGGATTTGTCGTCAAAGGTCTTGAAGACAAAGTCTGCAAGTTGGTGAAATCATTATATGGTTTGAAGCAAGCTCCCAAGATGTGGCATGAGAAGTTTGACAAAGTTATTAGGTCAAACGGCTACAGAGTCAGCGAGACGGACAAATGTGTTTACACAAAGTTCACTGATGGAAGAGGAGTCATCGTTTGTCTGTACGTGGACGACATACTAATCCTAGGTACGGATATAGCCTGTGTCACAGAGACAAAGAAGTTTCTCTCAACCAAGTTCAGTATGAAGGACTTGGGGGATACAGATGTCATCTTGGGCATAAAGATCATCCGGACAGACACTGGAGTAGCGCTGTCACAATCTCACTATATTGAGAAGATGCTCACACGCTATGGGTATAAGGATCTTCCAGGGATCGATACGCTATACAGGTGTGATCAGAAGCTGAAGCCAAACTCGAGGAAAAGCGTCAGGCAGCTGGAGTATTCTAGCGTTATCGGAAGTTTGATGTACGCAACCACTGCCACAAGGCCTGACATAGCTTTCGCCGTGGGAATGCTGAGTCGGTTCACAAGCAACCCAGGGGTTGAGCACTGGAAAGCTGTGAAGCGGGTGATGAGATATCTCAAGAAAACTCAGACATATGCACTGCACTACAACGGGTATCCGACAGTAGTGGAAGGCTTCAGTGATGCTAGCTGGTGTTCAGAGATGGAAAGCGAGAGATCCACAGGTGGATATGTCTTTTCTTTGGGTGGAGCTGCTATATCGTGGAAGTCGAAGAAGCAGACTATACTCTCTCGTTCCTCCATGGAATCTGAATTCTATGCACTTGAAACTGCAGCAGATGAAGCAGAATGGCTTCGGGAGCTCATGTATGATCTTCCAGTGGTTAGGACTCAGATACCGGCGATACCGATATACTGTGACAACCAGGCGACTGCGGCGGTGGCATCAAATGACCTCTTCAACGGGAAGAAGAGGACTGTGCGGTTGAAGCACAGGGCAGTACACGATCTTATCAAAAGAGGTGTAATTGCAGTGGTTGATGTTCGGAGTCAGGAGAACCTGGCAGATCCGTTCACAAAGGGCCTCAAGCGCCAGTTGGTCGAGGACACAACTTGTAAAATGGGCTTGAAGGCATTCTGATAGTGTGTCTTTGTAATCCTACCATAAAGTTTTATGCTATTAGTTCAAAGAGAAATCTACTAGGCATCTAACTTTTGGTTCAAAGGAGGATCACTGACTGGGAAACTATCAGGTAACAGTGGGTACTTGTTCTCTGGAACATGGAAGGGATACGGACCCATAACCACTGTTGTCTACTATGTATTTTTCTGCAGAAAAATAGATCCTGTGGAAGGTTGGCTTAAACGCCTTAATGAGTTCTCAGGCAGAGTGAATGTCTGGTGTGCTTTACAGGAAGCACGGTAGAGCAGCACTACAAGGAGTGAAACTCCATGCTACAGTGGGATGACTCCACCATGAGGTTTCCAGGTAGGGGTAATGCCTCGGCTTTGCAAGCCAAGTCATAGCGGCGTAGCACCGCAAATAGGCAGGTAGCCTAATGCTGTATGACGTAATTAAAGAGTTATAGACAGCACTACAAAGGGGAGGATGGCCCCATATTACAGTGGCACGACACCACGATGAGGTACCCAGGTAGGGATAAAGCCTCGACATTGCAAGCCATGTCGTTGCGGCGTAACACCGCAAGGAAGCCTTAGGCTTCATGCTGGGTAGTTTGGCACTACAAAGAGGCTTGTGACCTCATGCTACAGTAGTATGACACTACGATGAGGTTCCCAAGTAGGGGTAATGCCTCGGCTTCGGGCCATGTCATAGCGGCGTAGCACCGCAAGGAAGCTCAAGGCTTCATGTCATATCTCTTTAATAAAGAACTCACCTATAGTGTATGGAAAGAGATATCAGGCCGTCTCTTGAGGGTAAACTTGTAGACGCCCAAAATTATACACTGAAACCAGGCTGGCACAGGGCCTTTAATGTGCAGCCAGAAGCACACGTAACTACACTTTGTGAGTGGAAAGAATTACAATTGTGGTGCAGAATTCAAGGCGTAGTCCATTCTTGTATCACATTGTTATTTAACCCATGCGGGAAGATTCAAGTCGTCAGCGACATCTATCCTAATGCAAAATAGACAGTTACTGTGGGGAACGCTCAACCCTGGACACATATATATGTTGTGATATGTGGGGGATTGTTGGTGCTTTATTTACATGGAAAGAGCTTGCTCTCAACATGCCTTGTAAAATTTTAGTCCCACATTGGAAAAGCACCATGAGTTATCTCAACATATATACTTGGGTGTGTTGTTGAGAGATGCACATGGGGTGGTGACCCTAAGGAGGGAACCATGTGGGTGATTTTACTAGGAGGTAAGAATAAGGCTCCAAGGATTAAGCATTAATGCTTTTGTCATTCTCTTGGATTAATTCCACTTGGAGCTAAGCCCCAAAGGGGCTTAGCGACTCGGACTCGGACTCGGACTCGGGCTCGGGCTCATGGGCTCATGAGGCGTAATGTGGCATTTTGTTGGCGCACTTTGCACTTAGCACGTCAGCAGTCATGCGGTCTTTATGCGGCTCATATGCGGCCATGCGGTCTTATGCGGCATGCGGCTCATATGCGGCCTCATGCGGCTCATACGGCTCATGCGGCTCATACGGTTCATGCGGCCATGCGGCTCATGCGGCTCATGCGGTCCATGCGGCTCATGCGGTCCATGCGGCTCATGCGGTCCATGCGGCCCAAGCGGTCCATGCGGCCCAAGCGGCCCAAGCAGCCCAAGCGGTCCATGCGGCCCAAGCGGTCCATGCGGCCAGGTTGCTGCTGCTGCTGCCGCATGGAGGGCTACGCTGACTGTGCAGATTTCAAATCGATTATGGAAAGGGTGAATCAATGCGATTAATTCAGATCCTATCTTTGTGGGATTTGAATTAATTTCGTTACTATCCTAATGCAAAATAGACAGTTACTGTGGGGAACGCTCAACCCTGGACACATATATATGTTGTGATATGTGGGGGATTGTTGGTGCTTTATTTACATGGAAAGAGCTTGCTCTCAACATGCCTTGTAAAATTTTAGTCCCACATTGGAAAAGCACCATGAGTTATCTCAACATATATACTTGGGTGTGTTGTTGAGAGATGCACATGGGGTGGTGACCCTAAGGAGGGAACCATGTGGGTGATTTTACTAGGAGGTAAGAATAAGGCTCCAAGGATTAAGCATTAATGCTTTTGTCATTCTCTTGGATTAATTCCACTTGGAGCTAAGCCCCAAAGGGGCTTAGCGACTCGGACTCGGACTCGGACTCGGGCTCGGGCTCATGAGGCGTAATGTGGCGTTTTGTTGGCGCACTTTGCACTTAGCACGTCAGCAGTCATGCGGTCTTTATGCGGCTCATATGCGGCCATGCGGTCTTATGCGGCATGCGGCTCATATGCGGCCTCATGCGGCTCATACGGCTCATGCGGCTCATACGGTTCATGCGGCCATGCGGCTCATGCGGTCCATGCGGCTCATGCGGCTCATGCGGTCCATGCGGCTCATGCGGTCCATGCGGCCCAAGCGGTCCATGCGGCCCAAGCGGCCCAAGCGGTCCATGCGGCCCAAGTCATAGCGGCGTAGCACCGCAAATAGGCAGGTAGCCTAATGCTGTATGACGTAATTAAAGAGTTATAGACAGCACTACAAAGGGGAGGATGGCCCCATATTACAGTGACACGACACCACGATGAGGTACCCAGGTAGGGATAAAGCCTCAACATTGCAAGCCATGTCGTTGCGGCGTAACACCGCAAGGAAGCCTTAGGCTTCATGCTGGGTAGTTTGGCATTTCAAAGAGGCTTGTGACCTCATGCTACAGTAGTATGACACTACGATGAGGTTCCCAAGTAGGGGTAATGCCTCGGCTTCAGGCCATGTCATAGCGGCGTAGCACCGCAAGGAAGCTCAAGGCTTCATGTCATATCTCTTTAATAAAGAACTCACCTATAGTGTATGGAAAGAGATATCAGGCCGTCTCTTGAGGGTAAACTTGTAGACGCCCAAAATTATACACTGAAACCAGGCTGGTACAGGGCCTTTAATGTGCAGCCAGAAGCACACGTAACTACACTTTGTGAGTGGGAAGAATTACAATTGTGGTGCAGAATTCAAGGCGTAGTCCATTCTTGTATCACATTGTTATTTAACCCATGCGGGAAGATTCAAGTCGTCAGCGACATCTATCCTAATGCAAAATAGACAGTTACTGTGGGGAACGCTCAACCCTGGACACATATATATGTTGTGATATGTGGGGGATTGTTGGTGCTTTATTTACATGGAAAGAGCTTGCTCTCAACATGCCTTGTAAAATTTTAGTCCCACATTGGAAAAGCACCATGAGTTATCTCAACATATATACTTGGGTGTGTTGTTGAGAGATGCACATGGGGTGGTGACCCTAAGGAGGGAACCATGTGGGTGATTTTACTAGGAGGTAAGAATAAGGCTCCAAGGATTAAGCATTAATGCTTTTGTCATTCTCTTGGATTAATTCCACTTGGAGCTAAGCCCCAAAGGGGCTTAGCGACTCGGACTCGGACTCGGACTCGGGCTCGGGCTCATGGGCTCATGAGGCGTAATGTGGCGTTTTGTTGGCGCACTTTGCACTTAGCACGTCAGCAGTCATGCGGTCTTTATGCGGCTCATATGCGGCCATGCGGTCTTATGCGGCATGCGGCTCATATGCGGCCTCATGCGGCTCATACGGCTCATGCGGCTCATACGGTTCATGCGGCCATGCGGCTCATGCGGCTCATGCGGTCCATGCGGCTCATGCGGTCCATGCGGCTCATGCGGTCCATGCGGCCCAAGCGGTCCATGCGGCCCAAGCGGCCCAAGCGGCCCAAGCGGTCCATGCGGCCCAAGCGGTCCATGCGGCCAGGTTGCTGCTGCTGCTGCCGCATGGAGGGCTACGCTGACTGTGCAGATTTCAAATCGATTATGGAAAGGGTGAATCAATGCGATTAATTCAGATCCTATCTTTGTGGGATTTGAATTAATTTCGTTACTATCCTAATGCAAAATAGACAGTTACTGTGGGGAACGCTCAACCCTGGACACATATATATGTTGTGATATGTGGGGGATTGTTGGTGCTTTATTTACATGGAAAGAGCTTGCTCTCAACATGCCTTGTAAAATTTTAGTCCCACATTGGAAAAGCACCATGAGTTATCTCAACATATATACTTGGGTGTGTTGTTGAGAGATGCACATGGGGTGGTGACCCTAAGGAGGGAACCATGTGGGTGATTTTACTAGGAGGTAAGAATAAGGCTCCAAGGATTAAGCATTAATGCTTTTGTCATTCTCTTGGATTAATTCCACTTGGAGCTAAGCCCCAAAGGGGCTTAGCGACTCGGACTCGGACTCGGACTCGGGCTCGGGCTCATGGGCTCATGAGGCGTAATGTGGCGTTTTGTTGGCGCACTTTGCACTTAGCACGTCAGCAGTCATGCGGTCTTTATGCGGCTCATATGCGGCCATGCGGTCTTATGCGGCATACGGCTCATATGCGGCCTCATGCGGCTCATACGGCTCATGCGGCTCATACGGTTCATGCGGCCATGCGGCTCATGCGGCTCATGCGGTCCATGCGGCTCATGCGGCTCATGCGGTCCATGCGGCTCATGCGGTCCATGCGGCCCAAGCGGTCCATGCGGCCCAAGCGGCCCAAGCGGCCCAAGTCATAGCGGCGTAGCACCGCAAATAGGCAGGTAGCCTAATGCTGTATGACGTAATTAAAGAGTTATAGACAGCACTACAAAGGGGAGGATGGCCCCATATTACAGTGGCACGACACCACGATGAGGTACCCAGGTAGGGATAAAGCCTCGACATTGCAAGCCATGTCGTTGCGGCGTAACACCGCAAGGAAGCCTTAGGCTTCATGCTGGGTAGTTTGGCACTACAAAGAGGCTTGTGACCTCATGCTACAGTAGTATGACACTACGATGAGGTTCCCAAGTAGGGGTAATGCCTCGGCTTCAGGCCATGTCATAGCGGCGTAGCACCGCAAGGAAGCTCAAGGCTTCATGTCATATCTCTTTAATAAAGAACTCACCTATAGTGTATGGAAAGAGATATCAGGCCGTCTCTTGAGGGTAAACTTGTAGACGCCCAAAATTATACACTGAAACCAGGCTGGCACAGGGCCTTTAATGTGCAGCCAGAAGCACACGTAACTACACTTTGTGAGTGGGAAGAATTACAATTGTGGTGCAGAATTCAAGACGTAGTCCATTCTTGTATCACATTGTTATTTAACCCATGCGGGAAGATTCAAGTCGTCAGCGACATCTATCCTAATGCAAAATAGACAGTTACTGTGGGGAACGCTCAACCCTGGACACATATATATGTTGTGATATGTGGGGGATTGTTGGTGCTTTATTTACATGGAAAGAGCTTGCTCTCAACATGCCTTGTAAAATTTTAGTCCCACATTGGAAAAGCACCATGAGTTATCTCAACATATATACTTGGGTGTGTTGTTGAGAGATGCACATGGGGTGGTGACCCTAAGGAGGGAACCATGTGGGTGATTTTACTAGGAGGTAAGAATAAGGCTCCAAGGATTAAGCATTAATGCTTTTGTCATTCTCTTGGATTAATTCCACTTGGAGCTAAGCCCCAAAGGGGCTTAGCGACTCGGACTCGGACTCGGACTCGGGCTCGGATTCATGGGCTCATGAGGCGTAATGTGGCGTTTTGTTGGCGCACTTTGCACTTAGCACGTCAGCAGTCATGCGGTCTTTATGCGGCTCATATGCGGCCATGCGGTCTTATACGGCATGCGGCTCATATGCGGCCTCATGCAGCTCATACGGCTCATGCGGCTCATACGGTTCATGCGGCCATGCGGCTCATGCGGCTCATGCGGTCCATGCGGCTCATGCGGTCCATGCGGCCCAAGCGGTCCTTGCGGCCCAAGCGGCCCAAGCGGCCCAAGCGGTCCATGCGGCCCAAGCGGTCCATGCGGCCAGGTTGCTGCTGCTGCTGCCGCATGGAGGGCTACGTTGACTGTGCAGATTTCAAATCGATTATGGAAAGGGTGAATCAATACGATTAATTCAGATCCTATCTTTGTGGGATTTGAATTAATTTCGTTACTATCTTTGTGGGATTTGAATTAATTCAGTTCCTATCTTTGTGGGATTAGAATTAATTCGTTGCTATCTTTTTGTGATTTGATTCAATTTTTCCATAACTGAAGAGGCGGCTAGGGTTTCCCCCCTCTCTCTATAAATACTCTCTTCTGGCCTCCTTTGTGAGCACTACGAAAATACAAGTCAGAAAAGGAGAAAGAGAGAGAGAGCTGCTGCCGCCATTGCAAGTCCATCCGAGGAGTCAGAACAGAGGTGACATCGAGCGTTCCATAAGTTATTCAACTTGCTGGTTCCTGGAAGCAGATCGTGTGGGACGAATCTTGCTTTGAGCAACGGTGTTTTGACACCCCAGCATTGTTCTTCTTCTCATCTCTCTCTAGTTTTATTGTTACTCGTTCTGTCCCAATTGTAACACGTTTGCAAGGAAGAACGAGAGATCTTCTCTTCTCTTTTTCCCTCCTTCAGATTGTAATTTGGCTATTTGATTTTTTATACCATCGTAGATCTTGAGTTTGCTCTCTGCAAAGTTTTATGGGACATCTCAGATCTCGATTGCATCTGTTTTTCCATCTTTGATCAAGCCCCGGGACTAACAATACATAGGTTGTCAACTCGTAGTATCATATCGTCTATTGATTTGCTTACATATTGTATTGTGTATCGTAGGATACAATATCTATAGGAATTTAGGTCTGCAATTCAAAATCCACTTAAGAACATGGTTTATTCTCATAAATTTTTTATTTGTTTTATCTTTACATGCCTATCTAATATCATAATCCATATTTTTAGATTCTTAAGTATACAATACATGACTCAAGTAAATAAAACTAATACTACTTATCAGCCTATGTGTATAATATAGATTCAACCGATACATAACAAAATTGTAGTATATTATGTCGTATAGTAAACTACCTATCGTGTAATATAAAGTACTAACAACATAGTGCAATATCATGAATTTTATGAGTTCGTGAAGTCCCAAATCCCAGTATGTAAGTCACAACATCCCAAACAACAACCAAACAGGCCAAGGGAAAGATAATCTCATGTGAGAAGAAATCATAGTTGTGCCAATGTATTGTTCAGAAGAAAAAGACCATTACCTTTAACTTCCAATGAAATACAACTATAAAGGGCGACAACGTAAATCAGAACATCATAGAAATATGGTAAACTCATTATCTATAGAAGGATAAATAATATTCACATGATTGATATCGGCAGTTCACTCTGTAAACATACATTTAGAATGCAACCTCATACCACACTTACGAGCTTGTGCGGTTACCAAAGGACAAGAGGTCCTTGAAGAACCGGTGGATGTTCAGAGTGAAGCAGGAAGGTGATGCTACTCATCCATGATATAAGGCATGAATGATAGTCATGGGCTACATAAGGGATACAATCAAAGGAAATGAATTGATTTCGATGAGGTCTTCCCGCCTATCGTCGTTAAGATGTTGTTTATACGTATTGTGTTGGGTTTGGCAACAAGGCTGGACGTGTAAATTCTTGAATCCCGTTGCAGAGCACGGATCAGGCTAGCGGCCGCATGGCCGAGTCGGATGAGAATTGGGAAACTTTACTTGGGGAAGCTTTACCAGGATCGCGGGATAATGAATTGAGATCCTTTCCTCGTTATGGATTGGACTCTTTTGAAATGATGCCCAAGATGCAGTGGCGCGCGTCTTGGGGGAAGAGTTCTATATAAGAGTCGCTTGTCCCGAGACCGTTGCCCTGCTGGTTTTCGATGTCGCTTTTGTTGTTGGCTTTTGTGTGCGTTTTCGTGATTGTTTTCGATGAATGTTTTCATGGATTTACTTTCACTGTCTACGCATTTCATATCGAATCACTGAGAGAAAGAGAAGTATGCTGACCAGACGTTGGTGCCAATGCAGGTGCTAACGCAGTGAACCGAGCTTGACGTTGCGTGGAAGACCTCTTTCTCTTGGCAATTTACCAACAAGTGAGTGGTTTTGATCCTTCGACGGTCCTTAATCTTCACGCATAACAATGGTAGACTTGTTATTGCATTCGGTGCTTAATAAAAGATGCCTAGTAATAACTCGAAAAGATAAATTATCACATGGCTAGGCTTATGTTGCAAATCAAATGATGCTTGTGTGGTGCAATATGAATCGTTGAACACGTGAGACAAAGATCCAAGTATTGGGCGGTAAGTATATCGGACTTTGGTTCGAAAGAATGATTATACGAGCCCATGGCTCAAAGTAAGATGGTAAGATGGCAAGATGGTATGATGGCAAGATGGTAAGATGGGAAAATGGCAAGATGAAATGAGAACTACGACTATGTGTGGAAGATTCTATTATCATGCATGTTATATCTCTTATTAGTTAAGTTGCATTGCGTGCATGGTCATGGACAACTTGTATACAAAGTAGTTCCCAGAACGGTAATTCGCAGCCACGGACCCCGTTCGTCCTAGGAGGAACAAGGATTGATGCCGACGTACTGGCATCGGCATACAGGACTTGCAGTGGGGCTAGCTACCTACACCGCAAGGGGGTCGTTATACCAGTAAGACGGTCCAAGATGGCGTGTCGCCAGTGATCTTCATATAGACAGGTGTCATCGCTAACAATGCCTTATACAGGCAGAGTAAGTGGTATTCATAAATATTTACGGGGATGGCTATCGACCGTGGGTAAGATTCACCAAATTGGTGATCAATATAATTTTCTTATGTTAGAACAACATGAATTGCTTATGTTTCTAATACTACTGTCTGCTTCTTATATATCTCATCAAATATATGAATTATTAATGGACCCTAAGGCAAAGATAGAAATATCACAAATCAATAGTGAACATTCATGTAATTTTACTACTGTTGATTTATGGTGAGATTGGTTACGGCCGCTCACCAGTACATATGTGGCAATGTACTGACCCTCGTCTCCACATGTGCCGAGAACCTAGTGGATCATCTTAGATGCTGAAGGCTTGCTGTCCGACTCTTTAGAAGCTTCGTACGTTCTTGAAGTTTCTACTTGAAGAAGAAGGCATTTTGCTGAAGGTGGTTATTGTCGCATTATTAATAAAGGAATATGATGTATGGAACAAGTTGTACCTCATTTCAATATTTCTGCAAGTTGTTGCCAAGTTTGGCATTTCATCTCGGCTGTTTGAGAGCCTTATGTTTTCACGTAATTTCAAAGATATCAATAAAGAACTTATTTCAGATCATATCTGTGTTGCCCAAACTTCTTTGTTAACCTGCTGCGAATCTCTATTCAAAATGTCTCTTTTATAAAAGGAATACGAGCACGCCTTGTACAAGTACAATTCCAGACTTGTACGGTATCATGCCTTAGCGAGGACAAACGATTCGGCGTGAATCAAAGCGGAGTTGAACGATTCCCCGAATCGGGGTGTGACAGGACGTAGAGGTCGAAAAGATGGATGACAAGACGACGTTCCTCTATGGTGATCTGGAGAAGGGGTTATACATGGAGGAGTTCGAGGATTTCGGGAAGAAGGGAAATGATAACATGGTTGTTGGTTGAAAAAGAGTCTCTATAGTTAGAAGCATGTCCCATGACAGTGATACAAGAAGTTTGAGTCATTTATGAGGAAGCATGATTGTGTGAAGACAACGTCCAATCATTGTGTGTTTCTAAAGTATTTTGTCAAGGACGATTTCATTATTTTATTTCTTTATTTGGATGATATATGCTGCGGTTGGGTCGCAACAATTCAAAGTAGCTGAATTGGCGTTAGTTGACTATGCTTTCTCAATCAAGAATTTGGTACAACGAAGATTCTCGGGACAAAGAAAAGTTGGAGAGGAGGTCAAAGACGATGTGGTTGTCTCAAGAGAAGTAGCGAGGAGAGTACTTTAGAGGTTTGGTATGGATGGTTCCAAGAAGGTGATCACTCAACTTGCAGCTCACTTCAAGCTTAACTTCGAGCAAGGTCTAAAGAGCAAGGAGAAGAGAACGAGTATAAAGAAGGTATTGTATGCTTCAACTATGGACAATCTTATGTATGCCATGGTGTACACGAGACAAGATATAACTCATGCAGTCAGAACGGAGAGCCAGTATCTCCCAAATCAAGAGAGAGAACATTGGAGTGCGCTCAAGTGGATGTTGTGGTACCTCTGGAACACTTCCAATTGGAGCCCTTCATTTGGAAGTGACGAGCCAATGTTGATCGATTATAATTATGCTGATATGACAGGGGACGTCGACGCGGTGAGATCGACATTGGGCTACATGATGGTGTTTGTAGGTTTTGTTCCTTCTTCACTCACGAAGTACTTTCAGTCAGGAACGATTTTGTTCCGCTGCATTTCGCACTCTGCTACGATCAACTTCTATGTTTTTTTTTTTACTTACAAAGATAATTACGAAAAAACAAGGACAAGCTAACTATTGCAACCCAAGTTTCTCAGGCTTTCCTTTTCTCAAAGGGAGGTTCTCACACATTCCTACCGTCACCTTTAGCGAGACAATTAACACAAACAAAGTATACACAAGATTCCAATTTTAGATTCACTAAAGTGTAGTGTGCTAAAAAAAACACATTAAAGGAATACAATACATAGGTTATCAACTCGCGATACATATCGTCTATCGATTTGCTTGCATATCGTATCGTGTATCGCGTATCACAAAGTGTATCGTTGGATACAATATCTATAGGAATTTAGGTCTACAATTCAAAATCCATTTAAGAACTTGGTTTATTCTCGTAATTTTTTTATTTGTTTCATCTTTACATGTCTATCTAGTATCAGAATCCATATTTTTAGATTCTTAAGTATACACTACATGACTCAAGTAAATAAAACTAATACTACCGATCAGCCTATGTGTATCATATCGATTCAACCGATACATAACGAAATGGTAGTATATTGTGTCGTATAGTAAACTATCTATTGTGCAATGTAAGATACCAACAACATAGTGCAATATCATGAATTTTATCAGTTCGTGAAGTCCCAAATCCCAATATGTAAGTCACAACCCCCCAAACAACAAGCAAACAGGCCAAGGGAAAGATAATCTCATGTGAGAAGATATCATAGTTGTGCCAAGCATTGTTCATAAGAACAAGACCATTACCTTTAACTTCCAATGAAATACAACTATAAAGGGCATCATAAATCAGAACATCACAGAAATATGGTAAACTCATTATCTATAGAAGGATAAATAATATTCACATGATCGATATCGGCAGTTCACTCTGTAAACATACATTAGAATGCAACCTCGTACCATACTTCATGCAAGGCTACTACTTAAGAGTGACAAGCTTCTTGTAAAAAAAATTTTTTACTTTGGAGCCCATGGATTATCAAGCAGATTAAGTAAATCTTATTGAAGCCACACTTACCATATCCACTCTAATCAAATCTTGTTGTAGTCACTTTATGATCTCCACTTTGCGGAGTCTTCGACGGCGAGCTCGATGCCACGAAAGGACTCCGGACAAAGATGTTTAGCCTTCCTATCTTCCTAGAGATGGAATTCATAAGCTTCCGGGAACCACATTTCTCCATGTCCTCCTTCATGCAAGCATGTCCCTTCTCGAGATCATTAAGCCGCACGCGCATCCTGGAGAGCTCAAGCTTCAGCTCCCGGTTCTCCCTCCTCAAGGACGCGTAGGTATCGCGGGGGGACATGGCCGCGCTGAGTGCCCCGCTGCTGATGTGCATAGACCGATAGGACGATGTTTTCTGGTGGCTGAGATTGTGCGGAGAGCAGGACAGTGCGTTCCGGAGTTTCAGCTGCTCGATATAGAGGACCTGGACCATTGCCTGGAGAGGGAGGCGCTCGTTTTGTGCAGCATGAGCACTGGCTTCCTCCGAGAGCTTATGGAAATCGATAAGCTTGCACAGCCTCTTTCTTTCCAGATCTGACAATCCTTGATGAGCCTGAAGAATGATAATAGGGAATGAATAGTCAGTGGCAGAATAAACAAGAATCTGTTATCAAGTTTGAGGAAGGTTATGCATGTACTTGTTTCTGTCTACCCTTCACTAGTAAGTACCATGTCACAGACTACTATTATCAAGGGCCTGCTTGAAAATGGTGTTTTAAACCAGTTTTGGGAGTTTTTTTAGTCGGCCGTTTATGAAGTGTTTAAGAAACTCTTGCTTGGTAAATTTTTTTAGATATGTAGTATAATTTTGACCGTCTTTATAAAAATCCCCAATTGGTGAGTTTTGAGGGTTGTTATTATTTTATTCTATTTATATCCTCACCCAAAAAATTATAATTATAACTACTATTACTCTACCCTATTTCGCCTTTCTCATCTTTGTTTCTCTTCTACTTCCTGACTACTTTCTTCCATTGAGTTTTTAAAATCTTATTTTTCTCTGGTCTCTTTTATCTTCATCCAGGTGATCATTCTTATAAATCTTAAATCCATATAGATTATTGATTTCTTAGTAAACTTATCTAGAGTGTATATGATACACACCCACAAATACATATACAAGAATCCTGCATCAAGCAGACTTCGGTATCATAAATAAAACTTTGGGAGAATTTTAATTTGTTTATATATGGACATATAAGCAATTGTATTCTTGTAAAAAAAACCTTTCAGAAGAGCTCGTTAATGAATTACCGAGCATGAGTTGGACTGGTTTAAAAGCCGTTACTTGAAGCCATTCAAAACCGGACCGCCCAATAATTGACCCTAAAAGTTCATTTATTTGATGAAGCACAGTAATGAGATAAATGTGAGCAAAGAAAAGATAACTCACTTTGAGGTAGATATCGATTGCACGATACAGACCATCATCTACTGTGCGTGCATATCCGGGCAAGGTGTCTGCAATAACAACAAACTTCGCAAGCTTGAGGTTTGCATCTGGAGCAATTTCAGCGAGGTAGCCGTCGATTAGCTTTCCGACTTTGGCCAGCGCAGTCTGCGTGGGAGGATGAACGCCATCGGAATCATAGCCAGACTCTCCATCCTCGCTGTCGCTGTCGTCTTGCTGAGAAAATATTACGAGGATCCTGTGAACCGTGTCGACATCAAACATCGTCTCCCCAGGGTGCTGAAGAGAAGGTATCAAGAGATCGTCGAGACTGGCCATTTCGAGCTGTGACCCGATCCTCCTCTCAAGATTTAGCCTGCAAGCCATCCCGCAGTCGAGCATCACGACCGATCTCAAGAGCCCGAACAGAAAATTCATCGGCACCGCAAGTTTTTCAACAGGCAAAAGACCAGAAATAGTCTCTACCAGCATCTTCTCCTCGCAAGAAGCAGATGGACCAGGCATTTGTTCATTCCAGAATGTTGGTTTTCTCTTCAACAGCTTCTCGGCATAGTTCACGAGAGACGCCCCAATGCTCTCAGGACGGACTCCTCGACACTTCATGGCTTCTACGACCCTCTGATAGAAGACGATCTGAAGCACCGAGAGGTCCTCGATCCACCAGTCTCCAGTCGCTTTCGCTTGCTTATTCATGTGAAGCCTCCCGGAACTGCTGTACTCCAAACGCGAGAAACTTGAGGCTATCTGCTCGGTACACGCCTTTGAAGCAATTGCATCCACACACCTTCCGACTACTCTCAGTTCCTCGGCAAGAGGAAGGAGGCTCTCGCACTTCTGCAGCACCTCGACGGACATTTCAAGGCTCTGGCATACGACACCATCGAGATAAGCTTCTGACCGAGAGACAAGGTTTTCGCTTGCGTAATCTTCCGTCATTTCCAGGTACTGGGACGCACAACGTAGCTGTGCGACGTTCGAGGTTGTGATCTCGAAGTTGACACCGTAGCAAAATTTTGCAACCATCTCGAATGACTCAGTCCCCCCAGGTAGGTTGAGCAGTTCTATTCTACTAACATCTGCATCCCTTAGTTCTGTTATTAACTTTCGAATTCGACCACTTCGAGAGACTAGTGGAAACTGCATTACTTCGAACAGCAATTTTCAAAAAAATGTTCGATGAAAAAGAATGTGTGAGTTGCATTTAGTACTATAGGAGTTCATGTTTCTACAGAGAAACACAGAAACTACAGCAGCACCTGATAAGCAATGATCCATGAGTTTATGATATATCAAATATCAAAATATCTTAGATGATATGTGGGATACCAAAAAGAAGAAGTAGTTCATTATATGGCATTGTACTGCAATAATACACTTGCCATAAGCTATGAACATATTACTTTTGGTTATTCACAACCCCAAAAAATAAATAAATAATAAAGTTAATTAAAAAACTAGTATGTATTAATTTGTTAGGCTTCATACACATTCTTGGTCCATGACCTACCAGCTTGTTCTTTTGGGTGTAATGGCTAACATGGTACTAAAACACCAAGTCCCCTTAGTATTTATCAGGTTTGCGTCCATAGTTGTGAGAGAGTGAAAAGCTCACGAAAAATATAAAACATGTACATCTGTGCCCTATTATATTTTTCTACACATCTCCGATTTGTTTGGTATTAATAACATATTAGGCATTTCGACATTTTTGCTAACATTTAGTCTTTTAGCATACTGTTTCCAACATTTTAGGCGAGGTTGGTAGGGGGGGTTGTCGCTCGGAGGCGATGAGATCCATGAGGTTAGTCGGGAGATTGATGATGGAGCCAAGACTTGAAGAGGAAGAGGATGGTGGAGGACAAAGAGGTTGGTGGCAGTTGACAGATAGTTGAGGCGCCGTCGACTGATACTTGATGGCTGTCGACACGATTTTGGGGAAGGCGATCGAATTTTGTGAGAGATGTATCTCAAATTTGAGGATTATGTTACAAATCGAATTTTTGTGCATGTGTGAGAAAGATTGATTATGTAACCCCCTCGCTTATGTTAAGCATGTCGATATAGGGCTGGGTCTTTGGGCTTTTCTTCAACACAAAGAAAAATTAAAATCAGTAGGGCAAGCTCAGGCGCGTGCCTAGGCACTTCATCGCCTTACCTTAGGTGCGTGCATAGGCGTCGCATTTTATATCTGGGCACACTTCATATGAAACGAAGCGCCTCACCCAACCAAGCTTCCAAACCACCATCGCGTTCGGACATGAAGAGAGGGGATTCGGGTGTTAGGCTGGCATACATTGTTGTCCAACCTATCTGCTCAAAGATTTGCTAACAACTCTAACAACACCATTCCTACTAACATGGATCTAGATAATAGAAACCTGTGAAGTATGCCATACTAATTTGAACATAGGAAACTAGTTCATAATTGAGATACAGGTGCTTCTCATTTCTAAGGAGATCCTTTTTTTTCTGTTTAGTGTAAAACTAAAAGTGGCATACTTTTCTGCATCATCTGAAAGGTTTGGACCTCCAAATTTCTATATATACATGTCTCACCTTTCCATAGTAATATAGTAACTTAACCTTATTTTAATTTTATTTTTATGAAATACAGCCTGTTGTACTGTTTCTGTAGACAACTTTACGTGTTGTTAATTGATAAAGAAAATTATTTTTCCTTCTTGAGAAGAAATATGAGGTCAAAGGGACCTGGGCCAGATTTTAAAAAAATAAATTTTAGGTTTATACATGATATAATAAGGTAAAGTGCAAAAAAATTCCTCGTTAGATTCCCGTTTTTTGCACTAAAAGACCCCATGCTCTTAAAATTCGTAAAAGTATGAAATCTGCTCATTTTTTTTCCACTTTCGTTAATTGCTGTTAAGTGGAGTATATAATGACCATTTTACCCCTCCCTCCCTCTCTCGCCCCCCCCCCCCCCCTGGTGGTGTGGAAAGGAGGAGGAGGGGGCGGGGAGAAGGGAGGATGGCCGGCGGGGAGGAGGAGGGGGACGGGGAGGAGGGGGGGCTGGCCTGCGAAGACGTGGAGGGGGCTGGCCGGCGAGGAGGAGGAGGCCGGCGGGTAGGAGGGGGGGCTGGCCTGCGGGGAGGAGGAGGCCGACGAGGAGGAGGAGGAGGGGGCGGGGGAGGAGGAGGAGGGGGGCAGGGAGGAGGGGAACACGGGGAGGAGGAGGAAGGGGGCGGGGAGGAGGGAGGCTGGCCGGCAGGGAGGAGGAGGAGGAGGAGGTCGGCAGGGAGGAGGAGGGGCTGGTCGGAGGGAGGAGAGAGGAGGGGAGAGGTTAGGGAAGGGGGTGGGCTGGTAGGGAAGGGGAGAGGGTAGTTTAGGTGTTTTTTTTTAAAATGGCATTAACGGCCATTTCTAACGGTCAACAGACGGTAGGGGACTTTTCGAGCAAGTCATAGATTACGGAGGTCTTTATTTGCTAAATTTGACTAAAAGGTCTTTCTACGCAAAAAATACAAATTTAACTAGAAGTTTTTTGCACTTTACCCGATATAATATAACATATGTATACTTAACCAAAGAAAAAGTCTCAATTCTTGTTCTTTTCTTTTGAGAGAGAATTTATGGGAGACGGGCTCCAAAATTTCATTAAAGAAAAAGATTCAATAAAGGATAATTAGCATTTCTGCTTCAACTTTCACACTTCAGCAAGTTGCTACTCTAAATTTTATTATTTGCAATTAACAACCTTCCATAGACCTTCAGTCACATTTGACGGTCACGTGCAAAA
The DNA here is from genome assembly GCA_029216955.1 of Iris pallida. NCBI lineage: Eukaryota > Viridiplantae > Streptophyta > Magnoliopsida > Asparagales > Iridaceae > Iris > Iris pallida. The sequence goes on along the minus strand of JANAVB010029817.1, from coordinate 4,897,530 downwards.
TATGTGACTAAACTAGACAATTTGCCCCTAAACCAGTAAAGAAATATCCCCATTCTTTCTTCTGATCATCCCCGAAATCCCCTGAAGCAAGAGAAGTTCAAGATAACAAAGTGCTTATAAAAATAACAGATGATCACAACCTACAACCTGGATGCAAGCTGAAGGTACTTAACCGAGATGTAGCCTTTACTAAAACATATTGGAGTTTACAAAAGGCCACTAACAGCTTTGGTCTGAACTAAAATACAGCCAGAAAGAACCAAAGGCACCCAGTGCACGAGTATCTCGCTTAGGCAGGATTTGGGAAGAATCAAGATGTATGCGGTCTTAACCCCATATATATGGCGATTGTTTCCGTAACTTGAACCCCCATCCTCCAAGATGTAAAGAACAAGCCATAACGTGGCTCAAGACTGAATGTTAGACAAACAACAGAGGAAACTTGTTAGAGATTTTGATTCTGCTGTCGAATAAATTGTTATTCTTTCTAGCCATACCCCACAACATACAGTTGTTGGGAACGAAGCCGGAACACAGTGGAAGATTTCTCCATCCCCGACTAACAAGTACTCCGTGACTAGCGAAGAACGAGTGAACCTAAAACACATAAACCATAGTTCACAGCATCGGCCGATACCGATACGGTATGGTCGATACGTTTTTGTTTTGGCATGTCCAGATCCGATACCGACCGCTACAGATACTGACCGATACGGACTTTGGGGGTCTCTTTCCAGGTTAATTCGATAAAAATTGAACGAAAAAGACAGAATAATGAAAAAATAGTGTCAACACGATAATTAAATTGTGCCTAACATTGAGAATATTTGCAGTATGTTGATATGATTCCTTATCGATAAACTGTAACTATTATCTTTCGTCGAAGTTGTATAGCTATAAATTCACATTTATCCATGTTAGTATTATTCTATTCTAAACTATTTATTGTAGTTGCTATATATAGAGGCAAGTAAATATATAATATTATCTATTACAAGTAATATACTAAATTATTTCTTAATGTGTCAAATATTCTTCAGATTTTTAAAATATATTTTAATTATTTTTGGTTTTCCGAAACAAAAAACTGAAACTCCGATTTGAAATAGTCCAAACTGTCATTAGTGATAATACCGATACTCATAGGAAAGGTGCGAAACCGAAAGGTTCGAAACCGATTTCGCTTGATATTTAGAACCTTGGCACAAACACACAAAACCAGAAACAATCGCAAACACAAGAATGTTTACGTGAAAATCCAAATCGGGAGAAGATCACGAGACAATAAGGAGTTCAATCTTGAAAAGCCTCTACTAAGGATATAGAAGAACTACACTTCAATCGAACTTTCCATGCCCGATTCAAACAAATCACTACAACTACTCATATAGAGAATAAGGAATACAAAAAGTTCTGTTAGATTGTTATATTATATTTGTAATGTAAATATGGCCCATAAGTCCAAGCCCAAATGTAGACACTATATATATTGTAACAAATCCTAGCAATGAGAAGAAGGCATTATTATTCATACATGGTATCAGAGCCTCCAGAAAAATCCTAACCAAAATATTCCCCACCTCCCTTCTCTGCGGCCGATCCGATGATCCGACGTCCGACCCCCGTCCGCGCGATCTTTCCCGCCCAGAAAGCAGAGGAGCGAGAGAGAGCAGCTCTTGTTCGTTGATGAACTGAATTCTTTCCTTTTTTTTAAAAAAAAAATCGAGATTTGTCTTAGGGTCCCAGGCATGCGGCAAGAGTCAAAGTTGTCCAAACAACAGATGACATTAATTACTACTAGGGTTTCTTCAAAGTTTTAGGCTTTTAGCTTTAAAAGGGTCACCAACTTGGAGACTTTCCTGACAATGTCCGTTTCTAGCTTTACAATTGCTGAAAATTGTAAATTACTATAAGTACTTTTTGGAGGCAACTGGCGGATCTTCCCCGTCCAGCGTCTGACCGCGGCCGTCCGACCCCCGTCCGCGCCAGCACCTGACCGCGGCACTCCGCCGCCGACCCCGTTCATTAGCGGCCGATTCGTCGGAGTTGTACAAAATTTTGTACACCCGACATCCGTTCGCCCCTACGCGCCAGATCCGGCGCCCCTGATCGCGGCCGATTCGCCGCCGACCTCGTCCATCAGCGGCCGATTCGTCGGAGTTGTACAAAATTTTATACACCCGACATCCGCGATGGCAGATGATGCTGCGTCCAGCTACTCCATCGCGACTGGCGGTGGCGGTACACACAATCCAAATTATCCTAATCCGAAGGATCCATATTTTCTCAGTTCTGCTGATCAACCAGGAAATATTATTACTCCTATTATTTTTCGTGGACCGAACTATGCTGAGTGGTCTCGGTCAATACGTCTCTCCCTGATCTCTAGGCGAAAGATCACTTTTCTGGAAGGTACTGAAATCAAACTTGTTAATGATGCTAGTAAATTGCTTGATTGGAGATGCGTGTAAGCGCTATTGGTTCAATGGGTTCTTAATACCATTGATCCGTCTCTGAAGAAATCTTTGCCGTACTTTAAGGAGGTTTATCCATTGTGGAACTTGTTGGAGAAAAGATTTGTTGTTAGCAACGGCACTCAAGCAACAAATTAAGGTGGCTTTGGCCGAGTGCAAACAAACGGCGTCGATGTCTGTGGAAACCTATTTTGGAAATTTGCAGTCTTTGTGGGATGAACAAGCTGCTTATTTCCCATTGCCTACTTGTACCTGTGGTGAACTTTCTGCTAAGCTACAGACTATGAGGGATGAAGACCGCTTTCAGGACTTTATATATGGGTTGAATGCTGAGTTATATGGTCATACCCGATCTAATCTTCTGGCTCAGAATCCTCAGCCAAGTTTAGATCGGACATACCAGGCAGTCCGTGAGGAGGAGGATATGCGAAAATCTCAGATCTAATCCACTACTGAGGAGGTGATGGCGCTGGCTATCAAGTCTTCACCTCGTATTTCTACAACTTCTAATAGTAGAACCTCAGATTCCAGGGACAAATCAGGTATGATCTGTACTCATTGCAAGAAAATAGGTCATGTTTCAACTTGCTCTGGCAAGATTGGCTATCCAGAGTGGTGGGAGACTCGTCCTCGGCGTGAGGGCGGACATGGTGGTGGCAGAGGCCCGACACCACCGCAGAGACGTGATGGGGGACGTGGTGCTGGTGGCGCAGGGGTAGTTCATCATGTCGTCGCTGCTGGTCATGGTGTCCCTGCTGGTCTTGCTGGGAGTTCGGCGGATATGATGCATGGAGGGTATCCTTCACACTCTCAGGTGAACAATGGCAGAAACTGATAAGCTTGCTGGGTAACGACAATTCTTCCAACCCTGTTTCTTCAAACTCTGATCGTCTAATGGGTAAGAATTCTTCTGTCTCTTGGATATTCGATACTGGGGCTACTCTTCATGCGACAGGCTCTCGTGACTGTTTAGTTGATTACTTTAAGGGCCCTGTCTGTTCTGTGATTTTGCCTGATGGAAGCACTATTGAGGCTGTTCTGAGAGGCAAAATTTTTTGACTGCTTCGTTGGTGTTGACGGATGTTCTTTATGTTCCGACATTGACTTGCAATTTGATCTCTGTCTCCCAATTGATTGATGCCAGAAATTGTGATATGTTATTTACTCCTGATTTGTGTTTTGTTCAGGACCGAAGTACGAGGATGGTGATTGGAGCAGGTGAACAAAGGGGTGGACTTTACTTCTTCGGAGAGGTTCCAGCTTTTTCGGCTTCTGTGATCCTGGCATGCAAAGAGAGTGATTCCGAGGTGTGGCATAGTAGACTGGGACATCCTTCAGATAAAGTAATGCAGACTTTACCTTTTCTTTCTGGTAGTAGTGTGTTTTCTCATAAGGCTTGTAATATTTGTCATCAAGCTAAACAGACTCGTGATGCCTTTTCTGATAGTAGTAGTCGTGCTTTGCGATGTTTTGAACTTATACACTGTGATCTGTGGGAAGCATATCGTGTTCCGTCATCTAATGGAGCACGATATTTTTTGACTTTGGTGGATGATTTTTCTATAGCTGTTTGGGTTATTTTATTGACGGATAAGTGTGCTGTTTATTATATGTTTCTTAAATTCATTGCTACGGTAAAGCGTCGGTTTGGGGCTGATATACGTCATGTGCGGAGTGACAATGGCACTGAATTTAATTGTTTACGAGATTATTTTTCATCTCAAGGTATATTGTTCCAAACATCCTGTGTTGGGACACCTCAGCAGAATGGAAGGGTGGAAAGAAAACATCGACATATTTTAAATGTAGCCAGGGCATTGAGATTTCAGGGTTCTCTTTCCGTGGATTTTTGGGGAGAATGTGTTCTGGCTGCATGTTATTTGATAAATAGAACCCCTTCTAGTATCTTGCATTTTAAGTCTCCTTATGAAGTTTTATATGGTTCGGCTCCTTCGTATGATCATCTACGTATTTTTGGTTGTCTGTGCTATGCATATGATTTGAAATTCCGACATGATAAATTTGCTAGCAGGAGCAGAAAATGTATCTTTATTGGGTATCCACTTGATAAAAAGGAATGAAAACTGTATAATTTGGAGACTGGTAAATTTTTTGTGTCCCGTGATGTTACTTTTTATGAAAAAAAATTTCCTGGGTGTGGCTCTGCTAGCGAGATGTCTTCTGCGATACGCCATACATCTGTTGAGGTGCCGGGAGACGATATAGAGGTTTTTGGGATGGTGCCGGCTACGGTTGCTGAGGCCGGAGGGGTTGATGGTGGCTCGGCACCGAGTGGCGAGCATGCACAGGTAGATACAGAAGTATTGACAGGAGAATCCGCTAGGGGTGATACGGATACTACTGATGATACAGGGGATACAGTGTTGCCAGAGGTGCCCGGCGAGGTAGTATTGGGAAGAGGAATGAGAAAGAAATCACAGCCACTGCGATTACAGGATTTTGTGACGAATGCTGTTCGAAGTAAAAGTCCCCCCTTCACCACAGTTCATCTGTTCCCGTTACTTCCTCAGGTACTTCGTATCCTCTAACACAATTTCTAAGTTATGACATATTTACTGCTGGACACAGAAATTTTCTTGCAGCTATTACTGCAGGTGTTGAGCCTACTTCATATCGCCAGGCCTCCTGAGATTTGGGCTGGCGCGCGGCTATGCAAACTGAAATACAGGCTCTGGAAGATAATGGAACATGGAGTCTTGTCGATTTGTCTCCTGGGAAGAAAGCATTGGAAAGTAGATGGGTGTACAAAATAAAGTACAAATCCGACGGCAGTGTTGTGCGCTTAAAGGCACGGCTGGTTGTGTTCGGTAATCATCAGGTCGAGGGGGTCGACTATTCAGAGACATTTGCCCCGGTAGCTAAGATGCCTACAGTTCGGACGTTTTTGGCTATTGCAGCTGTAAGAGGCTGGACTTGGATGTGCACAATACTTTTCTTCATGGCGATCTGACAGAAGAAGTGTATATGAAGTTGCCTCCAGATTTTTCGCATAGTGAACCTAACAAAGTGTGTCGCCTGCGTAAGTCTCTATATGGATTGAAACAGGCACCACGTTGTTGGTTTGCTAAGCTTACTGCTTCCCTGATATCCTATGGATTTATTCAATCTCATTCCGATTATTCCTTTTTTCTCTTTTTAAAGGGAAGGTAGAGTTACATGTTTTGATCTACGTGGATGATATGATTGTGTCTGGTAATGACTCAGGTGCTTTAGATGCTTTCAAAAAGTACCTTAGTTCATGCTTTCACTTGAAGGACCTTGGTGTGTTGAAGTACTTTCTTGGCATAGAGGTGGCTCGCAGTGCAGAAGGCATTTTCTTGTGTCAAAGAAAGTATGCTTTGGACATCATTTCAGAATGCGGCTTGATAGGGACTCGACCTGCTGGCTTCCCCATGGAGCCCAATCACAAGCTGGCAGAATCGACTAGTCCAAAGATGGTGGATGCAGAGCCTTATCGGAGGCTGGTTGGGAGGTTGATTTATCTATCATTTACTCACCCTGACTTAGCCTATGTTGTGCATATCTTGTCTCAATTCTTACAGGAGCCTCGACAAGATCATTGGCATGCTGCTTTGAGAGTTGTCAGATATCTCAAACATGCACCAGGACAGGGTATTCTTTTGAAAGCTGATTGTGATCTCCGTCTTTCTGGTTGGTGTGATTCCGACTGGGCCAGCTGTCCCTTGACTCGCCGCTCTGTTACAGGATGGTTGGTGTTTCTGGGGGGTCTCCTATTTCTTGGAAGACCAAGAAGCAACCAACTGTTTTTCGATCTTTCGCTGAAGCTGAATATCGATCTCTCGCTGCGCTTGTTTGTGAGTTAAAATGGTTGAAGGAGTTATTGGTGTGTTTGGACGTTCGCCAGGAGTCTGCTATGTCGGTGTATTGTGACAGTCAGTCAGCCCTGCACCTGGCTCAGAACCCGGTGTTTCATGAGCGCAGTAAGCATATTGAGGTGGATTTGCATTTTGTTCGCGATGCTATTAGAGATGGCACCGTAATAGTCTTGCATGTTCCTACTTCTACTCAACTGGCTGATATCTTCACTAAGCCCTTTGGAAAGCAAGTGTTTGATTCTTTCCTGCCCAAGTTGGACATTTGTGACTTGCATGCTCCAACTTGAGGGGGGTGTTAGATTGTTAGATTATATTTGTAATGTAAATATGGCCCATAAGCCCAAACCCAAATGTAGACACTATATATATTGTAACAAACCCTAGCAATGAGAAGAAGGCATTATTATTTCCTACAAGTTCATACAAGTTACTATAAGGAAATTAAGTAAAGCACCACGACAATCTCACCAGACTCCTTGATTCTCTCCGGCCCTTCTCTTGAAACTTGTAAAGTTGTCGTACACCTTCAATAAGGTTAGGAAACCCTATTTAAAACATCTCCCAATAATCCCAAACCAGGAACAATCTGGACCGACAAATTTTTTTTATAACACTGACCCTACTGACTCTATCCATGTCGAACATCCAGTTGGCTTTATGTTGAATTTTTTGTCCACAAATATTGGAAATTAATAGTGATATGTTCTAGCAACAAATTTGGAAGGTGTTTCAGTTGTACGAATATCACTTGATACTATGAATATTTTGATTACTAGTTTAATGACATTTTATTTATCATATGTTTGTCTTCTCATGTCGATGCCCCCAGCCATATCAACATTAATATACCCAATAAACTTTGGATTGTTATTTCAGAATAACAACCTCTAACGGGGTGCAATGGAGATACCTCAACACCCACTTGATTGCGCTCCAATATCCTCTTTCAGGATTGGAGAGATATCGGTTCATCATTCCAACTACATGAGCTATGTCTGGCCTCATGCAGACCATATCATGCATAAAACTGTCCTCTACTGAAGCATACGACACCTTCTCGATACTCGCTTTTTTCCTTCTCAGTGGATGGACATTTATCGGTACTAAGCTTGAAATAAGACGTACATGGAGTACTCGCCTCTTTAAACCGTCCATTAAGAACCTCTGAAATACTCTCCTCACGTACTTCTCTTGGGGAAACCATAACATCTTCGACTTCCTCTCCCAACTGATCTCCATCCCAAGTTTGTCTATGCTATAAATCGTTCATTGAGAAAATCATGCTCAACTCACGCTTCAATTCAGCTATCCTTAAAGTATTGCAACCCAAGAATAGCATATCATCCACATACAGAAATAATATAGTGAAATCATTATTGACAAAATATTTTACGAACACACAATGATCCGACGTCGTCTTAGCATAACCATGCTTTGCCATGAATGGCTCAAAATTCTTATACCATTGTCGTAGGACCTTCTTCAACCAGTACGTGCTCTTCTTCGCCCCCCCCCCCCCCCCCCCCCCCCCCCCCCCAACCCACCCACCCACACCCCCACACACACACAAAAACCACCATACTCATGTATAAATCATCCTTGAGGATAATTATTTCAGTTTTCCTGCAACTCCAAAAACTATCAATTCCTTTGACCTCACGACTTCTTCTCCTCGAACGACGCTCGTCACACTCTGGGCATTCTCAACATAGGGAACCTGCCCCAACAGGAGCTGCAACAACAATAGTCCTTCCCCGGCATATAGCATGCTTGTTCCTTTTACAAACATTTAAGTGATTGATAGGGGAAGTTACAGAGATATCCTTATGTTAGTTCAAGGTCTTTAGAACTTCAAGAAATATGTTAGTAGATCTCACAGACTTTAAAACAAAAGAATTGTTTCAAATAACATGACACTGATTTGATCTTGCTGGAGTGATCAATACTATCTATGCTCAAGGTGAGATTCGATCCTTTTTGTCAATCGACTCTCAGAAACCAGCAAGTTCTGATTGTACAGAGTTGCAATCGAACTTCTGGAATGCTCTGTTATGTTCTGAATTATATTCTGAATTTCCACCAGTTCCCCGCACACACTCAACACACACCATGAAGTCGCTGGAGAGCTTGAGTTGCTAAAGACGAAGATGACTTAAAGTGGGGCTGTTACGAACTGAACAACAAGGAGTTACGAGTCTGAACAGATTTGTGAAATGTAAATTGTGTCTACTAAGCATCACTATGCATCCTAAAACCCAATGTCCAACAGCCCGATCCTGAGTATGAGCCCAATCTAGGTCTCTTCGGGACCTAGGGGGATAATAAAATTGGTGGAAAAGATAAACCGCAGATTGCAGGACTCGGACCTTGGACCTCTTACGCCCCCACCCAACTATACTTACCACTAGGCCAACGACGTGTGAAAATTCATACAGAGATTAAACCTGCTATTGAAATACACATGCTTTGTCCCTGTATGAAATCAAAAGCAGGTCCTGGTTGTGTCTAGTTTTAGGATCAAACCCCTACACCTCCCACCAACTTCGTCTCTCTTTCGCAGTTCAAGCTTGAACCTCTTCCTCTCCTGATCCCTCTCATAGCTTGGTGACAAGGAGCAGCGTGAGGTCTATGTACAAATTCTACATGCCTTCTCTCCTCGACATTCTTACATTCAATTTGATGGTTGTTTCTTCTGCATTATATCGCTCCTCTTGAAAATGAACAAAATTACATACAGTAGTGGAGTTTATGATGAAGGTGATTGAACAAACATTAGAGATACATGATATCCTTGGAAGCACTTAACAGCAAAGAAACAAGTTCGTTGGTAGAATTATAAGTTTGGAGATATTTTTATTTGAAGCATATTTCACTCTTGTGTATGACTTTAGAGTGCTTGCTCTGCTAATAACCATAAGAAGCAAGAATGTACACAATATCAAGGTTAACAAGCTGGAGTAATTGTGAGTAAAGAGGGAGGATCTAGAAAGTCACCTTATGTAATTGGAAGCTTGTACCACTCACTTCAATTGTGATATCACTAGGAACATCCAACAAAACCCTGCAAATCAGTTTCATATTTTTTCGGGAAAAAAAAACAAATAGTTACAATCAAGATTCAAGAATGATGAAATCAAGTGCGATTTTGAAATTTCGAGGGCATCGAAACGTAGCTTAATTGTCTGAATAACCTTGTATTTTTTTTCTTCTTCTTTCTTTCTTCTATTAAGGTAAAATTTAGGGATATTTAGACTTTGGGTCTCAAATAAGTTCTGAAATTTGCGTTTGGGTCTCCATATTATACATAATTAGTGTTTGAGTCTCAAAAGTGTTACAAAAAATAATTAATGACACTTTTTGGTGACACTTTTGGTGACACTTTTGAGACATTAGTGACACTTTTGAGACTTATTTGAGACCCAAAGTCTATATATCCCTAAGATTTATTCTTTGTTTTAAAATCAAGAAATACACCAGGACACTCCAAATTCTGCAGTACGGTGTCCTTAATCTACGTGGTCTATAATTAACGAGCTGTGTCGTGCTTGTTTCAGTGCAAGCATTAATGACAAACATCAATAATTAGGGTGTGTTTGATTGCAAGGTGGAAAACACGTAGAAAAGAAATTAATTCCATGGAATTATTTTCCTAGGAAAAAAATTCCATGGAATTTTAAAATTTTCCATGGAAAACTTAATTTGGTTGTTTGATAGTCATTATTTTCCACGAAAAATAGTTATTTTCCATGGAAAATGATATTTTCCTATGGGTTAGACAAGTTTCATTTTCCACCATTTTAGAAGAAAATATGGAAAATGATAGTTTTTTGGAAAATAATTCCATGGAAAATATAAGCTATCAAACACTACAATTGGTGGAAAATTTGTGGTGGAAATATTTTTCATGGAAAAAATGTCCAATCAAACACAGCCTTAAATGTTTATATGAACTCAATCCAAATATGTCACAGGAGGCATAAACAGCCAATGTAGAAGTAAGCATAAGATCCTGACCAGTTTGGCAGAACCACGAAAATATATTATTCCTTTCATTTATAAAAATATAAAAATATAGTGGTTGAAGGTAATGGATAAAAAAAATATAGAATACAGCATGTACAAAGTCCCGTGCATATTGCCGGATGTCTAAAATAAAATGAAGTAGCAGTAGAAACAAGAACAGCAATTACTGACCAGTCGTCGAGCCGCCGCTTCTGCAGCTGCTGCCGACTCCGCGACGGCTGCAGCGAGCCGACCCCGGCCCTCTCCACGGAAGACGACATGAAAGGGAGGGGGTCAAAGGAGGAGAAGAAAGAGGAAGGAGAAGAAGCTCACCTGCAGCAGCTGTTGGTGTGCTTGTTGTTGGCTCTGGCCCATTCCCAACCAACAGTTGACGCGCAATAGATTTGTTCAGCAGCTGACAGTGGCAGCGGTGTCGACGCGTTGAGTGGCGAGTCATCATCATTGCCATGCATGTCACGGTGCGGGAGAACATCCCGTCCATTCTCTCCTCTTCACCCTTACTGTTGTTAGTGGGGGACTGGTGCTGAAGTCATGATGATGATGATGAATTAGTAGGTTGTTGACATTCTTTCTTCCTGCACTCTTCTCATCATGGATTCACCACTGCCACCACCACTTACATTAATTAATCTACTAAAGACTTACCATAGCCTCGGCTGTTATAGCTCTCCTCCCTCTTTCTGTCCTATCTATCATTCTTGCTTCTGCTAATTATAACATTGATTCCACTTTCCCGTCACACTGTCTGTTTGGTGAGTCGAACACACCAAGAGATCCACCTAGGTTAGTTATTGTCAACAGGACCGGCCCTGACCTAGGACCGTCCAGAATTCCATAGAATTTGAAGATCCCAAAAAAAATAGTGGTTAAGTGAGATGCAAGCGGTCCAAGTGGTCGGAAGTTCGAGCTCCGGTAGAAACGGGTTTGCCACAACTATCCATTGCTTCAAACAGGACCGACTCCAGCATTTTGGAGATCCTGAACAAGTCCCAAAAGTAAGACCCTCATCTCACTATATAATTTTTTTTATAATGCATCAAAAATACAATATAATTAGTAGTAAGCAACTTCAAGTTCTAAATTTATAACCAAGTTTCTGGATGTATTCGGATTATACTATAAAAATTGAATGCAGAATATGGATAAAAAAAATCATACGCAAAGTAGCCGAAGATGAAATATCATTTCAGCTTTGGTCGCCGAAAAGAATCAAAAACGAAGAAGGAGAAGAAGCAACTATTAGAAATTGAGAGAGAGATGATATTAGCTTAGCAAATACTCAGTGGAAAAGAAGAAAGCGTTTTATTTTATTTCCATATTTTTTGCAGAGAAAGAAGATGAGGAGGGGGCTTAGAAATATGGTGACATTTTATTTTTGTATAGGTTTTATTTGATTTTTCTCCAGGCAGTCATAGACATCCCTAGGCCCTTTTTTTTTACTAGGCTAAAAAAAAAATGGAGGCTCCCTTGGGGGAGGAGGCCCTAGGGGACTGCCTAGCCCGCCTCCCCCTGGAGCCGCCTATGGCTTCAAACAAAATTATATATATATATATATATATATATATATATATATATATATATATATATATATATATATATATATATATATATATATATAGGGGTCGTGGCCTGTTGGTAGCGACGAGGGTCCCCGGGCGGGAGGTCCGGGTTCGAACCCCTCCTTAGGCGCACGCGCCTAAGCTCTAGTAAAAAGGACACCCAAAAAAAAAAAAAAAAAAAAAAAATTATATATATATATATATATATATATATATATATATATATATATATATATATATAGTAATCTTGTATTTAAGTCGAACTAATAAGTAACATGATCCTCTTTTATCAAAAAATAATTGTAGTATAGTGGTTAGTATGATAAATTTGCATACTAGAATTTCTAGGTTCAATTGTTGATTGTAACATTTTTTATAATTTATCTTTATTTTAAAAAAATATTATATATGGATCTTATTTTAAAAGGTTGGTTAGGACCTCCATAAACTCGTAACCGACCCAGATTGTCAATGCTAAGAACACTTCACAAAACAAAGGATTAGTGGCTGTTAACATTTCTGTAGTCGAGTACGAGGACTGTCTTTGGCAGTCAAGACTACAGATATTTTGACAGTCGCTAAACACAACAATGACTACTAAAAAAATTGTAGTCATAATTATGCGTAGGAATGAACAAAATAATGACTGCCATTAACACTTTGTATAGCACACTTAGCATTCGCCTCAGTAATTGATGCTACTGCCTTTAGCTACACACAATGATGAATGGTACATAGTTGTTTTGATGTTGGTAAATTTAGATGGACAACTTAAAATTAGAATTTGCCAACAATACATTTAGATGGACAACTTAAAATCAGTTTTTTTTTTCCTTCTTCAAGAAATTGCAATTTAAGAAATTGCAAATTATATGGATTCTTTTTTTCGATGTTTGGATAGACCCAAAAAAATTAAGGGGAAAAAGTGAATACTCAAAGCCTGTGTGGTTCAAGTTTTAGCTTGGAAATGAGTTTGGATTCCTTATTCATGTTTGGTAAGTGTGGAATTGAAAATATAGAGAGGCTTTAGATTCTCATATATAGAAAAGTAATTCCCAAGTCCCCCTTGAAAATATTTTTGTTTTCATGGAAATGTTGGTTGGGTGCAATAAATACACTTTATTTTGACCGTAATACATGTTGGTGTTTTCTATTTTCCTTTGGAAACTTTTAGTCCCACATTGACAAACCACCAAAATGTATACCACAATATATAGCTATGCTTGTGTTGGAGTATGCACATGGAGTGCGGTGGCCCATGTGGGTTGATTTTTCTAGAGAGTTAAGTTTAAATCACAAAGAACAAATCTTTGTTTTGTCACTCACTTTGGGAATCCATAGGAGCTAAGCCTAGCGACTCGGACTAGAGCGAAGGGCGCAAAGTGGCACTTTGATGATGCACTTTGTACTTTGTATTGCAGCATCGACGCTTTTTTCATGCGCGAGTTCCTTGCTCGGAGCGTAGGCGCGGGCATATGCCTTAGTGGCTGTGCGCTTTGGCGTACACGCGCCATGAGGCTAGACGCTAGGCGTATGAGCGTGGTTGCTTTTGGCGCGCAGCGGCGCTGTCAGCGTACTGCACACAGCGGTGTCTCCGCTGTCTGCGTACGACACTGTCAGCATTCGTGCATTGGGAGCGAGCGAGTAGATCCCGCTGTCAGCATACGACGTGGGCTGCGTAGGCAATGCTGTTAGAGCGTAGCGTAAGCGACGCCTACGGCTTTGGCAGCATGTTGCACGCTGCACGCTGCTGTGTCAGCGCATGGATCCGGATTTGTGGGATTTGGTCGGCCTGTGCTCATGCGTGCATGGGTGCCAACCAGCCCTATAAATAGAGCACCCCCTCCACCATTTGAAGTGGTTGAAGAGAGAAAGTCAGAGCCACAAATCCCACTCCAGGAGCTCCATGCGCCAACAACAACAGCCGCTGCCAAGTCCATGCGCCAACAACATTCTTTGCCCGAATTGAGTTCTAAAGTCTTTCCAAAGATGACGAAGAGCGTTTCAGTGGTTCATACTTGAACTTGCTGGTTCCTGGGGGCAGATCGCGTATAGGACGGATCTTGCTTTGAGCTCTGGTGACTTGTTCACCCCAGCAAGGAGATCTATTTTGTATTTTCTTCTTGTTCTATCTCATTGTAACGTTTGCGAACGTAAATAGAAGAATACTTCATTGTTGTAGTTGGCATTTTCTTGAAGTCAGTTTGTAACCCTCTCACAGTGTTTCTTTTTGCGTTGGCTAGAATGCAAACTTTGTATCTTGCAAGTAGACTCTACGCCTCTCTTTCTTTGTGTTGGCTAGAGTGCAAACTTTGTGTCTTGCAAGTAGACTCTATACCTTATCTCTCCACTCTTAATCTGTCTTCTGGACATCAATTGAATATAGGTAATAATAACATAATAAATTAATGAAAGGGTATTTATGGAAAACTAATCGAATTAAAATTCATATTCATGTATGAAACAAACATGAAAATGGAAAAAAAAAAAAACTGGATTTTTTGGACTGCATGTGCCCAACCTAACCAAATATAGATGTTGAATTTATTTTCCATGGGAAAGGAATGAAAAGTTGATTACTAAAAATACAAAACCTTCATCCAAACATCCTTTTAGGGTGGAAAAGTGAATTCTTGAGTGGGTAGAGGGAACCACGTTTTCTCTCTCTTTTTTTTCTTTTTTTTGGAAATTAATTTTATTTCCCTATTGTTTCTTTTGGCATTCAAATACATGAACGGAATATTTTTTTTTTCCAAGACCATGCTTTCATGAAACAAACGAGGCCTAAGTAGAAGAGTCCGTGTATAAGAGGACTCTCCAGTCTCCACAGAGTAGTCATACCATCGCTCTAATCGAAAAGAGTCTACTAAACTTTTATGAAGCACCGTTTTTTGGGGAAGAGCACTTTAAGAAAGAAAATTTCTAAAGGCACTCCAACTTTTATTCCAAGGCAGCCCATTACTTCATGCCAGTCCAGACTGATCCAATTTTACTTAGGACAACCCAAATTTTTCTTTGGGCTGCCACATGTAGTGCCCCGTCCCGTTCGGTCAATCGGAGAAATCGAAACCCCGACGGCGTTCGGACTTAGGCACGCAATGGCTTGTTTGAAGACTCGCTCAGGTGGGTAGGTTCGGTGAACTTGCCTCAGCTTGGCCTTCATACTAATAAAACGAAAGTTTTCAAATGCACAAGTAGGCTTGATAATAAAAGTGATGCATCCACATAGCTAAGGGAATAATCCCAACTTGGGTCAGACTGAGTTAGAATATGGAAAGGTCCCACGGTCGGCTTAGAAGTTTGCTCAGCATGCTTTTAAAATGGCACTCGATCCTTCGTCCCGTAGCTTGGGAGAAGGAAGCTGGTTTAAGTTACCACGAAGTTAAGAACTTAGCCTAAG
This sequence comes from Iris pallida, assembly GCA_029216955.1. Classification (NCBI taxonomy): domain Eukaryota; kingdom Viridiplantae; phylum Streptophyta; class Magnoliopsida; order Asparagales; family Iridaceae; genus Iris; species Iris pallida. The sequence goes on along the minus strand of JANAVB010029817.1, from coordinate 4,882,217 downwards.
TCATAGGCGTCGCCCGCATAAAGCATGCACGGTCCCATCGTCCAGGGCTTGGCATTGCCTTGCTCGTCCTACGGGTTAAAGTTACAGTGCACATTCCAGAGCACGGCTTGTGGCGTAAGTCTAGGCACCCAAAGGACTTGGTTGTTCAAGTCGAACGCGTGCACGGCACGTTCCCTCGATGCGAGGCTTGACAAAGCCCTTGTTCGTTAAGTCGTTGCACGAATAAGTAAGACAAGAGTTTTGCTGTGCTATCAAAGTCATAGCAAGCACTGTCCCCTGTTATCTGCGGTTGTCAAGTCACATAGTCCCACGATCTCAAGGCTCGTCATATGAAGTATATGACTTGAGCGATAGTGTCGCCTAGAGAACAAGTCCATCTAAGGCACGAGCCACAGTTGGTTTAGGAAAAAGCATGCCACAGACAAAGGAACACGTTTCAAGTTAAGATGGAAGGCTACTTAGTAGTCGTTTCCTGAATTTTAAAGGTTAGAAGTTCACGAGATCAATCCCGCTACTTGGGAGTCTCAATAAGGAAGTCCACGCGACTGGTTGTCGCCGAGATCGGTTCCGCTACTTGGAAGTCTTGATAGAAAGTTGGAAAGCATGGTCATGATTAAGGAAGAACTTGGTAGATCAAATTGAGTCTTGCATGATCATTGGACAATTCGCGTGCAAGAAGAATTCCTCGAACGATCCCGGGGCACCGGGTTCGTGTCGACCTAGAAGGAATTGCAGATAGTGTACGGCCTTCATCGACGGTACGACTCGATTGAAGTGAACCGTTACAATATAGGCTGCGGGTCATTCGGTGGAAGCTCGTACCTCGCACGCGACTGGTCATCGTATACAAAGATCCAGTATAGCTTGATATTGCTAGTAACCGCTCATATAGATGTGTCGGCATAAGAGCGGCTATCCTCGTGTATGTCTTTGGATTGCGTCGAGTACTAGCAAGTTATGAGTTGGGTTAACAAGGTATAATTATAGCAAGCGCTAACCTTGAATCGACGCGGACTAGGTGTGCACGGTTGCAACACCATTTTGGAGCCTAAGATTTGGCTACAGCAAGGACACGTGCTTCGGCATAAATGTGGCGTCGTCATCGAGTTATTTCGAGTTAAGTCAGGAAGGGCCGTAAGGCAAGTTTGTTAAGTCTGGTTGATCCTTAGGAGGCATGGCCTCAATCTTAAGGCACGATCAAGTCTATTGGCACGACCAGCACGAGTCGTTCCCTTGACGTCGTTGGCACGAGAATGGTCTAGAGGCACATAAAAATAAGTGAAAGTCTTGGCACGGTCGAGTTTGCATAAGTTTCTACTTGGTAAGGCATTGCCTTGAATATGTATTAAATCCACGAATAGAGTATAGCACGACCCTGTCGTTATGTTGCCAAGTATAGGCCAAGACGTCTATGTCCTAAAATCGATCCTAAGGTAAGACTAGAAAGACAATCAAAAAGGGATTAAGCTGCACAAAGTAAATGAATGTGTCGATTTTGTATGGGTGGGCGAGGAGCTCACTCCACCAATACAGTTGAGTACTGACACCCCACACAGTTTTTATGTGCAAGCACAGGTAGAAGCCCGATGGCACGGAGGTCGCTTGGATGCGTCGAGGCATGGAGTTCCTTGGCATTTCGAGGCGTGCGGTCGCATGGAGTCAGAACTTATACGGGACATAATGTATGGACATCGCCATTCCGTAGAATCTGCCACTCGTCGCCTTGAAGCTTGTACTGAGAGATGAGAGAGAGCAGAGTGACTTGTAATATGAAAAAAAAATAAGCTTGAGAGACTTGTAATTTGGCCTCGTGTCCACAATTGTAACCTTTGTTTGAATATCAATAAAGAGCATTTTGAATGACTTGTGTTTTGCTTTAAATTTTTGTTGTTGTTATTCAATATTTCTGCTATGGACTTCTGTCCGACGACCCCGTCGCTTAGCCTGTAATCGGCCGTTATGTAACCTGCCTTGTGTGAGCACAATCTAGGACCACGCGGCAACACGCCTTAGCGAGGACGATCGCTCATACGGGAGCGGGGCATGACATAATGGCATCAGAGCACGGCTTTACGTCCTTGGACTTCGATTGAATTTTTTAACTTCGATGTTGGTTCCGCAAACTCTGATATTGTTTTCACAAATCGGTATCGTTGGTGCGCTCTCTCAAATGTCCCACGGGATGTCCATACAATAAGTCTAAATATTTTGAAAAGTATCACGAAAGAAAAAAATTGGTTGAACAAGTTAACTTTAAACAAGCACGGTTGGCTAAGTTGGGCTGGGCATATACACCAAGAATCGTGTCGACCTTAGCAAAGTCGAGTACAGAATTCAAATTGTGTCAGACGACAATGAGTTAGACTCGATTGAGTATACGGGATGACTATCGATAGGGGTGCTATCAGACAATATTATCGTCGATGCGACGCGGGCAAATCGTGCTTGGATTTTTGAGGAATGGCTCGAACAAAAATTCAAAATAATCGGTTGTAATTCATAACTTGTTTCGAGGATATGTCAAATGACTTCATCCCTGTGTAGTGTATGGGATAGCCTTGGGGATGTTAGTCGATTGAGGATGCGGGGTCCCAATGAGTTTATCAGCAAGTGTCGCATGTATGCAAAGCCTTAGATCGAGTATCATTGAGTAAATATAATCTTGAAGATTTTGACGAGTTGATTCGAACGGAATTATAATCGACGTGCACGGGATTGGAATTTGCATTGAATGCGAAATGAAAGTGATAAGAAAAAAGATAGATTGAATCGAGGATAAGTTAAGGTGTACGAACGGATGACTTGATCGAGAAAATCGATATGAATCGTATACAAAAAGTTAGCACGATTGGACGATAGCGTGCATGAAAGTGATTCGAATATTTGAGAATGACTCTAAGAATTTGAATAGATGTTGCTCGGTGATTGAGTTAACATAGAACGATACGACTTGAGAAATGTGTTGCTCGATGACTTAAGATAGACGGATGAACATACGTGATTTTGGGTTGAACATGTAACGGGTTTGGAAGATAATAATCGAACTTGATCTTGAATGTCGAAGAAATTATCCAGTTCGTACGATAGCATCAGTCGCACGACTCAAAATTCGTTGCAAATGAAGATCGTCAGGTTACGTATATCATCGATGGTATTGAGGTGTATCAAAGATCGATATGCGATAACTCGGAGGTACTCTGATTTGAGGAATGACGATCGGACAAAATATTATTGTTCCGATGGATGCTATGCTTAGGATTTTGACAAAATAAATGTTGGATAAAAATGATCGTGTCTTGATGGTTACGTCGATAATTATAATGTCGACATTCTTGTCTTGCACGAGCGCAACTCCAGCCTTGCCCATGCGTCACGTCAAATTTAGGGACGATCGTTCCGCGTTAGCATGGACATGGTATTTTATGTCGCGGGAACGATCAAACTCGGGAAACCAAGATGTGGCAATTTGGATTGCTTCGACTTTTGGTTTATGGCGAAGGTGGATTCGAGGATTGATCGGACTTGTGATTGATGATTGAGTAAACTTGAGGATTGAGGACATCCAATCTGCGTATCGAGAATAAATTAGTCTAGACTCAAAACAAGAGTTACGCTCCGATGAGAACGATTATTCCGTGGGAGCGTTGCATGGTGATTTTATGCCGACCGCGGATAATCGGACTCGCGTGATATTGGGGCGTGACATATTGTTCAAGTCAGACGACCTTGTGATCAATTATGTGAATTGGGATAAATGACTTGAGGAATAGAAATGAGAATTATGGTTTAGCGATAAGTCGTGTCGTAGCGTGCTTGACTTGGGAGAAATAGATAAGTGGATTATATCGAATATGTTCGAAGGGATAGATTATATGAATTGCATGTTAGCAAACGATATTAATGTGTCAAGGAAATGGTTGAATATGACTCGGTATATGATGGCTTTGCTGAATGACTCGGACCCCTTGGACTAATTGTTGTAAGTGCGAATAGGAGAAATATATGCTCGATGTTTAGAAATCTGAGTGATGCGAGCTTGGATAAAAAAATCATGTACGATCAACTTTGATTTGACCCTAGGATTTGGGCCAGTATTGGCATTATTGTTGGAGAACTATGATTCCAATCCTGACATTGACTTTAGCCTTGAGAAATGACCTAGCGGGTTAGGCGAGACGTCCATATTGCAAGAGTTAGCATTGGAATAATTGATCTTGAGGATTGGTATGGATGGATAGAATGATTCAAGAGTATGAAATACCCACTCACGAGACTCGGTTGACATGCATATATTTCAGGGACGCCTGAATATGTGCACGATGCGACTCGAGTGAGAATGACGAATCCTCTATCACGCGGCTTGGCCGAAATGCATGTATTTTTCGAATGCCTGAAATATGTGCACAATGCGACTCGAGTGAGAATAACGAATCCTCTATCATGTGGCTTGGCCGAAATATATGTATTTTAGGGACGCATGGGATATGTGCACGATCCAACCAAGTGATACGTTGAATTCAAGTGAGACTTGAGAAATGGAAAAGTGTCGAGGATTTTGAAATCATGTTAAGGAAAAGATTGATAGTAGTACGAACGTGGCTCGGATTAAAGAAACGCATAGGCGTAGCGTGTGCGAGAGTTATAGAATATTGAATAAAGTGATAAGTCGATGAGTAAGTACTTACTTTCGAGAACAAAACTTTTTCTGAGTGGTGTATGATGTAATGTCCTGTCCCGCTCAGTCAATCGGAGGAATCGAAACGTCGACGGCATTCAGACTTAGTCATGCAACGGCTTGTTCGAAGACTCGCTCAGGTGGGTGGCTTCGGTGAACTTGCCTCAGCTTGGCCTTCACATTAATAAAACGAAAGTTTTCAAATGCACAAGTAGACTTGATAATAAAAGTGATGCATCCACATAACTAAGGAAATAATCCCAACTTGGGTCAGACTGAGTTAGAATATGGAAAGGTCCCACAGTCGACTTAGAAGTTTGCTCAGCGTGCTTTTAAAATAATACTCGATCCTTCATCTTGTGGCTTGGGAGAAGGAAGATGGTTTAAGTTGCCACAAAGTTAAGAACTTAGCCTAAGTCATAGGCGTCGCCTGCATGAATGCTTGATAAAGCATGCATGGTCCCATCGTCCAGGACTTGGCATTGCCTTGCTCGTCCCACGGGTTAAATTTATAGTACACGTTGCAGAGCACGGCTTGTGGCATAAGTCTAGGCACCCAAAGGACTTGGTTGTTCAAGTCGAACGTGTGCATGACACGTTCCCTCGATGCGAGGCTTGACGCAGCCCTTGCTCGTCAAGTCGTTGCATGAACCAGTTAGACAAGAGTTTTGCTGGGCTATCGAAGTCATAGCAAGCAGTGTCCCCTGTTGTCTGCGGTTGTCAAGTCACATAGTCCCACGATCTCAAGGCTCGTCATATGAAGTATGTGACTTGAGCGATAGTGTCGCCTAGAGAACAAGTCAGTCTAAGGCACGAGCCACGATTGGTTTAGGAAAAAAGCATGCCACAGACAAAGGAGCACGTTATGTGCAAGTTAAGATGGAAGGCTACTTAGTAGTCATTCCCTGGATTTCAAAGGATAGAAGTTCACGAGATCGGTCCCGCTACTTGGGAGTCTCGATAAGGAAGTCCATGCGACTGGTTGTCGCCGAGATCGGTCCCGCTACTTGGGAGTCTCGATAGAAAGTTGGAAAGAATGATCATGATTAAGGAAGGACTTGGTAGATCGAGTTGAGTCTTGCATGGTCATTGGACAACTTGCACGCAAGGGGAATTCCTCGAACGATCCCGAGGCACTGGGTTCGTGTCGACCTAGGAGGAATTGCAGATATTGTACGACCTTCATCGACGGTACGACTCGATTGAAGTAAACCGTTACAATATAGGTTGCGGGTCATTCGATGGGATCTCGTACCTCGCACGCGAATGGTTACCGTATGCAAAAATCCAATATAGCTTGACATTGCTAGTGACCGCTCTTATAGATGTGTCGACATAAGAGCGGCTATCCGCGTATATGCCTTTGGATTGCGTCGAGTACTAGCAAGTTACGAGTTGAGTTAACAAGGTATAATTATAGCAAGCGCTAACCTTGAATCAGCGCGGGCTAGGTGTGCATGGTTGCAACACCATTCTGGAGCCTAAGATTTGGCTATAGCAAGGACACGTGCTTCGGCATGAATGTGGCATCGTCATCGAGTCGTCTCGAGTTAAGTCAGGAAGGGCCGTAAGGTAAGTTGGTTAAGTCTGGTTGATCCTTGGAAGGCACGACCTCGATCTTAAGGCACGATCAAGTCTATTGGCACGACCAGCACGAGTCGTCTCCTTGACGTCATTGGCACGAGAATAGTCTAGAGGCACATAAAAATAAGTAAAAGTTTTGGCACGGCCGAGTTTGCATAAGTTTCTACTTGGTGAGGCATTGCCTTGAATATGTATTGAAGCCACGAATAGAGTATAGCACGACCCTGTCGTTACGTTGCCAAGTATAGGCCAAGGCGTCTATGTCCTAAAATTGATCCTAAGGCAAGACTAGAAAGACAATCAAAAAGGGATTAAGCTACACAAAGTAAACGAACGTATCGATTTTGTATGGGTGGACGAGGAGCTCACTCCACCAGTATAGTTGAGTACTGACACCCACACAGTTTTCATATGCAGGCACAGGTAGAAGCCCGATGGCACGGAGCTCGCTTTGATGCGTCGAGGCACGGAGTTCCTTGGCGTTTTGAGGCGTGCGGCCGCATGGAGTCAGAACTTATACGGAACATAATGTATGGACATCGTCATTCCGTAGAATCTGCCACTCGTCGCCTTGAAGCTTGTACTGAGAAATGAGAGAGCAGGATGACTTATAATATGAAAGAAAAGTGAGCTTGAGAGACTTGTAATTTGGCCTCGTGCCCACAATTGTAACCTTTGTTTGAATATCAATAAAGAGCATTTTGAATGACTTGTGTTTTGCTTTAAATTTCTGCTCTGTTATTCAATGTTTCTGCTATGGACTTCTGTGCGACGACCCCGTCGCTTAGCCTATAATCGGCCGTTATATAACCTGCCTTGCGTGAGCGCAATCTAGGCTCACGCGGCATCACGCCTTAGCGAGGACGATCGCTCCTACGGGAGCGGGGCGTGACACCACATCCCAAATTACATTGTGCTCCTCTACACCACCACCACCGCCACCACCGCCGACACCGCTACTACCGCCGACACCGCTAGCTCCCTCTCCTTCCTCCCCTCCGCCACCGCCACCCCACCACCACCGTCACCGCTACGACGCCTCCAGCTCCCTCTTCCCCGCGCCACCGCCGCCACCGCTAGCTCCTTCTCCTTCTCCCCTTCGCCACCGCCACCACCACCATCGCCACCACCGCCGCCGTCGCGACGCCTCCTTCTCCCTCTCCCCCGTCGGCGACCTCCTCCTCAACTCCGCCTCTTCGTCTTCGGCTTCAGCTGCGGGCGGCATGGAGTGGAGTCGAGGCTCGACAGGGGGATGGTGGTGGTATTGGCAGTTGTCATGACTTTTTTCAACATAATTGTAGGCAAATTCTACAGTCTTATTGTATATATCGGACTGTAGAATTTTCCTACAGTCCTATATTATCTGTAGGACTGTAGAAAATCCTACAGTCTTGCATTATATATGGGCTGTAGAATTTCATACAGTCCTATTGAAATATAGATATACAGGACTGTAGAAAATTCTACAGTCCATATATAATCCAGGACTGTATGATTTCTTACAGTCTTATACATACTATAGGATTGTAGAAAAATCTACAGTCCTATATATACTATAAGACTGTAGATTTGCCTACAATCTTGTTGGCTTTTATACTTAAAATTTGGACTGTCCTGAAGTAAAAAAAAAAAAAGTGATAAACTTGTAAATAAATTAAAAAAATTTGACTCCCCTAAGTAAAATATGTAGTGCATTTAGAAATTTTCTTTAAGAAATCGAAACACATTGATGAAAGTCATTCTTCTCTTTGTTTGGGGGTATTGAGTAGGTCAACCTGCTTTTGACATACTGATGCTCCATTTCATTTCCAACCAAACACAATGCTCAGAATGTAGAAGTAGAAACATAGTTGGCTAAAAATAATTGCATTTGTTTGATTACATGAATCTCCTTCTGCTCAGCTTAGATTGCTCAGATAAAACTCTCTAAGCTCAGATAATAGTCCATGCAAATGAATGTACTTGCAAGACGAGGATTTGATGAAATAATGAAAAGAGTCCAAGTTGGTGCGCAGTTGGAAAAGGACCATATTAATTGAAATAGGACCAATACTAGCGTGTCAGCTAGGGAATTATGGCACGAGCCAGGAAAACAATAGGGGCAAATTGTTGGGTTGGAAGCGTCTCTCTGCAACTTGCACTTCGTTTTACAATTGAATAAACACTTGTACATAATTTAGTCGCAACTTCCAACTACCTTACTGTTAGTAGGGCTGGGACAAGGTCACATTAAAAAGATCACAACTGATCAAACCAGATTTACTGTTTCCCAATGGGACATTAAAAAGGTTCCCAGCAAGAAGCTGCAGAACAGAGTTGGGGATATCTTAACAATATTAGCACAAATTAGCCCTGTAATTGTTTCATTAGATTTATAAAGAATCCCCAGGAAATTATACAAAGATTACATAGTTGCCAATGCAGTATATGAGCAAGGACATTGCTACAGTCACGATACACAATTCATTCGCATTCCCATCAGCAAAAAGGAACTGCTTATGTGCTGTACAAGAATTATGGGAAAGTCTTCAAACAATGAAGAACAAAGAGAAAATTGAGGACAAGCTTTATGGTGACAGGTTAAGAACTAAAACCAATGAACATTGTTGATCGTCTTCCTTAACGAACTGCTGGAGGAAATCGTGATGGCAACTCCAATGCAACCTCTTTCAATCATATAGTGCGTTTCTCTTCTCTAGTCTGTATAACAAAATGAATTGCTGGTTAATTCAGATTTGTTGGAGATATTATGCATACCAAAAGGGTGATCAAAATACAATTCAGTAAATCGGGGAAAATATTATGCCCACCAGCTTTAGTAATATACAAATTAAAACTTGAAATTCGAAATTTTAAAATCCCAAGGTCTCTAATCACATGGTTATTTACACCTAACTGATCTCCGTATATTCTACTCCACTCTCAATCTAGTAGGAACTTTTACATGCTCTCACGAGGAGAGAAAAAGATAAGAAAAAAGTACCAACTTTTCTGTGCATCTTACTATGGGAAACATAAAATTCTAGTGAACAAATCATGTGTATTTAATCAAGAGGATAACAACACCATATTCAAAGTAGTGTTGGACATTGGCACAATCCATAGATCTATGGTCAAGGGTGTAACGTGTAAACAGAGAAAAATATAGGTATTACACATGACTTTGTCTTGGCTATGCAAACACGGATACAAATACGATTATCAACTTATTATTATTATTATTATTATTATTATTATTATTATTATTATCATCATCTCCAACATCCAATTTTAGAAAAGGTAACTGGACTTGTGATACTGTGATAGACACCCTAATGGGTAATTGATCATCAAAGCTTGATTTCAAACCATTACTTTTTACCTGCTATAAATAGCACAATAGCCAAGGATAAGGTATGCACACAGAACTCCCTAGAGAATACCAGTTTACCTTTTAAAGACACTAATTTAGGCATCGAAGGGGTAACCATTGAGAATCCCCTCGCCCAGTGTTTTACCTTGGTGCAGGTTGTGTCCTGTGGGGAGTCCGTGAGAATTCCTCCGTCTTGTCCCCATCAACCTTACTCCACAAACCTCAGTCGAAGCTCAATCAACAGCCTAAAAGGTCCCTTCAGTAACAACCAAAGCCTCGTCATTCAAATCCTTCTTTTGTTCATGTCAACGGTTGGTATATTATAACATCAAATTGAACTCCATAGTAACGAATGATAAGATCTAGATATTACTTGGGGTATGTTTGGTTGCAAGCAAGTGAAAGTGGTAAAAGTACACCTTTTTACTTGCACCTTTACAACTTTTGTTGTTTGGTTACAAGCAAATGAAGGTTGATTTTCACTTTTACATGTGACATAAAGTGGGTTTGTTTCCTTCGAAAATTGGATCTCACGTATTCCTTTCGAGCTTGAAGTGGGATGAAAGTGGGATTATGATAATTTTTTACTCTTTTTATTTTCCATTATGAACAAGTCTAAAATTGTACACTTTTAACTCATTCCATTTGCACACTACCAAACATATAAAGGGATAGAAGTGACCTTGCAAGGGGACACAAATTTTGTAACAAAACAAGATATCTCAACAACTCACTACAAAAAAAAGCACTACTGTAAAGTCATTTTTTCACTTCACTCCACATACTTACAACCAAACACATCCTTAAGGGGCCGTTTGGACAGAATTGAGAGGAGGTGGGGAACCACAAATCCATTTTGTATATGTGCATGTATTTTCATGCACTTTCTCGTCTTGCTCTTCTTCTAAAACGTGTTTGGATAGGAGGGGTGAGACTGAAGGAGGTGAAAAAGTGTACAACAAATATCATTAATGACTAATTAATTATATAACTAAATTCATAATTAATTATTAATACAAGTGTGTGTGTGTGTGTGTGTGTGTGTGCTTTTTTTTTTTTGGTGTGTGTGTGTGTGTGTGTGTGTGTGTGTGTGTGTGGGTGTGGGGGGGGGGGGGGGGGGGGGGGGGGGGGGGGGGGGTGGGGCGGGTATTGGGGAATAACTCCTTTCTAATGATTATAAAAGAGTTCCTTCCTTCCCCCACCTCCTCTGATCCAAATGCGGGAGGTGGGAAACTCCGGCTCCACTCTCCCACTCACTTTCACATAACCAAACATTGAGAGAAATACAAGATTTTATTTGTTGTTGTTGATATGACATACGAGTCAAATGGAAAATCTAAATCATATGATAGTTCCAGAATGTGATGTCAATCAAAAGTACATCGTTTCCAAGGGTCCTTATTTTAGTTGCTCTGTGTGTGTGTTTAAATGGAAAATATGTATCACTTGTTTGTTCTATGATGTCGATCGAAGTACCTAAGTTACATTCAAGGGGTTCTATGTGTATATTCGGCGGCGATAACCATATTTCTACATCCAGAATGGGGCACAGAAATATTTGGAGTTAAAAAAATACAAACTATATACATATCAGGCTATTGGCATTCTAAATTGATGGATATGACCATAGTTAACAACTACACCTAAACCCCCATCGAACCCTTTCCAGATACTAGTGTTCTGGTTCAGGGTAAATTTATGATCTTGATCGCTATGGTACTTGATTAGAATCGCTAATTTGGCAATCCGAGTCACTCATTGAAATCTCGCTAATTCTTTCAATGCAAAAAAAAAATGGAGACGTTTTCTCAATTAGGGTCCCATAGCTATGCATTTCTTATGAAATTTGACTTTTTAGTTTGATAACATTGTTGTTTCTTCATTGCTTATGAGCCACCACTCTTTTGCAAGTTGTTCATGCAAAGAAGGGAATGAGCTTATGAGAATTTGTGATGCTTTATCTTGTATGAATGTCTAAGTCGTTTGTCATTTTATTTTATTTAGTTGTTTATTTACACGTTTTGGTTTGGCAAAATTGTAACATTGTATTCGGAATTTTGTGTTCTAATTAATGTACGACTAAGAAAAGTTAAGTTTTACATCTTATTGAATGAAGTAATAATTTTGAATTTACTTATGTTTTATATAAGGTCTTCTTTCCGTAAATTACACAATTATGAATTATCTGATTGAATTAAGCAATGATTTGACATCGTATTAAATAAAGTAAAATAATGATTTTGAATTATCTTATCTTCTACATAAGCTTTTATTTCTGTATATTACACAATTATCTTATTGAATGAAGTAAAGTAATGATTTTACATGTTACTGAATGAAATAATAACTTTGAATTTTTCTTATGTTCTATATAAGTTTTTCTTTCCGTATATTGCACAATTATCTAAGTTAAAATTGAACAATTAACTAGTATCGTCCCAAATAGAAACTTAAAACCTATCGTGAACCAACTCACCCTACCCCAAGTACACAAGGTAGTGCATCCCATTCACAAACAATACCATGACCCAGGACAATTTCATGTTCCAGGTAACTATGTATTGGACATAAATACTTCTAAATATGGATATACAATACAATTCATATCAGAAGAATAATTTTCTTAAATCTTCAATGACTAGTCTTGCTATATAAAATGTTAGATAAAAAATAGTTTCATACCAGAGTAATATCATAATAGTACCCTAATAATATTTTACTTTAAAAGTTAACTTAATTTTCTTTGTTAAATCCAATATATAATGATGGAACACATACAAATTTACAAGAAAATTGTATTAGATCATGTTTCTATATGGATTCATAAGTATGGACGTAGCTCCTAGAGTTATTGTACAATATGATACACGATAGGAGACGCGAGTTGATAACCTATATATATATATATATATATATATATATATATATATATATATATATATATATATATATATATATATTTTTTGGAATAAGGGTGAATTTATTCCTCGCATATAGCGGAACAGGTATTAAAGTACAACATCACTATTCTCCATGCCCCCAGAATTTATGGGCCCATTACAGATACATCGAATTCTATATTATGTAGAATTCCAATCGGGGGGGTAGCTAAGCCCTCAAAGATACGTCTGTTCCTCTCCTTCCAGATGTGCCAAACAGACGCAGCAAGACGAACTATGGCTCTTCTAGCCCACCCCGGCTCACGGCCTCCGCGATCTTGAATCCAACTGAGGATGCTCCGGATGTCCCGGTCCCCCCCAACTCCTCCTCTCAGCTGAGCACACTGCTCAGTCCAGATGTGCCAAGTCTCCGGGCACATAAAGAAAAGATGTCCCATAGATTCATTTTCAACATTACATAGCACACATTTTGCATCCGGGATCTGCATCCCAAAACGGAGGAGTCTATCTCTCGTCATCAATCTACCCCGCAGAAGCCGATAGGCACAGAGTTGCATTTTCCGTGCAACGCCCTTGCCCCAAATGAAATCCACCTCCTCTTCCTGATTGTGGTGGGTCCGGACCAAATCAAAGCAGCTCCGAAAGCAGAATAGACCTGACCCGCCCCCTGTACCGGGGCCGGCCCAACTCCAAGTATCCTCCGTCTGGCTAGCATCAATGGTAATAAGGTGTATCTCGGCTGCAAGCCGGGCAGTATAAGGGTAGTCCTCTGGCCTCCAAACTCCGTCTCTAATGATCCGACTGCAAGTGAGCCCCCTTCCCGTTTCCCTGTCCATCTGCCCTCCCAGAATCTCGAGAAGGGAACGGGAACCCAACCAAGGGTCCCGCCAAAGATCAGTACTCGACCCATCCTTCATGCGCCTGCAGATAGCGGTCTGGAGCACCGGACGGCATCTCAGGATGGCCTTAAATGTGACCGAGAAATTGTTGTCAATTCTGCAAGCCCAGAAGTTGGTCCTCCGAAGGTATCTGCTCACCATCCAATCCGCCCAGAGCGACCCCCCCTTGATGAAGTTCCAAGCCATCTTCACACAAGCTGCCTTCCTAACCTCATGGAGCGGCCTCAACCCAACTCCTCCTTCCTCCCGAGGCCGACATAACTGGTCCCAGGATATCGCATGAATCCCTCCCCTCCAAATGAAGTTGGCGCATATAGCCTCCACCTTCCGAATAGTAGCTGAGGGTATCTGGATAGACTGGAGCCAGAACATAGCAATGCCAGCAATGACCGACCGTACCAACTCAATCCGTCCCCCAAATGAAAGCCCCGCCGCTTGCCAGCCCTCCACTCTCCTCTGTGCAAAGTCTACCAAGCTGTGACAGTCCTGCTCTCGTGCATAGTTGACCGTCAGCGGGACTCCCAGGTATTTCACTGGAAGCTCGCCTCTGTCCACACCCAAAGCGAAGGCTCTCTCCTCCTGAAGTGTACATCGGGAACTGAAGTAGACTCTGCTCTTCTCACGGTTCAGCTGGAGCCCAGATAGACGCCCGAACTCCTCCATAATGTCAGACAGCGCTCTCATACCTCTCATGGAAGGCTGTAGCAGCACCAGTAAATCATCAGCATAAATCAAATGAGATACAGCAGGACTCACCAGCCGGAATAGGAGAGCAATCCTCCCACTGTGGACAGCTATATCCATCATGCAGGTGAAGTACTCCATCACCAAGGTAAAAAGATACGGGGAGAGGGGGTCACCCTGCCTCAGCCCCCTGTTGCTACTAAAGTAGCCATGCGGCGTGCCCTGGATGAGGACAGAAAAGGTAGGGGAGCAGATACACTCCCTCACCCTCGCCACCCACCTCCCGTCAAACCCCATAGCAAGCATCAAGTGGCAAAGGAAGTCCCGATTAACCGTGTCATAAGCTTTCCGGAGATCAAGTTTCACACAAGCCTTCATCCCCCCCGGTTTGCAGAACTCTCGCACCATCTCGTGGGCTAGCAGGCTGTGCTCCGCTATCGACCGGCCCTTGATGAACGCTGCTTGGTTCCGGGACACTATATATATATATATATATATATATATATATATATATATATATATATATATATATATATATATATATAAAAGTTAGTTTTTAAACTTATAAATGGTTCGTAAGTATACATTACATGACTTGAAGTAAAAAAAAAGGGATATTACCTATCAATGTATATGTATCATATTAGAGCAAACGATGCGTAACAAAATTGTAGTATATCATATTGTAAGATACTAACGAATATATATATATATATATATATATATATATATATATATATATATATATATATATATATATATAAAAGAGATGGAGAAAACCCTAGCGGGAGCAGGCGATCTCGAGCGGCGGGCTAGGGTTCCTCCTCCGCGGCCACCAGACCCTCTTGCCGGTGGGGGGAGGAAGGTCGGAAAGGTGGGGGGGGGGGGGGGGGCTGCCCCCCCAGGTCGGCAGAGGGGCCCCCCTCGGCAGCGGAGGGGGGTGGCGGACCTCCCAGGTTGGGCGCGGTCCCGCAGGAGGGGGGGTCGAGCGGACCGCCCGGTGATGGCGCGGGCGGGGTGGCGCCCCCCATGGTGGTGGGAGGGAGGCGGAAGTGCAGGTGGGGGGGGGGGGGTCGGCCGGACCCCCCGGGCGGGTCGGCGGCGGCGGCGCCCCCTCCGGTGGAGGGGGGGCGGATCTGATGCCGAGGGGGTCGGGCGACCCCCCTCGGGTGGTGACTGTGGCGAGTCTCCCTATCGGGAGGGGTGCGGACTCGGTTCCAAGGCCCCCAGTTTTCGAATTTAGAGCTGGCTCTAGTTCTCAGGGGAACCAGAAGGATGGAGGAGGTTGGACGACGGTTACGCGGCGTCGAGCGGCGAAGACAGGGGGGAAGGCAGGAGGTGGTCAGGGTCATGTTCGGGATCGGCACCCGGCAGACAGTCGTCAGAGCGGATCAGGGGCGAGGACCTTGGCTCGTGGCCCGGTGGGATCCGCGGGGAGATCGGTGGGCTGGCGGCCAAAGGTGACTGCGGCAGACAAAGGGAAGGGTAAGGTGGTGGATCCCGGTGCTCTGAGATCTACTCCACCCAGGCCGGAGGCTGCACCCAGGCCACATGGGCCGACTACTCGGCCGGCTGGACGGTCCTGGGCAGAGATCTGCAAACCTGTGGGGCCGAAAAGTCCCACTTCGATGGAGTATGTTCCACCGATCAAGGCGGAAAGGGGTTTCCGGGCCTCGTTCCCCGCGGAGGAGATTGAGAAGGTGTCAGCATATTGGGAGAATACCCTTGTCATGTATGTCCTAGGCAACAAGCCTTTCTACGGACAGATTCGGGGGTACGCAGCGCGTGTCTGGCAGCCTAAGAGGAGTATGGAGTTCTTTGCCCGCGAGAACGGCTTCTACTATGTGAAGTTCGGACTCGCGGAGGATGTCGCTAGGATACTCCAAGGCGGCCCCTGGACGTTTGACGACAGACTTATCATTCTTAAGGAGTGGACTCCGAAGCTTCGCTGTGAGCGGGAAGTACTGAATGCCATCCCTGTATGGATTCGCTTCCCTGAGTTCCCTGTACGGTTTTGGAGTATTCCTTTGCTGATGCGACTGGCGAGCTTGGTGGGCACCCCGATCAAGGCAGACGAAGCCACTGCATTTCGGTCAAGGTTGATGTACGCCAGGATCTTTATGGAGATCCGAGCTGGGAGTTACCGGAGTTGGTAGAGTACGAGATTCCGTCTGGAGAGGTGCTTACCCAGAAGGTGGAATACGAATGGGTTCCCCCTACCTGTTCACGGTGTTCCTGCTTCGGGCATCTGGCCAGTGCTTGTTCGGCGGTCGAACATCATGTGGAGCCTTCTATCCCCCAGAGTGAGACTCCAGACTCTCCTTGTGACATGGATATCAGAGTTGACAGCGGAGAGGAGGCCTTGGTGGGCGAGGATACTCTTCCAGTAAGTGAGGGCGGGACGAGCCTCATTGTATCTACCCAGCTGGCTCCCACGAGTGGGGCGTTGCCCACTTCCCAGGGACAGAGTAGTATTGTTACGAGAGGCATGACGGCGTCGGAGATCGTGGTGCGAGGGGTGGAGGTCCGGCTGAGGGACAGGTTTACTGCAGGAAGAGACGTGCTGTCGGGCCGCTGAGTGACAGCCCCTCCAGGGAGGGGATGCATCCTTCTGACAGAGAGGAGGCGGTGTGTGTTGACAATCCTTCCTGGGCGTTGGTTCTCTCTCAGGTTACCCCACAGCAGACCGTTCCGACTGGGATGGAGGAGGATCTTTTAGCGACGAACACGGCACTTTCCCCAGGTGTCGATCCGGGTGTCTTTTCAGGGGACCATTCCTCTAATTAATTAATGGCTATTATAGCCTGGAATGTGAGGGGGGCGTGTTCGCTTGGGAGGTGGAGAGAGATCTGTGGGGTGCTTCTCAGAGAGAAATGTGACATCTCTATTCTGTTAGAAACTAAGATTAAGGGTAAAAAAACTCTTGCTCGTAGGATCCCATCTCATTGGGCCCAACTGCATAACCTGGCTCTGTGTGACATGGCCAGGATCTGGGTTCGATGGAACTCGAAGAGCTGGGATGGAGATTTGCTCTTGATGTCGGAGCAGTTGATTGCTATTTCCTTCTCAAACAAGGGTGGCTTCCGGTTCTTATTGGGGGCAGTCTACGGCCACAATGACAGACGGAGGAGGGAGTCCCTTTGGAGTGACATTTCCCGGGTCGCAGCTGCAGCAGATTCGGCGTCTCTTCCTCTTCTGATGATCGGGGACTTCAATGCCCTTCTGCACCGAGGGGAGAAGGTGGGAGGTCGGCCAGTTCCAGACTCTATCCTTTATGATTTTCAAAGATGTCTCCTCCAGGCGGGGCTCCAGGGATTATCTCGCTCTGGCTTCATCTGGACTTGGCATAACAAAGCTATTCGGAATAGGGTTGCGTGCCAGCTTGATAGAGCTCTGGGTAATGGGGAATGGTTCCATCATTTCCCTAACACTTCGGCGGAGGGCCTGGCTGCTGGGACGAGTGATCATTCCCCCATCCGGGTTGGTTTCACTTGTCGGACTCCTGGGAAGTCTCGTCCTTTTAGGTACAACAACAGTTGGTACCTCTCTAAGGGCTACCTGGAGGCTGTCACAGAGGGGCTTGATAGTGGACATGAGGGGACGGCCCAGTTCCGATTGGTCCGTCGTCTCAAGGCCACGAAGCAGGCCCTCCGGAGTTGGGTGAAGGGGTTGCCGAAGACTTCTTTAGAAGATAAGGAGGTGGAATTGCGAGCTATCCAGGAAGACATGCACGCTGACATGCTCAATGGAGACTTGGCGGCAAGAGAGAAGGAACTGATTTAAGAAGTCAACATCTTGCGGTTACAGAAGGAGATCAGCACGGCTCAGCGTGCCAAATGCTCCTGGCTCAAGGACGGCGACCGGTGCTCCAAGTTCTTCTATGATGTCATCCGGACCAGGCAGCATAGGAATCACATCTCCCGGCTTCTGGATGTGGATGGCAATCTTGTGGGGGAGCCGGCTGCGATACAGGGCGAGACGGTCAGGTACTACTCTTAGTTGTATTTCCAGACTGACTACTTGTCTGTGTTCCCAGAGATCATTACGAAGAGATTGGTGACTCCGTACGGAAATAGTATTCTTCTTGCTCCTGTTACATTGGAGGAGGTGGAAGCTATTGTCAAGCTGGCGGATCCCAACAAGGCTCCAGGCCCGGATGGTTTTAGCAGTGGGTTCTACAAACGCCACTGGGACACTCTGAAGCATCAGGTCTTGGAGGTGGTACAGGAATTCTTCACCGACGGAAAGCTGCTGAAAGAGCTGAATCACACCTTCCTGACCTTGGTGCCTAAGAAGGAGGGGAGCGACAGCGCTGGCGGACTTCAGACCTATTGCGTGCTGTAATTATCTTTATAAGATAATTACGCACCTTATGTGCCGGCGTATGGAGGGGATCATGCAGGACTTGGTCTCTCCGAACCAGGCTGCGTTTATCAAGGGGAGATCGATTGCTGAGCACAGCCTCCTGGCCCATGAGTTGGTGCGAGGTTTTAACAAACCTGGAGGAGAGAAGGCTTGCGTGAAACTGGATCAGAGGAAGGCGTATGACATGGTCAACCGAGACTTCCTCTGCCATCTGATGTCCGCCATGGATTTTGGGGACCATTGGGTTGGCCTGATACGAGAGTGCATCACGTCCTCCACTTTCTCGGTTCTCATACAGGACATCCCCTATGGATATTTCCAGAGTAATCGTGGGCTCCGGCAAGGCGACCCCCTGTCTCCTTACCTGTTCACGATTGTTATGGAATACTTCACATGTCTGATGGATTTAGCAGCGCACCGAGGGAGGCTGGTTCCACTGTTCCGGAGGGTAGATCCTCCAGTCACCCACCTCATTTATGCTGATGATCTCTTGGTGTTTAAAAGGCCTTCGATGCAGACGCTTGCAGAGATTATGGGAGAGTTGCATTCCCTTTCGGGCCTTCAGCTGAACAGGGAGAAGAGCCAGGTGTACTTCAGCTCCTTATGTCCCCACAAGGAGGAGCGGGCTGACGTATTGGGTATCGAGAGGAGTGATCTTCCGGTGCGCTATTTAGGAGTACCCCTCACGGTCAACTATGCGCGGGATCAGGATTGCCATAGTTTGGTGGAGTACGTCCAGAGGAGAGTGGAAGGTTAGCAAGCCTCGGGATTGTCATTTGGCGGTCGCATTGAGCTGGTACGGTCAGTGATTACAGCTGTAGCCCATTTCTGGCTACAATCCATCCTCCTTCCTATCGCTACTGTTAGGAAAGTGGATCGGATTTGTGCAGATTTCATTTGGAGAGGGGGTATGCATGCGATCTCTTGGGATCAGCTCTGTCGTCCCAGAAAGGAGGGAGGAGTGGGGATTAGACCGCTGTTGGAGATTCGGGAGGCCTCCGCGCTTAAGCTGGCATGGAAATTCATAAATGGGGGGTCTCTCTGGGCTGTCTGGATGCATAGCAGATATGTGAAACAGGACAACTTTTGGACGTGTACTACTGACAACAATCATTCCGTCACGTTCAAGACTGTCCTGAGACACAGGGGGATTCTCAAGTCTGCTATCAGGAAGGTCATGAAGGATGGATCTGGAACGGACCTCTGGCAAGATCCCTGGATAGATCGGTGCTCGTTACTGGATATTAGGGGGGCTCAGACTCACCAGGAGGACAGGCGGGGCCTGACGTGTAGTCGAATCATTCGCGATAGGGAGTTGAGGCCGGAGTCCTATCGTTTTACCATGGAGCTGGGAGAGATCATTAGCAATATTGCCATTGATCCGGGCTTGCCTGCAGATCGTTGGATTTGGGAGCCGACTGGTGCGTCCCCGGGTACTGGGGAGTTCCAATTCAGGAGTTGCTACAATCTCATCAGGCGCACTTTTCCTCAGAGTCCTGACTACGAATTCGTATGGTGCAAGGGCCTGGCAAGGAAGATGCAGCTCTGTATTTACAAGCTCCTATTGGGTCGCCTTCTTACTAGAGATCGGTTGAGTTCTTTTGGAGTGCCGGTCCCAGATCCCAAGTGTGTGTTGTGCGGTCTGGAGCAAGAATCTATCTGCCACATCTTCTTTGAGTGTGACCTGGCTTGGCAGATCTGGAAGGAGCAGAGTAGAATATTAGGAGGTTGTGTCTCCGGGAAGAGTATTGGGGACATCATTACGGTGATCCGCGATAGTAGAGGTCGAGGGGAGGACTGGTTCCGGACCGCCAGGGTTCGTCTGGCTGCTTCGGTTTGGCACGTCTGGCGGGAACGAAACCGTCGAATATTCGAGAGACTGGTTACACCTCTGGTGGGCATGCTTCATAACATCGAATTTGATGTAAATGTTATGAGGTCTTGATGAGTGGGAGTCCCCACTTTGATTGTATGTTGTACGATTACTGTATTGCTTTGGAATAAAATTTACCTTTTTTACAATATATATATATATATATATATATATATATATATATATATATATATGAAACCCGTATTTTTTATTTAATTAATATTGTGTTTATTATTTATTTTAGTTAGGTTAAAAATTATTATTATTATTATTGCCCTTATCCCTAAGAAAAAAAATTAATAGATAAAGACATCAATTTTGATTAAGAGGATGAATTAATATTGAATCCTATTAGCTCATTTTTGACTGAGAAATAATAGACCTGGTTGGTATCGCATGTTATAAAAATGTTGGCCTGAAGACTGAAGTATCCTGATTAATTTCGTAGAATAGTGGAACATTATTTATTTATGATAAAGTCAACAATAAACCTAGATATTTCTGGACTTATTTGTCAACAATAAACCTAGATATTTCTGGACTTATTTGTCAACAATAAACTCTACATATCTTTCTCTCTTTCCCATTTATTCATTCATTAAACCCTTCTTTTCCTCACCTCTTGAAACGTGAGTAGCAGCCGACCCCTTCGGCTCCAAAACCACCGAGCCCCGACTTCTCCTTTCATCTTCCCGTAACTCCTCTCTTTCACCCCTATATAAACCATCTCCATCCCCTCCATGCCCCATCAACACCATCTCTAAAACTTTCAAGCTTTTTCCCCAAACCAACCCTAGCCGAGCCGACGTTCTCCGGCGAGATCCCCGACCCGACGCGGCTCAACCCTCAAGGCCGACCCCCTCGCCGCCGGTCCCCGCGGGCCCAGGCGCCGCCCCAGGCCGCGCCCTGTCCGGCGACCCAACCCCGACGCCGACCGACCCTCCCCGACGCCCTCCGCGTCCGCCCCTTCGACGCCAGCTCCCCGAGCGGCCCCGCCACTGCTGTTCCGTTCGCCCCTTCGGCGTTGACCGTGAGCTTCTGTCGGTTTTCGTTCCCGATCTCGACCCGTGCCACCCTTCGTGCAACTCTGACCGTTGTCCCGCAGCACTCCGTGGCACCCCGCTGCTGTCTTTTCCGAGCTTGGGTGTTGTACACGCAGCCGAACCCCGGCGAGGCGTTGACCCGAGTCCGAGACGCTGTCCGCGGAGTCCTTTTTCTCTAAAAAATCACCTGAGAGCTCTAGCCGAGCAATTTCTGGTATATTTCCGTTGCCCCGTTTCCATTTTTCAGTCTATGATGAATTTTGGTCCACGAATTTCCTCCGGGAATTCGGTAAATTATAGACGAGACAATTTTTGGGCTTTCCGAAACCCTTTCGGATAGGTTCTGTTGGTTTCGGATTGTTTTTTTTTTTTTTTGAGTTTTCTGTTGGTTCGAATTTTTTCCGAGAATCTCTCGGAAAAGAGTTATGGGAATTTCATTGGTTTAGGTTTTCCAATTTCGGATTTGGTTCTGTGACTTATTTTCTTTAAGTGTTCTGTTGGTTTTCGATTTTCCGAAGTTCGTTTCGGTTTTCCGAAGTTCACTTCGGATTTTCCGAGTTTCATTTCGGTTTTCCAAATATCCTTCGGAAACGTGCTGTGGTTATATATTTTCGGGTTCGATATTATTTTCGGGTTAATATTATTGGTGGATTGAATAATTGGGTTTCCCTGGTTTGGGATATTATATTGGTGTTTGTGGCACATTTTTCCAGTTTTGGGTTATCCCGAAAATAGAGGGAATGCTGCCGAAATTTTTATGAAATTTATAAATGGATTTCAAATCGGTTTTCGAAAATATTTATAAATTGGATTTTTGGGCTACGACCGTATCAGTCAATGGGCCCTTAGCGAAATGCAAACGAAACCGAAAATTCCCGGACGTTGAGACATTAGCTAATTTTGTGACGATTGGACCAAGTCTGAGACTCTTAATAATATTTATTTTATTTATTTTGTTTTAGTAATTAAAGTGCAGGATATTATTTAGAGCTAACTAACCTTTTTTCTTATTTCAATTTATGTAAAAATGGTCTGTAAGGGCATAAGCCCAGCTTTTATTTTTATCTGTGGTTTTGTAATATTGTAAATTTTATTTTATTTCTGGTTGGTTGATTAACGTAAAACGTAAAATGATAATATAATTATTTTATAAAATTTAAATAACATTTTCTCACAATAAAATAAATTAGGAAAAATTACAAGTTATTATTTGAACAAATTTCACGTTTTCTCATTTAAAGAAAAATATTAATTTTATATATAATACAAAATACAAAGTTTTACCAAGTAAATCAATAACTACGAGTTTTTCCAAATATAAAGTTAAATTGACTTTTCTTCGTAAGTTAGAAACTCACCTCGATAAACGTTCTAAAGTAGATTTGTAAATAACCTAAAATTTGATTAGGACAAATTCTAGAGATTGTAACTAGCACACCTAGATATGGATTGAATATTGGTGCTAAGTCCGGAATTCTCAATTGTAGGGTTTCGAGGATTGTATTAGCATCATTCCGGAATCAACATCGAATCCAGTCATAAACAAGGTAAGTACAATTTGTGTTAGTTTACCAATTATTTAGTAATCGTTTTATTGCAAGTTTAAACCACGATGCAACACGGAACTCTCTCTGAGAGCATTGACTGATTGACTGTTGGGTACTGGGGGAGTAGTGTAATGAGTATGACCACATCCAAAATAGTATACTGACTGTGTTAGCTTACCCCTCATACACACGGGGATAAGCCATATCGTATCAATATGATACAACTGTACAACCCAATCCGGTCACATTCATTGTCTATTCACATCACAATGTTTTAACTGCTGAAAAACTGTTTATTTCAAATTGTTTAAAAGTGCATAACTCTATTATTATTTCAATTGTTGGATTATCATGAATTGTACTTTGCTCCCTCCTGACTGGAGACCAACATTTTTAGGTGATTGCGTCGTCGAGGATCTGATGTCTAACTCTGGTCCCGCAGAACTTGGAACCCCAGAATCTTAAGAGCTGGATTAGTATTTATTTTTGGAAACAAGTGTAATAATTGAATGATGTATTAATAGTTGTATTTCAGAAATTTTAAATTGAATAAAAGATTTTATATTCGTTAGAATTTTATCTGCATATGTTTCACTACTGAATACAGCTTATTGCCGCCGTCTCAACAACGGTGCAGGCTGGGCATGATCCGATTCGACCCAAGAAATTGGGACCGGGTCGTGACATGTTTTTAGTGGTGGCCCATGCAGGTCAGATCTGTAAATTGGTCTAGTCAACTTAGTCTAGACCATCGCGCAGTTCTGTAACTTGACCTAGGGATAGTTGAGACTTTAGGAAAACAGACTTTACAAACAACTAGAACACTGAGATGATATACACCATGTTACATTATAGTGCCGAAAAATTATTTTCTTAAATATATATTTTTGCCTGCTTATAGATTCGTAGGATACCTTGTTTGTGTTTGTACCTAAACCTTATCTAGATTAGGCTGATTATACCTTTGAGTGTCCCATGACTTTCGAGATTATTTTCCTTCCATAATTTTCAGGTTCTAGTATACCTTAGGATTCATATTCTTTTTGGAATAAGATTGAATTCTTTGATCTTCTTCTTCTTTATCAAACCTAAATTTCGAATTCTTCATTACTTATCTACCTTTAATTGAAATCTTGATTCGTTCGCTATATAGAATTTCGAATTCTCTTAGCAACCCTGATAAATTCTTATCTACCCAATATATATCTACAACCATTATCCAACCTTTTGCCTTGATCTCCTTTCCAATTGACTAATTTTCTCGGAATCAATCCTGAATCCAAATTCTTCTGAGATCATTTAAACCTCAAGGTCAATTATTACCAGAAGAATTAGTTTAGTTCATGATTCTCTTAAAGGGGTTATTTTCAATTTCAATATTGATTGTTATCTCCTGAGTTGTTCCAAAGACCGAGAATATTCTCATCTGTTGACTTCCTCCATTCATCTTAAAACCCTACTCTCTCTATGCAATTTCTTGATCAAATCAAGGCCTAGAAAGCTTCTATGATCATGAAGCAGGAACTGTCATAAAATTGATCACATTTTTGAATCCATTCTATTGTTCAATTTCCTTTAGTCAAGGAGATTTTTAGCTGTCCCAAAGCTATTTAATTTCTTGGCATTACTAGACAATTTCAATTTGATTTCCTTGAATCAATGAAACTTACCTTCTCTCAAATTTTCAACTTTCCTTAGTTATGGAATTATTCTTCTCAAAATATTTTTTTGTATTCCCTGAGTGATTTGTCGGGAATATTATCATTGTTTTTTCTTACTTAATCTGAAGCGGTGATACTTCTATCTTATCTAGTGTTTGACTCAATTATTCAAATCAAGGTTGATCGTTTCATCTTTGAAAAAAAAAAATCGGAGAACAGATACTCCTCTTGATTTTAGCCCAGTCTCTTGAATCTCAAACACATATTTTGATAAATCCTTTAATCTCAGAAGAACAGTCATCTACATTTTCTATCTTGTTTAGAACTTTAAACTCGTTTGAATTTTTGAAATTCCTCTGAAATTCACAAAGCTGAGGAAATATTTAGCAACCTAACATGACTCCGCACATTTACGTGATAGTCATTTATCTGAATTATGGAAAACTGCAAGTTTACTGCAGCTAGTTGTGCACTGGCGAGGCATAAACTCAAAGTTGAAATAATGACAGGTAATCGTTAGGTTTCCATATATTATTGAGACTTTGTTCTATGTTTGCTTAGCTATGAAATGGATAAAGTTGGAAGATTACTCGGTAAACTAAATTATTCAAGTTATGGAGTCAAAATTCATTGCAGTCAGGTGCACACTGGCGAGGCATGAATTTGAAACAAAGTAACTTGAAAATAGTGGTTTTCGAATATTAATAAGGCTATATCCATATCATGGTTATCCTAGCACTTACTCCCACTTCCAGAAATATTCTATCGGATTATATTCTTGCCATGGCTATTTTTAATCACCCTCACCATCTTAAAATCGTACAACTTGTTGATTCTTTCTAAGTCACAAACTCCTGTACCTCATACCAGTTTGAATTGAAAATTATCCCTCATTTTTTATAATAAAAAAAAAATTGATTGATGTCGTATTTTAAGACCTTTCTATTTTATTTGATCTCATTTTAAAACTTTAAACTCGTTATGATTATTTAAATTCTACCTCGATGTTTACTCATGATTTTGATCACAACAAAATATTTTAAACTCTATCTAGAAGATTCTAAACATGTTTACTTTTTATCTTTATATTTCGCAATCATGCCTCGAATCTGATTATGCCTGATTGGAACGATCTATTGAAGGAACTTATGGAGTACATGAATTATGAGATAAATATGAAACACTCGTAATTGAACTTAAACCTAGGAAGGGATAAATTAATGATGTGAATGTTAAGCAAATGGACAGTGTGGATTAGAGGTAGTTAAATGATAAGTATGGAGATGCACTATAGGAAGATGCATGATGAATCAGGAAAGAGACAATAGAAACAAGAAACTATAGAGTTAAGATGTAACTAATTAAGGTTGTAAACATATGAATTGAAGGATGCAAAAGATTACAAATCAGAAACCATAGATAGAAAAGTTGTAAATAATACAAGGTGGGAAGATTTTAATAAGATTTTTTTTTTTTTTTTCAGAGAAATGTTTAGTCAAATGATACAGTAAAATCAAGATGAAGGATTCGAGCTTAAGCATGATATTTAAATTTTGTTGAGATTTCGGGATCAAAAATGAAAAATGAGGATTTAGAATCAAGATATACACATGTTAATGAAAATGGACATCTAAATAAATTACAGAGTGATCACGTATGGGTGAGGAATGATAAATTTTTCTAATCACGACAAATTGGAGTATGATGTTGGATTCTAAAATATGATATTGGGTTACCGGGGCTTGATACTGAAGTATTAAGACAAAACTAAGTGTATAAAATCATAGAGTAAATTTTGTATATATATTAGCAAGCTGAAGAAAGTATAGTATATATTGGAGGAAATATTATATGTGTTTAGTATGAAAATGTGGAAGACCAAATTTTCAAGATCGTGATGGTAATTGACAATTCAGGAATGAAAATGAAAATTCATAATTGTGATTAGTGACTATGTTTCTAAGGAGGGAAGAAAATTATTTCGGAATAGTGGATAAAATTGATGGACATATTGCACTAGATTGATCTGCGATGAGATAGTAGTCCAGTTAGGCATGAGGCTACTGAGGAAGAATACTTAGACTGGTTGAGACATGATTGCATGATTGTAACCCTAACCCTATCCTTTAATTTCGAGGACGAAATTTTCTAAGGAGAGAAGGTTGTGAAACCCGTATTTTCAATTTAATTAATATTGTGTTTATTATTTATTTTAGTTAGGTTAAAAATTATTATTATTATTATTGCCCTTATCCCTAAGAAAAAAAAAATTAATAGATAAAGACATCAATTTTGATTAAGAGGATGAATTAATATTGAATCCTATTAGCTCATTTTTGACTGAGAAATAATAGACCTGGTTGGTATCGCATGTTATAAAAATGTTGGCCTAAAGACTGAAGTATCCTGATTATTCGTAGAATAGTGGGACATTATTTATTAATGATAAAGTCAACAATAAACCTAGATATTTCTGGCCTTATTTGTCAACAATAAACTCTACACATCTTTCTCTCTTTCCCATTTATTCATTCATTAAACCCTTCTTTTCCTCACCTCTTCAAACGTGAGTAGCAGCCGACCCCTTCGGCTCCAAAACCACCGAGCCTCGACTTCTCCTTTCATCTTCCCGTAATTCCTCTCTTTCACCCCTATATAAACCATCTCCATCCCCTCCATGCCCCATCAACACCATCTCTAAAACTTCCAAGCTTTTTCCCCAAACCAACCCTAGCCGAGCCGACGTTCTCCGACGAGATCCCCGACCCGACGCGGCTCAACCCTCCAGGCCGACCCCCTCGCCGCCGGTCCCCGCGGGCCCAGGCGCCGCCCCAGGCCGCGCCCTGTCCGGCGACCCAACCCCGACGCCGACCGACCCTCCCCGACGCCCTCCGCGTCCGCCACTTCGGCGCCAGCTCCCCGAGCGGCCCCGCCACTGCTGTTCCGTTCGCCCCTTCGGCATTGACCGTGAGCTTATGTCGGTTTTCGTTCCCGATCTCGACCCGTGCCACCCTTCGTGCAACTCTGACCGCTGTCCCGCAGCACTCCGTGGCACCCCGCCGCTGTCTTTTCCGAGCTTGGGTGCTGTACACGCAGCCGAACCCCGGTGAGGCGTTGACCCGAGTCCGAGACGCTGTCCGCGGAGTTCTTTTTCTCTAAAAAAATCACCTGAGAGCTCTAGCCGAGCAATTTCTGGTATATTTCCGTTGCCCCGTTTCCATTTTTCAGTCTATGATGAATTTTGGTCCACGAATTTCCCCCGGGAATTCGGTAAATTATAGACGAGACAATTTTTGGGCTTTCCGAAACCCTTTCGGATAGGTTCTGTTGGTTTCGGATTGTTTTTTTTTTTTTTTTGAGTTTTCTGTTGGTTCGAATTTTTTCTGAGGATCTCTCGGAAAAGAGTTCTGGGAATTTCATTGGTTTAGGTTTTCCAATTTCGAAATTGGTTCTGTGACTTATTTTCTTTAAGTGTTCTGTTGGTTTTCGGTTTTCCGAAGTTCGTTTCGGTTTTCCGAAGTTCACTTCGGGTTTTCCGAGTTTCATTTCGGTTTTCCGAATATCCTTCGGAAACGTGTTGTGGTTATATATTTTCGGGTTCGATATTATTTTCGGGTTAATATTATTGGTGGATTGAATAATTGGGTTTTCCTGGTTTGGGATATTATATTGGTGTTTGTGGCACATTTTTCCAGTTTTGGGTTATCCCGAAAATAGAGGGAATGCTGCCGAAATTTTTATGAAATTTATAAATGGATTTCAAATCGGTTTTCGAAAATATTTATAAATTGGATTTTTGGGCGACGACCGTATCGGTCAATGGGCCCTTAGCGAAATGCAAACGAAACCGAAAATTCCCGGACGTTGAGGCATTAGCTAATTTTGTGACGATTGGACCAAGTCTGAGACTCTTAATAATATTTATTTTATTTATTTTGTTTTAGTAATTAAAGTGCAGGATATTATTTAGAGCTAACTAACATTTTCTCTTATTTCAATTTATGTAAAAATGGTCTGTAAGGGCATAAGCCCAGCTTTTATTTTTATCTGTGGTTTTGTAATATTGTAAATTTTATTTTATTTCTGGTTGGTTGATTAACGTAAAACGTAAAATGATAATATAATTATTTTATAAAATTTAAATAACATTTTCTCACAATAAAATAAATTAGGAAAAATTACAAGTTATTATTTGAACAAATTTCACGTTTTCTCATTTAAAGAAAAATATTAATTTTATATATAATACAAAATACAAAGTTTTACCAAGTAAATCAATAACTACGAGTTTTTCCAAATATAAAGTTAAATTGACTTTTCTTCGTAAGTTAGAAACTCACCTCGATAAACGTTCTAAAGTAGATTTGTAAATAACCTAAAATTTGATTAGGACAAATTCTAGAGATTGTAACTAGCACACCTAGATATGGATTGAATATTGGTGCTAAGTCAGGAATTCTCAATTGTAGGGTTTCGAGGATTGTATTAGCATCATTCCGGAATCAACATCGAATCCAGTCATAAACAAGGCAAGTACAATTTGTGTTAGTTTACCAATTATTTAGTAATCGTTTTATTGCAAGTTTAAACCACGATGCAACACGGAACTCTCTCTGAGAGCATTGACTGATTGACTGTTGGGTACTGGGGGAGTAGTGTAATGAGTATTACCACATCCAAAATAGTATACTGACTGTGTTAGCTTACCCCTCATATACACGGGGATAAGCCATATCGTATCAATAGGATACAACTGTACAACCCAATCCGGTCATATTCATTGCCTATTCACATCACAATGTTTTAACTGCTGAAAAACTGTTTATTTCAAATTGTTTAAAAGTGCATAACTCTATTATTATTTCAATTGTTGGATTATCATGAATTGTACTTTGCTCCCTCCTGACTGGAGACAACATTTTTAGGTGATTGCGTCGTCGAGGATCTGATGTCTAACTCTGGTCCCGCAGAACTTGGAACCCCAGAATCTTAAGAGTTGGATTAGTATTTATTTTTGGAAACAAGTGTAATAATTGAATGATGTATTAATAGTTGTATTTCAGAAATTTTAAATTAAATAAAAGATTTTATATTCGTTAGAATTTTATCTGCATATGTTTCACTCAAGGTTGTTAAAGGCGCAAGGCGCACTCAAGGCGCAAAGGGTCCATATCGCCCGAGGCGCAAGGCGCACTCAAGGCGCACGCCCGAGCGATGCAAGGCGCATATATATATATATATATATATATATATATATATATATAAACATTGATAAACTTGTGTCACCTCTCTACTCTAGTCTTTGTCTCTCTATATATATAATTCACAATTCACATTGACTCATTTATTTTGTATCCATCAATTTTGCAGGTACAATTTGGAGGCGAGGACCAGCATAGTTAACTTGGAAGCGAACAATTTGAAAATGTCAGACAGGGAATATAGCATATGGAATAACTATGTGATGTTGTAAATTGTAATGCAACAAAAGATGTAAAATGTCAAGTGAATTTATGTAGCCGCTTTGTTCCAAGCTTGATTAGTGGAAATGCAACAGAAGATGTAAAATGTCTTCAAATTCAAACATAAAAGTAAGTTATGTAGTGGCAATGCAACATGTAAAGGCAGCTAGGTAGTGGAATAAAAGTCAAGTCTTCATAGTTCATAATACAATCAAACACAAAATGTTGCAAAACAAAATAACACAACTACAAGTGAAATAAAAGCGAAATGAATCGAGCAATCATTCATCGTCATCAAGCTCGTCCATCAAATCGTCACCATCATTACTCCCATCAGTGTCATCGGAGTTGAAACCCTCAATCTCCTCCTCCTCCTCCTCCGTATCTTCATCATAATCAAGTTCATTCTCTTCAACTTGCACATTTGATGTTGTAACTCTTGTAGATCTTGAAGTTGTAGCAACAAATTTTGATCTTGATGTCGCTTGCCTTGTGTTTGCTGGAGGCTCCTCAACCCCCATTGCTCGACCGACATCTCTCCATGAGAGTTGCTCATCATCAAAAACTAGCTCATCATCATCATTTGTATCCCCCATCTTCCCAATCAACCACTCATTGCTGTTATCAATATCTTCTAAGCATATAGGATCAATCTCATCCCTCATATCATAACGAGCTTTGAGTTTTTGATTATACTTGATGTAAACCAAGTCTTGCAGTTTCTGATGCTCCAATTTATTTCGCCTTTTTGAATGAATCTTTTCCAAAAGAAAGAAAACTAATGAATATATTTGTTAAAAAAAGAATTGTGTATTATAATGGACCGTGGTATAATAAAAAAAAACTTACTTGCTCAAACATGCTCCAATTTCTTTTACAACCGGATGCGCTACACGTTAGACTAAGAACTTTAATTGCGAACTCTCGCAATTTAGGAGCTTCACCACCATATAAATCCCACCATGTAGCTGTAATGTAATTGTATTATTAAAAAGAAAATTGCAACTAGTACTAGAATGTATCAAGTAATAGGCAAAAGAAAATATAATTACCGGGCGATTTACTGCTCCTTGATCTCTTGGCAAAGTTGGAACCAAAGAGGCCTATAGCCTTCTTGTACAACGACAACTCATCCATAATTTGATCTTGCATCTCCTGAGATGGAACTAGTCTTTCTATGCATGCATACAAGCCAGTGACAACCTCTTTATCACCCTCAATGTTAGGATTATTATAGAAGAAATGAGGGTTCAAAAAATGACCCGCAGCATGCAATGGATGATGAAGTTGTGATTCCCATCTCTTATCAATAATTTCAAATATTGCCTTATACTTCTCTTCATTACCATCAAAAGACTTTTCAATAGTCTCTTTAGCTCTATCCATCGCTTCATATATGTATCCCATCGCCGGTTTTTTTTCATTATCAACAAGACGAAGGACATTGACAAGAGGACCCATTATCTTCAAAGTAAAAGAAACTGTAGTCCAAAAAGAAGGCATAAAAACGACTTCGGATGCCTTCTTACCTTTTGCTTCTTTTGCCCATCTACTTTCCGTCCACTTCTCCGACGTGAACATGTTTCTCAAACAACTCTTTTGCTTATAAAGACTTTGCAACGTAAGGAATGATGTCGCAAAGCGTGTGATTCCGCATCTCACTAACTCCTTCTTGTTGGTGAACCCCCTCATCATGTTCAACACAAATGTGTGATTGTAGATAAACCCAACAAGACTAATTGCTCTACCAATAGTCCTCTTGATTTTATCAATCTTTCCAATGTCCTCCAACATAAGATCTATGCAATGCGCCGCACAAGGTGTCCAAAACAAGTGCTTCCTCTTTGCCTCCAAAAGTTTACCTATTAATATCAAAATCAAACAAGTAAGATTATATAGAGTTAGTAAAAAAAAAATATGCACAACTCATAAAATTATAAGTAAACTAACTAACCGGCCAAGACATAGTTGCTTCCATTATCCGAAATCACTTGCACGACATTCTTTTCACCAATGCGTTCCACAAACTTGTCAAGAAGTTCAAACATCTTTTCTCCGGTCTTCACAAAAGATGAACCATCAATTGACTCCACAAACATACTTCCTTTCGTGCCATTGACCAAAAAATTGATCAAAGTCCTTTGCTTTCTATCCGTCCATGCGTCGGACATAATAGAACAACCAAATTTTTCCCAATCTTCCTTATGGCCCTTCATTAAATCTTGTGTGTAAATCAACTCCTTTTTAAGGAGTGGCACTCTCAACTCATGGTAACTTGGAGGCTTCAAATTTGGGCCATAATTTCCAATTGCACCAATCATAGTTTTGAAACTTTCTAGATTGGCTACATTGAAAGCTATTCCCGCTTGATAAAAAAAACGAGCTATGTGTTGAATTGTTCTACCTCTTAGCTCTTTGTCACAAGCTTCATTCATGCCAATTTGTCTTGCTTTTCCTCCCTTTGCTACACTTTGGCTTCTACTTGTATAAAGATCCATCGGGCCCTTCAAATTAGATGCTTTTGTCTTCATCTTCTTGCTACTACCCGCTCCACCAAGTTGACCTCTTTTGCCTCTATCACCTCCATGCACTTCTTGGGCTTCAATCTCTTCATCAAGATCATAATCATCCAAGTGATAATCGGGTTCAAAAGTTTGAGACCTTTGTGTTTTCTTTTGATTTATATGGTTCTCCAACTCTTCTTTCACATCCGGAGGACATTTGGTACATGCTTTGGCATTTCTATACTTTCCAATTTGATGTTGCTTTGCTCGATATATGCCACCTTTTGTAATCTTGTTACAAAATAAACAAGTTACTGAATTTGCATCTTTAGGATCCGCCAAAAAGTTGTACTTCCAACCCGGATCTTTTCGGTTGGAGTTAGAAGAGCTTGAAGATCCCAATCCTTGATTTTCTTGGGTTGCCATTCTATGGAAAAGAAAAAACATATATTCAGTGAAAATTTTGCGGGAACAATAATGAATAATAAAGAAAAACAAAAACACAGTACACACAAATGTAGTCTACAAAAACCATTAACAAAAAAAAAAACAGTACAGAAATCACTAAAACAACAGTAAAGAAATCAGCTATATAGAGAGAAATCGAGAGAGAGAGAGGTTCTGTCATTAACAAAAATTAACAAAAAAATGAGAGATCGAGAGAGAGGTTCAGTATTTACAAAAAATTAACAAAAAAAAAACAAAAACTCGCCTGAAGTCGAGAGAGTTCAGTATTTACAAAAAATTAACAAAAACAAAAAACAAAAACTCGCCTGAAGTCGAGAGAGTTCAGTATTTACAAAAAATTAACAAAAAAAAAAAAAAAAAAAACTCGCCTGAAGTCGAGAGTTCAGTATTCATCGAGAGAGTTCGAGAGGAAGAGATCGAGAGAGGCGAGAGAGAGAGAAGAGATCGAGAGGAAGAGGAGGGGGGGAAGACTCACCTGAAGTCGCCGAGTCCGCTGCTGCCGTCGCCGCCGAGTCCGCTGCTGCCGTTGCCGCCAGGTAGGGTTTTTTCCTCTTCTTTTGCGTAGGCGTGCTGCTGCTTTTTTTTTCTCCTCCTTTCTGTAAATTCTGTTCGATTGCTTTGTTGTGCTTTGTGTTCCTTTTTTTTTTTTTTGCTGTGGGCTATTTCTTGTGGGCATGGGCTATTTCTTGTTCTTGCAACAAATGGGCCTGCAAAAAAAATGTTCATGAAGCAATATTATTGAGGCGCGCCTAGGCGCGCCTTAACAGTATCCAGCGCCTAGGGAAAAGGCGCGCCTTAGGCGCGCCTTGCGGATTGCGCCTCGCCTCGAGGCTGCTGAGTTGGAACCAAAGAGGCCTATAGCCTTCTTGTACAACGACAACTCATCCATAATTTGATCTTGCATCTCCTGAGATGGAACTAGTCTTTCTATGCATGCATACAAGCCAGTGACAACCTCTTTATCACCCTCAATGTTAGGATTATTATAGAAGAAATGAGGGTTCAAAAAATGACCCGCAGCATGCAATGGATGATGAAGTTGTGATTCCCATCTCTTATCAATAATTTCAAATATTGCCTTATACTTCTCTTCATTACCATCAAAAGGCTTTTCAATAGTCTCTTTAGCTCTATCCATCGCTTCATATATGTATCCCATCGCCGGTTTTTTTTCATTATCAACAAGACGAAGGACATTGACAAGAGGACCCATTATCTTCAAAGTAAAAGAAACTGTAGTCCAAAAAGAAGGCATAAAAACGACTTCGGATGCCTTCTTACCTTTTGCTTCTTTTGCCCATCTACTTTCCGTCCACTTCTCCGACGTGAACATGTTTCTCAAACAACTCTTTTGCTTATAAAGACTTTGCAACGTAAGGAATGATGTCGCAAAGCGTGTGATTCCGCATCTCACTAACTCCTTCTTGTTGGTGAACCCCCTCATCATGTTCAACACAAATGTGTGATTGTAGATAAACCCAACAAGACTAATTGCTCTACCAATAGTCCTCTTGATTTTATCAATCTTTCCAATGTCCTCCAACATAAGATCTATGCAATGCGCCGCACAAGGTGTCCAAAACAAGTGCTTCCTCTTTGCCTCCAAAAGTTTACCTATTAATATCAAAATCAAACAAGTAAGATTATATAGAGTTAGTAAAAAAAAAATATGCACAACTCATAAAATTATAAGTAAACTAACTAACCGGCCAAGACATAGTTGCTTCCATTATCCGAAATCACTTGCACGACATTCTTTTCACCAATGCGTTCCACAAACTTGTCAAGAAGTTCAAACATCTTTTCTCCGGTCTTCACAAAAGATGAACCATCAATTGACTCCACAAACATACTTCCTTTCGTGCCATTGACCAAAAAATTGATCAAAGTCCTTTGCTTTCTATCCGTCCATGCGTCGGACATAATAGAACAACCAAATTTTTCCCAATCTTCCTTATGGCCCTTCATTAAATCTTGTGTGTAAATCAACTCCTTTTTAAGGAGTGGCACTCTCAACTCATGGTAACTTGGAGGCTTCAAATTTGGGCCATAATTTCCAATTGCACCAATCATAGTTTTGAAACTTTCTAGATTGGCTACATTGAAAGCTATTCCCGCTTGATAAAAAAAACGAGCTATGTGTTGAATTGTTCTACCTCTTAGCTCTTTGTCACAAGCTTCATTCATGCCAATTTGTCTTGCTTTTCCTCCCTTTGCTACACTTTGGCTTCTACTTGTATAAAGATCCATCGGGCCCTTCAAATTAGATGCTTTTGTCTTCATCTTCTTGCTACTACCCGCTCCACCAAGTTGACCTCTTTTGCCTCTATCACCTCCATGCACTTCTTGGGCTTCAATCTCTTCATCAAGATCATAATCATCCAAGTGATAATCGGGTTCAAAAGTTTGAGACCTTTGTGTTTTCTTTTGATTTATATGGTTCTCCAACTCTTCTTTCACATCCGGAGGACATTTGGTACATGCTTTGGCATTTCTATACTTTCCAATTTGATGTTGCTTTGCTCGATATATGCCACCTTTTGTAATCTTGTTACAAAATAAACAAGTTACTGAATTTGCATCTTTAGGATCCGCCAAAAAGTTGTACTTCCAACCCGGATCTTTTCGGTTGGAGTTAGAAGAGCTTGAAGATCCCAATCCTTGATTTTCTTGGGTTGCCATTCTATGGAAAAGAAAAAACATATATTCAGTGAAAATTTTGCGGGAACAATAATGAATAATAAAGAAAAACAAAAACACAGTACACACAAATGTAGTCTACAAAAACCATTAACAAAAAAAAAAACAGTACAGAAATCACTAAAACAACAGTAAAGAAATCAGCTATATAGAGAGAAATCGAGAGAGAGAGAGGTTCTGTCATTAACAAAAAAATGAGAGATCGAGAGAGAGGTTCAGTATTTACAAAAAATTAACAAAAAAAAAACAAAAACTCGCCTGAAGTCGAGAGAGTTCAGTATTTACAAAAAATTAACAAAAACAAAAAACAAAAACTCGCCTGAAGTCGAGAGAGTTCAGTATTTACAAAAAATTAACAAAAAAAAAAAAAAAAAAAAAAAACTCGCCTGAAGTCGAGAGTTCAGTATTCATCGAGAGAGTTCGAGAGGAAGAGATCGAGAGAGGCGAGAGAGAGAGAAGAGATCGAGAGGAAGAGGAGGGGGGGAAGACTCACCTGAAGTCGCCGAGTCCGCTGCTGCCGTCGCCGCCGAGTCCGCTGCTGCCGTCGCCGCCAGGTAGGGTTTTTTCCTCTTCTTTTGCGTAGGCGTGCTGCTGCTTTTTTTTTCTCCTCCTTTCTGTAAATTCTGTTCGATTGCTTTGTTGTGCTTTGTGTTCCTTTTTTTTTTTTTTGCTGTGGGCTATTTCTTGTGGGCATGGGCTATTTCTTGTTCTTGCAACAAATGGGCCTGCAAAAAAAAATGTTCATGAAGCAATATTATTGAGGCGCGCCTAGGCGCGCCTTAACAGTATCCAGCGCCTAGGGAAAAGGCGCGCCTTAGGCGCGCCTTGCGGATTGCGCCTCGCCTCGAGGCTGCTGAGTTGGAACCAAAGAGGCCTATAGCCTTCTTGTACAACGACAACTCATCCATAATTTGATCTTGCATCTCCTGAGATGGAACTAGTCTTTCTATGCATGCATACAAGCCAGTGACAACCTCTTTATCACCCTCAATGTTAGGATTATTATAGAAGAA
This sequence comes from Iris pallida, assembly GCA_029216955.1. Taxonomy (NCBI): domain Eukaryota; kingdom Viridiplantae; phylum Streptophyta; class Magnoliopsida; order Asparagales; family Iridaceae; genus Iris; species Iris pallida. The sequence goes on along the minus strand of JANAVB010029817.1, from coordinate 4,845,487 downwards.
ATGAGGGTTCAAAAAATGACCCGCAGCATGCAATGGATGATGAAGTTGTGATTCCCATCTCTTATCAATAATTTCAAATATTGCCTTATACTTCTCTTCATTACCATCAAAAGACTTTTCAATAGTCTCTTTAGCTCTATCCATCGCTTCATATATGTATCCCATCGCCGGTTTTTTTTCATTATCAACAAGACGAAGGACATTGACAAGAGGACCCATTATCTTCAAAGTAAAAGAAACTGTAGTCCAAAAAGAAGGCATAAAAACGACTTCGGATGCCTTCTTACCTTTTGCTTCTTTTGCCCATCTACTTTCCGTCCACTTCTCCGACGTGAACATGTTTCTCAAACAACTCTTTTGCTTATAAAGACTTTGCAACGTAAGGAATGATGTCGCAAAGCGTGTGATTCCGCATCTCACTAACTCCTTCTTGTTGGTGAACCCCCTCATCATGTTCAACACAAATGTGTGATTGTAGATAAACCCAACAAGACTAATTGCTCTACCAATAGTCCTCTTGATTTTATCAATCTTTCCAATGTCCTCCAACATAAGATCTATGCAATGCGCCGCACAAGGTGTCCAAAACAAGTGCTTCCTCTTTGCCTCCAAAAGTTTACCTATTAATATCAAAATCAAACAAGTAAGATTATATAGAGTTAGTAAAAAAAAATATGCACAACTCATAAAATTATAAGTAAACTAACTAACCGGCCAAGACATAGTTGCTTCCATTATCCGAAATCACTTGCACGACATTCTTTTCACCAATGCGTTCCACAAACTTGTCAAGAAGTTCAAACATCTTTTCTCCGGTCTTCACAAAAGATGAACCATCAATTGACTCCACAAACATACTTCCTTTCGTGCCATTGACCAAAAAATTGATCAAAGTCCTTTGCTTTCTATCCGTCCATGCGTCGGACATAATAGAACAACCAAATTTTTCCCAATCTTCCTTATGGCCCTTCATTAAATCTTGTGTGTAAATCAACTCCTTTTTAAGGAGTGGCACTCTCAACTCATGGTAACTTGGAGGCTTCAAATTTGGGCCATAATTTCCAATTGCACCAATCATAGTTTTGAAACTTTCTAGATTGGCTACATTGAAAGCTATTCCCGCTTGATAAAAAAAACGAGCTATGTGTTGAATTGTTCTACCTCTTAGCTCTTTGTCACAAGCTTCATTCATGCCAATTTGTCTTGCTTTTCCTCCCTTTGCTACACTTTGGCTTCTACTTGTATAAAGATCCATCGGGCCCTTCAAATTAGATGCTTTTGTCTTCATCTTCTTGCTACTACCCGCTCCACCAAGTTGACCTCTTTTGCCTCTATCACCTCCATGCACTTCTTGGGCTTCAATCTCTTCATCAAGATCATAATCATCCAAGTGATAATCGGGTTCAAAAGTTTGAGACCTTTGTGTTTTCTTTTGATTTATATGGTTCTCCAACTCTTTTTTCACATCCGGAGGACATTTGGTACATGCTTTGGCATTTCTATACTTTCCAATTTGATGTTGCTTTGCTCGATATATGCCACCTTTTGTAATCTTGTTACAAAATAAACAAGTTACTGAATTTGCATCTTTAGGATCCGCCAAAAAGTTGTACTTCCAACCCGGATCTTTTCGGTTGGAGTTAGAAGAGCTTGAAGATCCCAATCCTTGATTTTCTTGGGTTGCCATTCTATGGAAAAGAAAAAACATATATTCAGTGAAAATTTTGCGGGAACAATAATGAACAATAAAGAAAAACAAAAACACAGTACACACAAATGTAGTCTACAAAAACCATTAACAAAAAAAAAACAGTACAGAAATCACTAAAACAACAGTAAAGAAATCAGCTATATAGAGAGAAATCGAGAGAGAGAGAGGTTCTGTCATTAACAAAAATTAACAAAAAAAATGAGAGAGATCGAGAGAGAGGTTCAGTATTTACAAAAAATTAACAAAAAAAAAACAAAAACTCGCCTGAAGTCGAGAGAGTTCAGTATTTACAAAAAATTAACAAAAACAAAAAACAAAAACTCGCCTGAAGTCGAGAGAGTTCAGTATTTACAAAAAATTAACAAAAAAAAAAAAAAAAAACTCGCCTGAAGTCGAGAGTTCAGTATTCATCGAGAGAGTTCGAGAGGAAGAGATCGAGAGAGGCGAGAGAGAGAGAAGAGATCGAGAGGAAGAGGAGGGGGGGAAGACTCACCTGAAGTCGCCGAGTCCGCTGTTGCCGTCGCCGCCGAGTCCGCTGCTGCCGTCGCCGCCAGGTAGGGTTTTTTCCTCTTCTTTTGCGTAGGCGTGCTGCTGCTTTTTTTTTCTCCTCCTTTCTGTAAATTTTGTTCGATTGCTTTGCTGTGCTTTGTGTTCCTTTTTTTTTTTTTTGCTGTGGGCTATTTCTTGTGGGCATGGGCTATTTCTTGTTCTTGCAACAAATGGGCCTGCAAAAAAAATGTTCATGAAGCAATATTATTGAGGCGCGCCTAGGCGCGCCTTAACAGTATCCAGCGCCTAGGGAAAAGGCGCGCCTTGCGGATTGCGCCTCGCCTCGAGGCTGCTGAGGCCCTACACCTGCGCCTAGGGCCTAGGCGCGCCTTAGGCGCGCCTTTGATAACATTGGTTTCACTACTGAATACAGCTTACTGCCGCCGTCTCAACAACGGTGCAGGCTGGGCATGATCCGATTCGACCCAAAAAATTGGGACCGGATCGTGACTATATATATATATATATATATATATATATATATATATATATATATATATATATATAACGCACACACCCACGGCCCCGTGGTTCAAACCCACCCAGCCAAGCATGATGCCACCCCACGCTACCACCTAAGCTATGAGGGGATGACGAATATATATATATATAAATATATATATATATATATATATATATATATATATATATATTTAGAATAGGCATTAAAATATTCATTTAAAATATGGCATGCATTAGTATAATACAATGTAATATTAAGGTAATATTTAAAGGAAAACCATGCGGCTCATAGCTAAATGCATGCAGTGAGAAGACTATGCATTGCTAACGCTAATGCATGCGGCTCACTTTGCTGGGATGGCCATATGCGGCTCTGCTTGGTATTCCAAGCAAATGCACAGGCTAGTGCATTCTTGTGCTAAGGCATTAATTGCCCAGGGCACGTGAATGCTTTGGAAAGCCTTTGCATTTATTATTAATGCAATTAATGCCGATGCACTAATGCATTGATTTGACATGTGGCTAAAGCTAAAGTGTTGGCATGCATGCATTACTACAATACGTTAACCATAGGCATGCGGCTGAGGCTAAGGCCCTATGCGGCTCTGGCAAAATTCCGTAGGTCAAATTTGGACCAAACGAATTTCTCTACAACGTTAGATCATCAACTGATAGATCAAAAATACTGGAAACCGAAATACCACAAAGCTAGATCTACAAAATTTATCCATGGAAATGAAAAATGCTAAATACTAAAGTGGGTCAAAAACACATGAGAAAAACAATGGAATAATAAAATGGACTTCCTCCATGAAGCAAGGTGCACTTGCCTAAGCTCTCCCTCTCTCTTTCTTTCCTGGTGGTTGAAGAAGTAATGGTGGAGAAGAAGAAGTAATGAAGAGAGAGAAATGTTAGTGGAATATTTAATGAAGAGGGTGGTGGTAGGTGGGATATTTAATGGGGATGGTAGGTGGGAGTGGTTTGGTCCACATGAAATCTAGCAAAATCGAACCATGCAAAACCAAGCCGAACCAAGTTAAGTTGGGCCGAGCCAACCAAGAAAACATGCAATACGGGTCTAAATACGTACACGTATACCGAGATACGTATATATATATATATATATATATATATATATATATATATATATATATATAGAGAGAGAGAGAGGGGGGGGGATGCTTAAAAATCAGTCGGGTGGTTTCATTGTATGAAACCAACCTATGTTACAACCGTTGGATTGGATTGAAAGACTAAGATAAAAGGTGAGAGTATCTACTTAAAAGATAAAAGAAGTTTTCATAGCAATTACCAATTCTATTTGTTCCTCTCACATTTTAATCTCAGCATTTCAATCCAATTCAACGGTTGTAACATAGGGTTCCATACTATGAAACAAATCGGCTGATTTTTTGAGCATTCCTCTCTCTCTCTCTCTCTCTCTCTCTCTCTCTCTCTCTATATATATATATATATATATATATATATATATATATGGTGCTACTATTAATACTCCTAAAATGTCATCATGCACTTCTCTTTAATTTTATATAATTCAAATTCCAAATCTATCCTCTAACATTAATGTGCGCATGCATGGAGGGAGAAGTGCAGGATGACATTTTAGGAGTGTCAATAACGGCATATATATATATATATATATATATCTATATATATATATATATATATATGATCGGAATCAAGTGACACATACAATTTGACATCTAAAAAAAATACACAATCTCAACCGCATGTCAATAGAAATTAATGGTTCAGATTTGACAACCATACATAAAAATTTTGCATACATTGATTTAGGTAATTAATAGGTGGCATAGAAATTAAATATTAAAGTTTTAATATAGTTAGTTGTCACATTAGTTAAATCTGCGGATCAAAAGCCGGGGGGAGCCCCGCCAAAATTCCGCTCCCTCCTACACCATCGGATCGGGAGGCCCGCGTGGGGCCTGCACGCGCGCCCGCTTGATCCAACGATCAAGGACGACGGGACTATATATATATATATATATATATATATATATATATATATATATATATATATATATATATATATATATATATAATTGTATTAATATCAAAGCCAGCTACAACTCAACACACCATGTTAGGTTCACCCACAGCGAAGGTAATCCTAACACATGCACAATAGAAACTAGCCCTCCATCAAATCACCAATGGGAAGTGAGTACCCTTCGTGACCCGAAGACTTGTTAGCCGACTAGCAATCACTTCTTTTATGGCCCCCTCCAGAACTGCACCAATTCCTTTACTGTTCAAGGAGGACAACCTCCTTCTCTCCTCCCACAAGGGATTGATCCTAACTAGGCCTTCGTCCACACAATTAGAAATGTCCTGCATTGTAGACAGCACCTCAGGAACTTTGGTGTCGGGCACTCGTACTTGCAGAGGCACAGACTCCTGATCAGTAACTACCTCCATTGCAGACTGTCGTGTGCTGAAACTTTAGAACAACTGTAGTAAGAGAACTTGAATGGAGCTCCACCCCCTCATGTGGCCTGTTGGAGCTGCCACTATCTCCATCCTGTTGGCTTTGAGGTAGCAAAGGGGGTTGCACAGTAGGATGAATCCCCCTCCCCCCCCCCCCCCCCCCCCCCCTCTCTCTCTCTCGAGCCATGCACACTCGAATCATCTGGCTGAACTCGCTCATGATTATGCACAGCCTTAGTTGGCATGTTGGTGTGAATGATCGCCGGTGTCTGAACATACTCAGACATCCCACCTATAGGAATTGGCTGAAGATCACAAACATGTAACCCCTCATGTCCCTGAGTAGGGATTTTCTTTAGTTGGGATGTCCGCGTAAACACTCAACAGCAGCTTCAACGCCTCTGGCTCTCAAGATGACACAGCATCGGCTAAACCCTCGTCTTCTTTTCCCTGCATGACATTCATCTCCAAATCTATGTGCCCAGGTGTTTCTGGGCCGCACTTCGACTCCGAGTAGTGATCTTGAGTATGGTCAAAACTACAACAACGGTCACAACGAGGAGGCACACATTCATATTCTACTACCTGGGTATTAGGTAGTTGAACTTTAAGAACAATTGACAAAGCATCTCTCGCATTCGGCTTTGACAAAGACACGAAAAAAGCTAGTCGTTATCTATGAGCTGTGGGTCCATCTATGTACTGTGGATTTCTGACGAAGCTTATTATCTTCATGATGACCAGTGGCTTCCATAGCTGAGGGGAAAGTTACCACAAACAAATCCATAACAGAACTGTTGCCAGTCGATTACGTTCAAAGTTCTTCATCGGATCCCATCTTCGCAGTACTACTAGGTTACATCGAAAAGACCAAGGCCCAAACTCCAGGATGTGTAGATCCTCTTCTAGCCCAAATTTGATAAAGAAAAAGCCATTCTCCCTAGAGAAGATTTCTAGGGAGCCAGCCAATCTCCAAGTCCTAAGGACAAATTCGCAAATTTGGATATACGGTGGTCGTGTTCCCACTACATATAGGACTAGGTGTGCCTCCAGTAGTCCATAGTTTCGGCTAGATCCTCCTCGGTGAAGTCTGCCACCGGTGGGTGTGGGGGGGGGGGGGGGGAGCAATATTTCCCCCGTTTAATTCCCAGAGGGAATAAATGGTTGAGTCCATTTTTGTTCACCCACCAAAAGTAGGTGGAATGTTCACCTCCCACTAAAAAAAGACACGTAGCATTTATATCCCACATAAACCACTTTGTAAGTGGTTTTGTTCACCCACCAAAGTGGTTTTGTGCCACATGTCATTTTTTTCGTGGGAGGTGAACATCCCACCTAGTTTTGGTGGGTGAACAAAAATGGACTCATAAATGGTTTGAGTGGTGGTGAAAGCTCTTTTGGGCCGGGTGATGTGGGCTCTTCGAAGCCGGGTTGTGCGGGCCCTTCATGGCCAAGTTGTGCGCGCCATTCAGGGACGGGTTGTTTAAGTGGGCCCTTCATGAAGGGTGAGGACGAGGGCTCTTTGGGGCCGAGTTCGAGAGAGTTGTAAAAAGTACCGAGCGTATACGTCTATATTGAATGGCATCCTTAATCGTTCCCGTATCAGTGATAAGAAACTAATACAAATGTGGTTATCCCTCTATCCGCTCCATATCCACATTGTTTACAGCAGTATATTTTCAAGACTTGCACTGAGACCAAACTTGAGTGTAGATTTATACAACTTATTTGAAACTATACTGACTGCAAAAAGAAAGAAATATGAAAACAATATTTCTGCTGCATTCTATTGAAAAGAGAAGTGACTCCACTAGTATAAGAAGCAGCTTAAATACATGAGAAAATTCTAGCTTAATTTGTAATGGCAGTAGACTGTGAGTGTGCAACAAAACCAAAGTACTTGTTGCAAGTGAGTGACAACCATAGAATGAGAAAGCAGGCTAGGATCATACAATTAGAAAACATAATTATCCTTTTGTCTTATATGCTTGATCCTTTAATGGTCTCGACATGCTTGCTACAAAGTTCGGAAGCAGAGAGAATGGAACATTTCTTGGTTTAATATGCATTCATTATGATGAGACTATGCATAACCCATCTAGTGTAAGGAGGTGCATAGTGCCTTTAGTAACAACCTAAGTTGCAGACACGGACAAGGATTTGGATACAGACACGATATGGATTCAGGATACGACATTTTACAAAATTTTGGAATACCGGTACGGTATGCATACTGTTATATATACACATGAAAACATATTTATATACATCTTCTATACATTATATCCTTTATATATATATATATATATATATATATATATAGAGAGAGAGAGAGAGAGAGAGAGAGAGAGACACACACACACACACTTACTTGAGCATGATTTGGATAGTAACTAGACTCCAAAAAGTTCTAGAAAGGATTAGTGTTGCTTTCTCGTATCTCAATTATGTTTATCATGATCACATGTCCACTATGTTTTGGGCCCCTTTGGAGCCTAAACATAGGTGAGTCGAATCTGATAGGACTGCCAAAGAAGTATAGTGTCCAATACGTGTCGAGTATGCATACGGGCACGGATACAGCCCTCCCAAGGAGTATCTTTGCAACATACATAACAACCAGGGAATACGTATCTTAATATGGAACCTCCACAGTCAGTATCTTAATTTCACAAGGACTCTTAAGGAAAGATAAATTGTAGTGACTATGGAACAAGGTACTGAAAGTATGAAGCAAATCAGTCCTGTCGGTGCTCTAAACAACGCAGACCAGTCTCTGGCCAATTAACCGGTTTGGCAAATAAGTCGAATCATTTTTGGTCTTTTATACTTGTACGGTTTAGGATCCTATACGCAATACTGATGAAAGTTATGCAATATGGTTTTCTCCTCTTCATTCCTCCTCTTATAATACTCTAGATCTCTTAACATAGTACTTAGATGTATTCAAATCGACCTAGTTATAAGAGTTGTCCCTTCCTCCATTTGTTCTGTATCATATAATTTATTGGTTTGTTAATCATTTTATCCAGGATATGACTACTGTTTTTCAGTTACTAGTGCCTTCATCTTCTTCTTATCTATTTTTTCTAATTGATTCTTGTTTTTGTATGTACTTTTGCCTACCCATGCCTACCCACGAAGCTTTATTCCAGGGTTCAGGTTCTTCATACCAGTCAAGTGTCAATATCGGATGTTATTGAGGACTTGTACCTTAACCATCACGTATTTTTGTCAGAAAATTTGTAAAGGATGGATGCCCTTTGGAATGTGGTTCAAGATTCAAAAGGGCCATCCAAAGTAGGTAACAATGGAAAACTACCCGCACAGACTTTCTTATTAGCTATATAGGTTTTAAAAGATTAGAAGTACCAATAATTTGTATATATGATATTTTTATTCGTACAGGCTTGACTTTCCACATCAAAATGTAAATTGAAATTTGATGGTTTATAGTGCATTCAAGAATATGACAAAGGTGTTCTGCTTGCATGTTGTTCCATTTTTTGGACATATTTCATACAGTACAGCATAGTCTAAAACCATATGCAAGATGCTATAAATATTGGTGTTAGTATCATGTTGCTTCATAGTATCACAAGTACTTTTTAACAATTACATTCATGAAGTTCTTTCTATAGGCAATTGTGTTGCACTTCTTGCCAACAATTTCTAATTCTGGAAGTGATGATTTAAGAAGACTGGTTGGGCAAACATGTCCTGCTCAGTAAAAGAATTGCTGGTTGGGCTCTCTTTTTTATCTATGATCAATTAGCAAGAATGCCACTTATTAGTTTCTTTGCAGCCAATATCTATTCAAAAAAATTGCACCAACAAAATTTCCCTCTTTGAAGGTTAGGCAAACAAATATTTTAAGTTGCCCACATCATATTATTTGTTATCCTTTACCAGTAAATATATGTTTATGTTTTGTAAATATGCATATACTAAACAATATTCATGTGGTTGAGTTTGTTTTTGAATTTTATGGAACTTATAACTACAAAATTGGGCAATTATACTGAAATCCTATAGAGCAATTAGTAAGTAAGGATTCAATACTCTCTTAAGTAGACAAATTCTTTGTTGTCTAACACATGTTGGGCACAAAAAAAATTATAGGATGGAGAACTGTCATACATATGATAGTGTTTTCTAGCATGGAGGTAGCCAGTGTTCCAAATATTGGCCGACATGACCAGTATACCAGTTTTAAGGAGAAACTGATACGGTTTGGGTGTCCGAAACAGAAAAACCGGTATCGACCAGTTTGACTGACTAGTATACTGGTCGATATTTGACCGGTATACCAGCCGGTTTGACTAGTATACCCGTTAGTTTGACCGGTATATTAGCTGTTTTGACCGATATAAAGGTTAAAGTTTGCATGTTCAAGTTTGTGGATTCAACCCAATAGGAAATGATCCATTTTTTCTTATTTGTGGGTTTATAACTTTAAACTTTAAAATCCAATAAGAAATTTCTTTTTTATTAGCCCTAAAACCGATCCTCTCTCTCTCTCTCTCTCTCTCTCTCTCTCTCTCTCTCTCTCTCTCTCTCTCACATCCGATCGAAAAAATAAAGAATATGGGAAGGAGAAAAATAGTTGAAAGAAGACAAAGACTTAGCTTTGGAGAATAAAGAGATGACAAATGATATCTTTGTTAGCTTACTAGCTTAAGTTTTGTGATTTTCTTTTCGAGATACGTATAAATATTATGTTTGGTGAATTTTATAGAGAATTCTTTTGCTTAATTATTAGTTTGAAGGACGATTTAAATTGTTTATTATGGAAATTATTTAAGGATACTTGTTAGATTTATATTAATGTTTTAATTTTGTTATGAATGTCATATGTGAAGTGAATTATTGTTGTATACACTATGAGTCCATATCGTCTGGTTTCGGTATGACAAACTCCCAACCAGTTTGGGACCGATATCCGATTTCAGGAACCTTGGAGCCAACACAAGTCTAAATAAATTCACGAGGAGGACATGGAACAAGTATAGAAATAAACTTCTGTCACTCTCTATGTTTACGGTTTATCATGCTTCCTCATGGACTGTTATCAGTCCTGTTCTCATCAGTTTTCCATCCTAGCTTCAACTTTCTCTTCTTCTTTTCCCATTCTTTTCTTTTCCCTTGAAGTAGAGACGAACATAGAATCAACAAAAGAATAGCAAAGGGTTTTCATAAGAGAGGCTAGAGTTTGCAGAGAGATGGGACTATGTTCACAAGAGGGCTTTGTTAAGGGTTCTAATGAAAGTGGACAGTGCAAACAGAGTCCAAATGTGGGTAGTTTCTCGTTACATGCTTTTCTCAGTACAAGACTAGAACTAGGTTCCAACTAGAAGGCATATCGGATAATAACATTTAGGCTAGGTTCCAGTAGTTACACACGATAACTCCTTCGACTAACTTTTATGTGACACTAAAATTCACCTTCATACTCTCTCTTCTAAACTACTTCTTCACCTATGATGCAGGCTTCCATCATGGTGACCAATTCCGATCCTCTGAAAATGGTTCATGGGTGTCATCATTTGTCGTGAACATACTTGGCTTTACTTTTCACAATTCCGATAACCGTATCAAAAAGTAACACTCCAAGACCTGATCATGATCAGCTTTCGCCGCTTAAAGTGCTTCATTTGACTCATCAGTTGTGCTATTTGTGACAGTATAATCAAACCGCACAAATCACTCAACCCCAAAGACGATCGAAATCTCAAGTAGTTCCATTCAAAGCTAAGAACATCCACAGTGGAGACACTCCAAACACATACTCTAAATTATTTAAAATTTTGTAAAGGGTAAATGACAAAAAAACCTTCGTTAGCTATCCGACTTTTGCAAATTAAGACCTATTAGTCATTTTTAGCAATTCGTCCCTCCTTAGATTACAAATCTGCCCAATAAGGCCCCTCCAGTCAAAATTAAAAAAATTAATTCCGAAAATGCCCCTGCCCCCCTCTTCCCCCGGTAGCGGCGGCGACCCTCCAGCCCCGCCCGTCCCCCGCGAGCCTCCCCCCGATCTCGCCGCCCTGCACGGCCCTCCCCCGCACTCGCCGGCCCCCCGTTGTCCTCCCCCGCCCTCGCCCCGGCCCCACGCAGCCCTCCCCATGGGGTCGCCGGCCACCCAGCCCCTCCCCCAACAGCCGAGGAAGGAGGGGAGGGGGGGGGGGGGGGGGGAGGGGTCCCCTCTTCCCCCCGGTAGCGGGGGCAATCCCCCAGCCCCGCCCTCCCCCCGCCGGCCCTGCCCTCCTCCCGCCCGACCCCCCTGCCTCCCCCCGCCGGCCCTCCCCTCGGCGGCGAGCCCCCAGCCCCGTCCGTCCCCCGCGAGCCTCCCCACCGACCTCGTCGACCCCGCACGGCCCTCCCCCGCACTCGCCGGACCCCCGCTGTCCTCCCCCTCCCTCGCCCCGGCCCCACGCAGCCCTCCCCGTGGGGCCGCCGGCCACCCAGCCCCTCCCCCAACGGCCGAGGAAGGAGGGGGGAGGGGTAAAATTGTCATTTGGGAATTTTTTTTGCAACAAAAAATAAATAGTGGAAAATTTAAGAGCATGGAGTTTTTTCGCGAAAATGGCCAATCTAGGGAGGGTTTTTTTGCCATTTACCCTTTTGTAAATTACTACTTTTGGATTGTCTCCTCGATACTGGCACACAATGGTACACTCCAAACAAATACTCCAAATTAACCTCCTCTTTTTCATGCCTCTTTTTCCTCTTTATTTTTCTACCCTGTTTAGTGAGATTTTCCCTCCCTCCTTTCCCTCTTTATTTCCTTCCCAGTTTGGTAAGAACGGTTAATTTTTAGCTCTTAGCTTTCTAGCAATTTTTAAGTATAGACAAATGTGTGCTACAAAATTTGACTAAAGTCAAAATATAGCACGTGAAACCCCTCCCACTAGAATGCCACAATGAGTTTTTTTTAATCTCAAAAAATAAGGAAAGAAGAAAAAAATAGAGGAGTGAGTACAAACGCTAACTTTCAGCGTGTCCGGGTGGGATCGCCGGGCTGCTGCGGCGGCTGGTCCATGTTCCTGCGGTGGGTCTCGACGAGCTTGTCGAGCGCCGCCTGGACGGCGTCCCTCCCGCCGATGAGGAGGCGGGTGACGACCTCCGGGTCCCTCTCGAACCTGGCCTCCTCGAACTCCCTCCGGGCGTTGTCGCGGAGCACGTCCCGCCAGGGGACGCCGCGGGGGTCGGGCCAGACGAAGAAGCGGCTGGCCCGGAGGATGTCTCGGTACAGGCTCAGCGCCTCCCGCCGGGTGCTCGTCAGCCTCCGCCGCGCCGACAGCTCGTCTTCCTCTTCGTCTGTGGCTTTCTTCCTGTTCTTGTCTTCTTTGACGAGGTGCCGGTCGAGGAGCTCGTCGATGGTGTCCGGGCCTTCGTGGAGGGATCGGGACGATGCAATTGCGATTGGGGCTCTCAGCCTCCGAAGAGTGGAGAGTGATAGAGAAGAGGAGGGGGAGATCATGATTGCGATCCTGCTCCTCGGTGAGAGAGAGAGAGAGAGAGAGAGAGAGAGAGAGAGGGGGGGCTTTGTTTGGCCAATTTTTACTTTTACCATTTTCTTAGTTTTTTAGGGTAAATTATAAGGACACAACATATTTTACTCACGGCTGTCCAAGTGTTAATTTTTCATTATTTACAAGTTTGCCACTGAAAAAATTACTCAGAGCTATCCAAGTGGTAGGTATAAAAGATAAGTGTTATAATTTTTGTTTCTTTCCTCACTCTCCATTCCTCACAAGAAGAAGAACAACAAGAAGGAAAAAAAAAAAAAAAACAAGAACAAGAACATCAATTTTTGCAAACCTAGTTTATTTTGATTTTTTGCTCTCTTCTAATTTCTCAGATCTCTCTCTCCAAACCCTACTTTATTTTTCTTCTTCTTGTTTGGGCATTATGGATGAAACCCTAGTTGTAGAAGAAATTGGGTTATCAAATCTATCAAATCTATTAATCTATTAGTCTATTAACCAATTTTTCTTTATTAATAGAAGAATTATGCATGAAATCCTAGTTGTAGAAGAAAACTATGGAAGAAATCCTAGTTGTAGAATAATTGGGTTCATATCAGGACTGCCACAATTTCTGACAGTCCTAGAAGTATTGAGGACTGCCAGAAATTGTGGCAGTCTTGAAATAGTCTCGATGTACAACAGGACTGCCACAATTGCTGGCAGTCCTAGAAATAATGAGCACTGCCAGAAATTATGGCAGTCTTGAAATAGACTCGATGTACAACAGGACTGCCACAATTTCTGGCAGTCCTAGAAGTAATGAGGGCTGCCAGGAATTGTGGCAGTCCTGAAAGGGACATGCTCTACAGCAGGACTGCCACAATTTCTGGCAGTCCTAGACATATTGAGGACTGCCAGAAATTGAGGCAGTCCTGAAAGATACTTGTTGTACAGCAAGTTTCTTTCAGGACTGCCACAATTTCTGGCAGTCCTAAAGTCAAAATTCCCGAATAAAAAAAAACATGTTAGGGTTTATTTCAATCTTGATAATAGAGTGAAATATGCATTTTATGATTTATTTCCATGCATTCTTTGTGAGGAAAGAAGTATTTAACCTTTATTTTCATGCATTTTAGGGTTTATTTAATTTTTTTGGTGCCATCGAAATTGGGAAAGAGAATGAAACTAGGGTTTTGATGGAGATGGTGATGATGGAAATGGTGGAGAAGAAGAAGATGATGATGAGAAAAAAACTAGGGTTTTGATGGAGATGTGAGAATGGAAATGGTGGAGAAGAAGAAGATGGATAGAAGAAGAAGAAGAAGAAAGCTAGGGTTTGTGAAGAGAGAGAGTGAAAATTTGAAATGAGAGTGATTTTTCGGGTTTGGGGGGCTGTGGGGTTTGGACAGCCCCTGAATGAAAAATTTGGACAGTCCAAGTAAAAGTTCCTCAAAGCCTGGCTAGCCCTAATCCTGGCTAGCCCCGAGTAAAAAAACATGTGCCCTTATAATTAGCCTTTTTTTAGGGTTATTTAAGGCATTTTATATGGGCACATCAATTTCTTATCAAGGCTAGCCCTTTTTTTTTTTTGTTTATCTACAAGTTTGCCGTTGAAAAAACTTATCAAGGCTATCCCACTTTGCAGTATAAAAGTGAAAAACAATTTTTTTCCTTTTGTCTTCTTCTTCTCCAAAATTCCATTCCCACTTTCCCAAGAACCAAGAACCCTAGAATATTCTTCTTGCCCCCCACTCAATCTTCTTGTCTTCAAACGTAGAATAATTATCAACGAATATTCCTAGTACTCGGTATGATTTCGACTACTAGATGGCCCTATTTGTTTTAAAATTTGTTCATTCCTAATTATTGAAGGTGTTATCATAATGTAGGAAATATGGAAGAAATAGGAACGTCAAATGTAGCAATCAATCAGCCCGGTCTTTCCGAAGAACACAACATTCTCTCCGAAGAAATCTCGGTAGGTCCCCGACCTAGTTACGTGGAACCAATTCGTAGTCAACATTGGACTGCCACACACTAAGGCAGTCCCATGTACTTTGTGGACTGCCAGAGAGTGTGGCAGTCCAGAAGTTAAGCTTCTGCTCCACTGGACTGCCACACTTTCTTGCAGTCCATAAAGAACTATGGACTGCCAGAAAGTGTGGCAGTCCAGTTAAATAGGGTATGAACACTTGGACTGCCACACTTTCTGGCAGTCCATAAAGTACTATGGACTGCCGAAAAGTGTGGCAGTCCAGTTAAATAAGGTATGAATACTTGGACTGCCATACTTTCTGGCAGTCCATAAAGTACTATGGACTGCCAGAAAGTGTGGCAGTCCTACTATGGACTGCCAGAAAGTGTGGCAGTCCAGTTGAATTGGGTATGAACTCGTAGACTGTCACACTTTCTGACAGTCCATAGTATTTATGGACTGCCAGAAAGTGTGGCAGTCCAAGTGTTCATACCCTATTTAACTGGACTGCCACACTTTCTGGCAGTCCATCAACCACTTAGGACTGTCAAAATTTCTGGCAGTCTAGTTTAACTGCAATGTGAGTCCTGAATTGGATATTGTCTTTGAACTTGTCGTTGATTTAGTTATTAAAAAAGTCAAAAATTTAGGGCACCCCATCTCCTATGTGCATTGATTTGAGGACTATATTCTCGACGGATATGGTTTTTGAATCTTACGACGCAGCTTAGAATGGTGCAGAGAAGTTGGAAGGCGATCGAACACAATCCTTGTCATTTCAAGGTCGTTAAGGCACCGGGCGAAGCGAAAAATTGTAGATCTTGGTTGTGAAAGAGGTGGGTAGTATAGGGATCATAGTAATAAAGATGAACTTCTCGTAACGAAAACTCCGAAGAAAGCGACAGGGACAAGGAAATGTGGTTGTCCCTTCAAGTTAGTGTTGGTGTGCAAAAATGACGAGAAGTGGACAGTTGTGGTGAGGAATGGGATGCACAATCATCATGTGTCGGACACGCTTGTTGGTCATCCCTACGCTGGAAGATTGAACGACGATGAGAAATAGTTAGTTAAAGAATTGTCAACTTCCGGAGTTGGCCCTAAAGAAATTTATTCCATACTGCGTGAGAAGAATGATAAGAATAAGTCCAGTTTGAGGACAATATACAATGCACTTGCTAGGTCGAGAACAAATACTCTAAAAGGAAGAATCGCGATGCAGCAAGTGTTGAAGGTACTTGGCCAAAATCATTACGTGGAATACCATAGAAGACTTCTGCAGAGCAATGAAGTCATTTCTATGTTTTGGTCCCATCCGGATTGCACACATTAATTGGCACGGTCCTTCGCCGATGTCTTGGTTGTTGATTGCACGTACAAGACTAATAAATTCAAGATGCCTCTTTTTCACATTGTCGACTTCACTTCTACCGGTAAAATATTTTCAGTTGCCTTTTGTTTCATGAAGAACGAAACAGTAGAGGACTATACATGGGCTTTGGAAAAGTTGAAGTCACTTTACACTGGACAGAGAGAGCCGTCTGTTTTTGTCACCGACCGGGAATATGCATTGATGAATGCTATTGATATCGTATTTTCTCATGCTCGTAGATTATTATGCATTTGGCATGTAAATCGAAATATTCAAGCACAATGCAAGATAAAGTTCGAGAAAGTAGATGGCAAAGTCGACATGGAACGCTTCGAAGAATTCTACAGAGATTGGACCCTTGTATGGCGAGCAAGTACTAAGGAAACTTTCGATGCAGCATGGTACATCTTCAAAGAGTAGTGGGAAAAGAACAACTCGGCATGTATATCTTATATCAAAGACACATGGCTTGATCCACATAAAGAAAATTTTGTCTTGGCATGGACGAATACGGTGAAACATTACGGCACGACCACTACCAACCGTGCCGAAGGATCACATTCAAGACTAAAAAGACATCTTCATTCATCGGTCGGAAGATTTGTGTCAGTTTGGGAAGCAATCAATCAAATGACCAATTCTACCGTGAACGAGATAAAGGCTTCATTTGAGATGAGCCTCAATATTGTGATACACCAACATAAGAAAGAACATCTCTTGTCTGATTTAATCCATGTAGTGTCCCACTCTGTATTGAATTTACTACTTCATGAGACTGGTTGTGCGAATTCAGTCGGGTTGGATACCGAAGTATGTGGTTGTACATATCGTACTTGTCTCAGCCTCCCTTGTGCACACGAGATCAACGAATATCGACGTCAATGTAGACCTATTCCAGTAGTGGTTGTTGATCAACGTTGGAGACAGCTGTCGATCATACCTATAGTGGACATTCATGATGATTTCTTTTCCATGCCACAGATGAAACTTCTTCATGCAAGATGGTGTGCCACACTAGAACCTGAGAGGAGGTCTATTGAGCTCAAAATCCAAGAACTCGCCAATCCGGCAAGTAGTCATATACAGGAGCCGTCTATTGTCATTGCTCCGAAGGGTAGACCGCCAAAAAGAACACATAAGAAGAAGCTCCAGGATACTAAGCGAGAACCCTCACTATTTGAGCATATTGAAAGAAGCGTAGAACGTGTAGTCATTCCGAAGAGGATGAACAAGCTCCCTACTCGCAGAAAGATGCAGAAAACTAGTATTGTTACAGCGCTTAATGTGTACATTGGTGCTTTTTTGCTCGCCATACGGAAATATATTTGGTCTATAGATGATGTGCCGAAAGACGGCCATTGTGGATTTCACGTGCTTGCACGACATCTAGGCTACCCCTCCAAAGACGGATGGAGACAAGTCAGAGCAGAGCTATATTCTGAGTTGGTGTCTCGTCTTCCATTCTACAGCAAAATACTTGGCCAAGAACATGTTGGAGAATTGTTGACAAGCATTCCGTGCGATACCCAGACCACTGGACCAGAACATTACTTGGACGTACATCTGCTGCATATCTATTCGCTAACAAGTACAAGCTACCAATTATCGTTCTTTCCCAGAACATCAACAATACATTCTTTCCAATGTGCGCTCCTCCCGTAGAGTACAGTATATCCAACCTACATACCATTGGACTCGACAAAAATCACTTCGTTATCCCGAGGTTGATCGGTCACTCTCCTATTCCTCCCCTTGCGTCAGTTTGGTATAAACATGCTTCGGAAGAATCAATCTCCTGGGTAGCACCATACACCGATGCTATAAATGCTTACAAGAAGATCACGAATTACGTGTGTCACTTCCCATTCCCAGAATACGTATTTTTAGAATGCATGTACTGTTTAAATGTAAATATTTTGTATTATCATGTATTGCTCTATATTTAAATCCCTTTAAATTTTATGTTAATTAATTTCCTGCAATTTTATTCCTGCACTTTACTTTCTGCTTTTATACTCTGCTTTAGCTTTGCTATGGGTTCGGCTCAGATTGGTTTAATTATGTCGGTCCATCATGAACCGAAATAAACCCCCACCTACCACCACTCCTTCATTTAAAAGCCCATCCCCTTTCTCTCTCTTTATTACTCTTCTTCTTCCTCATAACTCTTCCACCAACCTAGAAGAGATAGGCAAGTGCCAACTTGCTTCTTGATGGATCTCCATTTTTGTTGTTCCATTTTCTTCCTCTCAATATTCTAAGACACTTTAGTGCTTGGCATTTTCAATTTCTATGGCTAAATTCTTCTAGATCTAAGTTTATAGTATTTTCGGATTTCTTGGATTTTGATATATTTAACATTATTATTTCCAAGTTTTGATGGTTCCATGTTGTAGAGAATTTTGTTCTACCCCATTTTGACCAATGGAAGTCTAAATTTGGACTTACGGTGAAGGTTTTATGGAGCTTGGAAGCCAAGGGTTCCATGACCATCCTTCTCAGGTTTTCTGAGAAGATGGGAATCTCATTTCACAGCCGCATGAGAATCTCATTTCTCAGCCGCATGAGAATCTCATTTCTCAGCCGCAGATTAATTATTTCCCAATCTCATTAATGGATTATTTATTTCCCAATCTTATTTCACAGCCGCATGAGAATCTTATTTCTCAGCCGCATGGATTAATTATTTCCCAATCTCATTTCTCAGTCGCATGGATTAATTATTTTCCAATCTCATTTTTCAGTCGCATGAGAATCTCATTTCTCAGCCGCATGGATTAATTATTTTCCAATCTCATTCCTCAGCCGCATGGATTATTTATTTCACAATCTTATTTCACAGCCGCATGAGAATCTCATTTCTCAGCCGCATGGATTAATTATTTCCCAATCTCATTTCTTAGCCGCATGAGAATCTAATTTCTCAGCCGCATGGATTAATTATTTCTCAATCTCATTCCTTAGCCGCATGGATTATTTATTTCCCAATCTCATTTTACAGCCGCATGAGAATCTCATTTCTCAGCCGCATGAATTAATTATTTTCCAATCTCATTTCTTAGCCCCATGAGAATCTCATTTCTCAGCCGCATGGATTAATTATTTCCCAATCCCATTCCTCAGTCGCATGGATTATTTATTTCCCAATCTCATTTCACAGCCGCATGAGAATCTCATTTCTCAGCCGCATGGATTAATTATTTTCCAATCTCATTTCTCAGCCGCATGGATTAATTATTTTCCAATCTTATTTCTCAGCCGCATGGATTAATTATTTCCCAATCTCATTTCTCAGCCGCATGGATTATTTATTTCTTAACCACATTTCTCAGCCGCATGAGATTTTTATTTTCCAATCGCATGAGATGGATTTTATTTTCCGAATTTGGCATTAATTAACATTAATTATTATCTTGATTTATAATTGAAATGCGTTCCTAGTTGGAACTAAGAGACTGGCTAGTCGTCTTATTGAATTGAATGGAATAAGACACGTTCATATCAACTATGAACTATTGAAATCGATTGGCCAATCCCGAATATTGACATATAGATACATGCAGGCTATAATTTATTTATTTATTTTACGAAAGCAGCATGTGTACCTTATGGTCAAGGCATAATTATTCCGTGGTTAGTTTTAATTGTTGCATTACGCTATGTAAGACCTACAACCTAACTGCACGGGTATCGTTGTAGAGTTGAGCATATCGTACTTTGTACGGAAGTACTCATTCTGAAATGACCATGATCCACGGCATGGGATTTCACTTAACATAGAGGCTACTAAGTTAAATAAAATAATGATTGTATGGAGAGAATGGATTCTCGAGTTCTTACATGGCAGCCCTCTTTGGGACTATTAGTGCCCAACAGGCCGGCTGGTTCCCACAGATACTGTAAATCTGCCACACGGGCAGGGAGCAGTATCTGCTTATATTATTGTATATTTTATATTGATGACGGGCGTCCCGCTGGGACTCGTCTAATTCATGATTGGCGCAATTGATTGATTGGATAGACTAGCCTTGCTTGCCCATAGTAAGAACTGAGAAATCCTTATTGCATAATTCTAGGATAACTTGGGACTCATAGTAGTAAGCCGTAGGAGTTGGATGGCCGTTTAAGTTGATTTGTTTGTGTACTGTACCTACTCTGTTACCTAACTGAGATGATCAGAGCATCAGGACATAACGGGCCAACTTCTGTCCTTATTTGGTTGGGAAGTTGGTTCGAAGTGTCGTGATGTTACATGAATCCCAGTAGCAAGCAGAGATCTATTATTATATTCGCTTATTCACTGGTTTAAATTCCTCATATCGTGCTTCCTTGCGGTACTTGCTATTAGAGGTCTAACCTCTCTGATTTTGCATGGCCAGATTTAGAGCCGGTCCCCGAGGACTCAGCTTACTTCTACCTCCAAGATGGTCAATACTAGAGGAATGATCGCAGGAGGACTCGAGTGGGTTCCTTACTTCCCCACTCGTTTTGTTAATTATTTTACATTTTGCCGCTTGGCACCGACATGTTAGTCGGATAGTCTTGCACTTACTTTTACATAATTATAATTAAATCAGACTGCAGCTGATAACAATTGTGTATATGTTGCTATATCATCTGGCTATGTTTTGTAAAGCCAGATCTCAAGAACATTTTGACTAAGCGTTTGGAACGCCTTATTGCTTTATCTTAAATGTTCTCTGTTATTGCTTCTTGTTTGAATGATTGAGACAATAGATGCGAAGTGACCATAGCGAGACTTTCATGTAGTATGCACCCCCTTGTCTTTTAGATAGCATTGATCGTATTATACGGTATTCATCTACCCGTAATACGTAGCTGGCTGAGTCATTCCCCCGCTCTCCAGTATTCTGGTTCTGGGGCGTGACAAGGTTTTAGTGGTGGCCCATGCAGGTCTGATTTCAGACTTGTGGAGTGTTTTAATTTATAGGATGTCTCAATCACACATGTTCCCCCTTGATCTCATGATTCGTTACTCTCGACTCTAACTTGACATTCCGGTATCCTTTGACTTCATTGATCTTTCCTGTCCGATCGTTTGATTGTTCTTTTGTCCCTTTTCTTAGGGGCACTTCGTCCGCATCTGCCAGGACTGGACAACAACAACAAGGGCAACACGGACAACCTGACCATGTTGGTTAGCAACAAGGGCCGGTACTAACTCAAGAGACCATCCAAGAAGAAGTAATAGTAGAAGTAGCAGCTGGACCGCAGTATCCGGATGTTCTACCACCACCAACAGTTCCACCTACCCCTGTGGAAGTAGACACACCAGCCCTTCTGGAGATCATGAGAGGGATGATGGCTACTCAGCAACATCAGATGTTAGCCCAGCAGTGCATGCACGCTCAGTTACAAGAGCAGAACGTACTACTTAACCAAGGATTACAGACAGCTTTAGAAAGAGGGGCAAGGACAGATTTAGGAGCGTCAGCCAGGTTTTGCAAGTACAACCCCCGCCGTTTCGAAGGCACGGAAGATGCCACCTCAGCAGATACATGGCTTAAGGATATTGAGGCTATTTTGACAGCCGCTAAGGTGCCGACAGAAGAACGTGTGGATCAGGTGAAGTTGTTACTTCAGGATCTCGCACGTGATTGGTGGGAATCAGAGGAGGTAGGCATCAGACGTCCTGTGGCTTGGGATGATTTTACAGCAAGATTCAAGACAAAGTACTATAGAGTTGTGGCGCAGTTTGAGCTACAACAGAAGTTTATCAACCTTAGACAGGCTGGCAAGACTGTAGATACTTATGCAGCAGAGTTCTGCAGATTGAGTAGGTTCGCCCCAGAAATGGTAGCAACAGAGAGCCAGAGGGCTATGAGGTTCCAGCAGGGGTTTCATCTTGAGCTCTTGCAATTGATAGAGGGGTACAATTACCAGACTTTTGATGAAGTATTGACGGCGACTCGAAGGCATGAGATAACCGTTCAGAGGATTGCGGCCAGGACTGGGGGTCAGAAGAGATCCCACAGTCAGATTGAAGGATGAGGGGGAGTAGCGCCCCGAACAACAGCATCATCCCCTGGCATTCGTATCCACGATGTGGCATTGCGAGGACCAGCACCACCACCCAGGCAGCAGCAACAGAGGAAGAACCAGCAACCCCCAGCGGGCTGCACTTATTGCGGGAAGATAGGGCACACTAGAGATGTGTGTCGGATATTGAACGGGCAGTGTTTGATATGTGGAAATCCAAATCATCGGGTTACCACCTGTCCCATGAATTCGAGGTCGGGAGGACCAGGGCAACAATTTCCTGCTCTGCCAGCACCAGGGGCAGGATAGTATCGAGGACCAGCGGTAGCAGTAAGATCGTTGGCACAGCGCCCGTTCATGACACAGGCTCAGATGTTTCGGCAGCAGGGACCGCCGATGCAGCAGCACCAGCATAGACCACCCCAGCATCATCAAGGAAAGGGCCAGCAGCAGCACCAGGCTAGGCCGCAGCATGGGAACCAACAAGGAGGTCGAGGGCAGGCATTCACTCTGTCCTTGGAAGAGGCATTGGCATCAGGAGATGTTGTGGCAGGTAATGTTCTCGTCGCCTCATATCCCGCAGTAGCATTGTTTGATTCGGGAGCATCGTACTCATTTATATCTGCACAATTTGCAACACGACTAGGAATGGAATTCGAGGCATTGCCAGGGAGGTTAAATATACTCACTGTTAATGGGCTCGTAGGAGTTAGTAGAGTTATTCTAGCATGTAGCGTTGTAGTTTGTGGGCATTCCTTACCCGCCCGGTTGATAGAATTTCCTGTTGGAAATTTCGACGTTATCTTAGGCATGGACTGGCTGAAAGACAGTCATACGACAATAGATTATCGTAGAGGGAGTGTATCTTTTGATATTCCAGGCATGAAGCGGTTCACCTTAGTCAGATCAGTGGCAACTCAACAAGAGCAGGGAGTAGTGACGGCAATGGAAGAAGTTCAAGTTCCGAAGGTAGTTGAAGAGTTTCTAGACGTATTTCCTGAAGAACTTCCAGGTCTACCACCAGTTAGAGATATTGAGTTCAGTATAGAATTGGCACCTGGAACTAAACCGATATCAGATTGAGTTTATAGAATGGCAGATTTCGAGCAGGCCAAGGTATATCAGCACATAGAGGAACTGAAGGAGAAGAAGTTCATCCAAGCTAGCATATCACCATGGGCAGCACCAGTGGTACTTGTGGGGAAGAAGGATGGGTCATCCAGATTATACATCGATTACAGGAAGCTTAACGCGGCAACAGTGAAGAACAAGTACCCACTACCCAGGATCGACGACTTATTTGATCAGTTGAGCAAAGCTAGAGTTTTCTCCAAGATAGATCTTCGTTCAGGGTATCATCAAGTGAGGGTTCGGAAGGAGGACATTCCCAAGACAGCATTCAGGTCGAAGTATGGGCATTATGAATTCTTAGTAATGTCGTTTGGTTTGACCAATGCTCCAGCAATCTTTATGGATTTAATGAATCGCATCTTTATGCCGTACTTGGATCAATTTGTCATTGTGTTTCTCGATGACATTCTTGTATATTCAACTAGTGAAGAGGAGCATGAAGATCACCTCCGAAAGGCGTTACAGGTTCTGAGAGAGAACCAGTTGTATGCCAAGCTCAGCAAGTGTGAGTTTTGGTCGGATCATATTTTATTTTTGGGTCATATCATATCAGGAGCTGGAGTAGCAGTGGATCCCAAGAAGGTAGAAGCAGTAGAAAGTTGGCCAGTACCCAAGACCGTAGCAGATGTACAGAGTTTCTTGGGATTGGCAGGATATTACAGAAGGTTTATATCAGACTTTGCGAGGCTTTCAGCACCCATGACCCGCTTGACACGGAAGGATGTACCATTCGTCTGGTCGGCAGAATGCCAAGCATCATTTAAGAATCTGAAGCAGAAGTTGATATCAGCGCCTATTCTTACATTGCCAGTTGGACCCGGAGGTTTTACCGTTTATTGTGATGCGTCAGGTAAAGGACTTGGATATGTCCTCATGCAGCATGGGAAGGTGATAGCATATGCATCTAGGCAGCTTCGAGACCACGAGAAGAATTATCCAACTCATGACTTGGAGTTGGCAGCAGTAGTATTTGCTTTGAAACTATGGAGGCATTACTTATATGGTGACCGAGTGGACATGTACACAGACCATAAAAGTCTGAAGTACATTTTTACTCAGAAGGAGCTGAACATGAGACAGAGAAGATGGTTGGAGTTGATCAAGGATTACGACGTAGAGCTTCAGTATCATCCAGGCAAAGCTAATGTAGTAGCAGACGCTCTTAGCAGGAGAGGCGGCACATTTATGTTGACAACACAGAAGCATATTTTAGAAGACCTTCAGGAGATGGGCATCGAGGTTATACTTTCTAGTGATGTAGGAATTCTGGCAAGTCTACAAGTTCAATCCAACTTGGTAGAAAGGATCAAGGCAGCTCAGGCACAGGACCCAAGGATTCAGAAGCTTAGAGCAGAATGTGAGTCAGGACTCAGAAAGGAGATGCAAATTCACGAAGATGGTACGCTTAGGTTTGGATCACGCCTATGTGTGCCTAGTAGAGATATCAGACAAGAGGTTATGACAGAAGCTCACAGTTCCCAGTATTCTGTACACCCTGAAGGGATCAAGATGTACCAAGATATCAAGCAGCACTTCTGGTGGAACGGGATGAAGAGGAAGATAGCTAGATTTGTTTTTCGTTGCTTGGTATATCAGCAAGTGAAGGCAGAACAGCAGAGGCCAGCTGGGTTATTATAACCGCTTCCTATCCCGGAATGGAAGTGGGAACACATCACAATGGACTTTGTGACCGGTTTACCGAGATCATCAAGTGGTAAAGATGCTATTTGGGTGATAGTGGACCGACTTACAAAGGTAGCACACTTTCTTCCTTTCAGAGTAGGGCAATCTACAGAAAAGTTGGCAGAGTTGTATATGCAACAGATAGTCAGGCAGCATGGAGTCCCTGTCAGCATTGTGTCAGATAGAGATACCCGTTTTATATCACATTTCTAGAAGAGCTTACATCATAGTCTGGGTACCAAGTTAAGATTTAGCATGGCTTACCATCCCCAGACAGACGGACAATCAGAAAGAACAATTCAGACTTTGGAAGACATGTTGTGAGCTTGTACCCTAGATTTTGGAGGATCTTGGGAGAGCCACCTACACTTGGTCGAGTTCTCATATAATAACAGTTATCAAGCCAGTATCCAGATGGCGCCATTTGAAGCACTATATGGTAAGAAGTGTAGGTCGCCACTAGCATGGGACGATATTGGGGAGAGGAAGATGCTAGGCCCAGAAATAATTGTCCATACCGTTGAAGTGGTTAAGGGAGTTAGAGAACGACTTCGAGTTGCGCAGGATCGGCATCGTCATTGGACGGACCAGCATCGTAGGCCGCTAGAGTTTTCTGTTGGGGACCACGTGTTCTTGCGGATCTCACCTACCCGTGGGGTCATTAGGTTTGGCGTTCGCGGGAAGTTGAGTCCGCGGTACGTGGGCCCATTTGTTATTCTTGATAGGATAGGCGATGTTGCTTATCGTTTATCCCTTCCACCTTCGTTACGAGAGGTGTATGACATATTTCATGTATCTCAGTTGCGAAGGTATGTGTCGAACCCAAGCCATATCCTTGATCATTCTGAGCTGGTTGTTGGTACCAACCTGTCTTACGAGGAACAGCCTGTGTCTATTTTGGACCGAAGAGAGAAGATACTCAAGAACCGAACAATTAGCCTTGTCCGGGTTGCTTGGGGTCATCACTCTTTAGGGGAGTCAACGTGGGAACGTGAGGATGATATCCGATCACGGTATACGCACCTGTTTGACTCACAAGGTATATCTCTTTCTGTATACCTTGATTTTCTTAAACTCCTCATGCTTGTTACCTTATGAGTAAAATTGCATGGTGTCGTAAACTGTTCAACATAGGTATGTTACTTACTATTGACATTGTAGAATGATTGCTTACTTAAATTGCTTATACCTGGAGTAGTCCAGCTCTGATGTTTTTATCCAGCTTGGATTTGAAATTCCGAGGACAGAATTTTTCTAAGGAGGGTAGAGATGTCACTTCCCATTCCCAGAATACGTATTTTTAGAATGCATGTACTGTTTAAATGTAAATATTTTGTATTATCATGTATTGCTCTGTATTTGAATTCCTTTAAATTTCATGTTAATTAATTTCCTGTAATTTTATTCCTGCACTTTACTTTCTACTTTTATACTCTGCTTTAGCTTTGCTATGGGTTCGGCTCAGATTGATTTAATTATGTTGGTCCATTATGAACCGAAATAAACCCCCACCTACCACCACTCCTTCATTTAAAAGCCCATCCCCTTTCTCTCTCTTCATTACTCTTTTTCTTCCTCATAACTCTCCCACCAACCTAGAAGAGATAGGCAAGTGCCAACTTGCTTCTTGATGGATCTCCAATTTTGTTGTTCCATTGTCTTCCTCTCAATATTCTAAGACACTTTAGTGCTTGGCATTTTCAATTTCTATGGCTAAATTCTTCTAGATCTAAGTTTATAGTATTTTCAGATTTTTTGGGTTTTGATCTATTTAACATTGTTATTTCAAAGTTTTGATGGTTCCATGTTGTAGAGAATTTTGTTCTACCCCATTTTGACCTATGGAAGTCCAAATTTGGACTTACGGTGAAGATTTTATGGAGCTTGGAAGCCAAGGGTTCCATGACCATCCTTCTCAGGTTTTCTGAGAAGATGGGAATCTCATTTCACAGCCGCATGAGAATCTGATTTCTCAGTCGCACGAGAATCTCATTTCTCAGCCGCATGGATTAATTATTTCCCAATCTCATTCCTCAGCGGCATGGATTATTTATTTTCCAATCTCATTTTACAGCCGCATGAGAATCTCATTTCTCAGCCGCATGGATTAATTATTTCCCAATCTCATTTCTCAGCCGCATGAGAATCTCATTTCTCAGCCGCATGGATTAATTATTTCCCAATCTCATTCCTCAGCCGCATGGATTATTTATTTTCCAATCTCATTTCACAGCCGCATGAGAATCTCATTTCTCAGCCGCATGGATTAATTATTTTCCAATCTCATTTCTCAGCCGCATGAGAATCTCATTTCTCAGCCGCATGGATTAATTATTTCCCAATCTCATTCCTCAGCCGCATGGATTATTTATTTCCCAATCTCATTTCACAGCCGCATGAGAATCTCATTTCTCAGCCGCATGGATTAATTATTTTCCAATCTCATTTTTCAGCCGCATGAGAATCTCATTTCTCAGCCGCATGGATTAATTATTTTTCAATCTCATTCCTCAGCCGCATGGATTATTTATTTCTCAATCTCATTTCACAGCCGTATGAGAATTTCATTTCTCAGCCGCATGGATTAATTATTTTCCAATCTCATTTCTCAGCCGCATGGATTAATTATTTTCCAATCTCATTTCTCAGCCGCATGGATTAATTATTTCCCAATCTTATTTTTCAGCCGCATGGATTATTTATTTCTCAACCACATTTCTCAGTCGCATGAGATTTTTATTTCCCAATCGCATGAGATGGATTTTATTTCCCGAATTTGGCATTAATTAACATTAATTGTTATCTTGATTTATAATTGACATGCGTTCCTAGTTGGAACTAAGAGACTGGATAGTCGTCTTATTGAATTGAATGGAATAAGACACGTTCATATCAACTATGAACTATTGAAATCGATTGGCCAATCCCGAATATTGACATATAGATACATGTAGGCTACAATTTATTTATTTATTTTACGAAAGCAGCATGTGTACCTTATGGTCAAGGCATAATTATTCCGTGGTTAGTTTTAATTGTTGCATTACGCTATGTAAGACCTACAACCTAACTGCACGGGTATCGTTGTAGAGTTGAGCATATCGTACTTTGTACGGAAGTACTCATTCTGAAATGACCATGATCCACGGCATGGGATTTCACTTAACATAGAGGCTACTAAGTTAAATAAAATAATGATTGCATGGAGAGAATGGATTTCCGAGTTCTTACATGGCAGCCCTCTTTGGGACTATTAGTGCCCAATAGGCCAGCTGGTTCCCACAGATACTGCAAATCTGCCACACGGGCAGGGAGCGGTATCTGCTTATATTATTGTATAGTGTATATTGATGACGGGCGTCCCGCTGGGACTCGTCTAATTCATGATTGGCGTAATTGATTGATTGGATAGACTAGCCTTGCTTGCCCATAGTAAGAACTGAGAAATCCTTATTGCATAATTCCAGGATAACTTGGGACTCACAGTAGTAAGCCGTAGGAGTTGGATGGCCATTTAAGTTGATTTGTTTGTGTACTGTACCTACTCTGTTACCTAACTGAGATGATCAGAGCATCAGGACATGACGGGCCAACTTCTGTCCTTGTTTGGTTGGAAAGTTGGTTCGAAGTGTCGTGATGTTACGTGAATCCCAGTAGCAAGCAGAGATCTATTATTATATTCGCTTATTCACTGGTTTAAATTCCTTATATCGTGCTTCCTTGCTGTACTTGCTATTAGAGGTCTAACCTCTCTGGTTTTGCATGGCCAGATTTAGAGTCGGTCCCCGAGGACTCAGCTTACTTCCACCTCCAAGATGGTCAATACTAGAGGAATGATCGCAGGAGGACTCGAGTGGGTTCCTTACTTTTCCGTTCGTTTTGTTAATTACTTTACATTTTGCCGCTTGGCACCGACATGTTAGTCGGATAGTCTTGCACTTACTTTTACATAATTGTAATTAAGTCAGACTACAGCTGATAACAATTGTGTATATGTTGCAATATCATCTGGCTATGTTTTGTAAAGCCAGATCTCAAGAACATTTTGACTAAGCGTTTGGGACGCCTTATTGCTTTATCTTAAATGTTCTCTGTTATTGCTTCTTGTTTGAATGATTGAGACAATAGATGCGAAGTGACCATAGCGAGACTTTCATGTAGTATGCACCCCCTTGTCTTTTAGACAGCATTGATCGTATTATACGGTATTCATCTACCCGTAATACGTAGCTGGCTGAGTCATTCTCCCGCTCTCCAGTATTCTGGTTCTGGGGCGTGACAACGTGGAACCTATACCAAGGCCGGAGGGACACTACGATGTATTAATTGACTGATGTATAGAAGAATGTTGTAATATATAACATTTTGTATAGAAGATCGTTGCAATATATCACATTTTGTAATAGTTTGTATCCTTTTTCATAGAAGAATGTAACAAGTATAGACGATGATCATTTTGTATATGAATGTTGCAATACGGGTGAGTATCATCATGTATATGACCATTGCAGTATGGATGAGTATCATTTTGTATCATTTTCCTATCAAGTATTGATGAATGTAACAAGTATTCATGAGTATCATTTTGGATCGTTAGTATCATTAGTTACTGAATGTTGCAATATGGACTGCCCAGGAAACTGGGCAGTCCAACTCACAGCAAGTATTGGTATGGACTGCCCAGCTTTCTGGCAGTCCACATGTAAATGTGGACTGCCAGAAAACTGGACAGTCCAACTCAATACTTGCTGTGAGTTGGACTGCCCAGACATTGGGCAGTCCATATGAGTATGTGGACTGCCAGGAAACTGGGCAGTCCATCTCAATACTTGTTGTGAGTTGGACTGCCCAGTTTCCTGGACAGTCCAACTCACAGCAAGTTCTCAGTTGGACTGCCCAGTTTTCTGGCAGTCCACATTAACATGTGGACTGCCAGAAAACTGGGGAGTCCATCTCACAGCAACTATTGAATTGGACTGCCCAGTTTTTTGGCAGTCCACATGTTAATGCTTGTAACATCTCAATACTTGCAACATCTCAATACTTGCAACAAAATGATTCAGCTACTCATAAATACTAGTCACATGCACATAGTCACAAGAGTCTCAATATTTGCAACATCTCTATACTTTTCTCTATACTTAGTCTCAATACTTGCAACATCTTAATACTTGCACATACACATAGTCACGGACTATTCAGATACGCATAGTCACGGAGTATTAAGATACGCATAGTCATACTAGTCACATACACATAGTCACAGAGTATTCAAATACACATAGTCATACTTGTCATATAGTCACATAGTCACGAAGTCAGTAAAGAGTCACAAAGTCACATACACATTGTACAAAGTCACGAATAATACTAGGCACATAGTCATTCTTGGTCATGATGCCTCTTCGTGCGTCGTTCCTCTTTGAAAAATGGATAATCATCTGTGATGTTTTGCATCTGCAGCCCAACATCTTTGTAATTCTCGCCCTTGCATCTGATCAAACTTTTCCCTAACTTCTTAACTTTCGAAGCCTGCATGCACGAATAAAAATTATAACTTAAGGTACTGATACTCATCAATACGAGACTGGTTTACAGACACTTACCATCTTCTGTAGTGCTTCATATAGTACTGACTTGGATGGTAGAGGAGCTGCTACCGGCACTTTAGCATTTCGCTTATCCGGATCCAACATCATCCCATGTCCGGCATCCACGTAATACTCCATATAATCCTCACTACAATCCCACATCTCCACGGCCGGAGTTCGTATGGTTTCACCGACAACATGACGTTGCCACTCAGTGAAAAACATAGAACCCCAAGGTTAGTACAGCGGGACATAAGTCCTTGCATTCTTCCCTTTGGCAGCAGTCCTCAATTTTAAAGAGCTAGGGATAGTCTGTACGTAACCAAACTGACGAAGCACTCGGTCTGGAATGTGAGGCTCCTCAGTTTCATGATAAAATATCGG
Source organism: Iris pallida (assembly GCA_029216955.1). Taxonomy (NCBI): domain Eukaryota; kingdom Viridiplantae; phylum Streptophyta; class Magnoliopsida; order Asparagales; family Iridaceae; genus Iris; species Iris pallida. The sequence continues at coordinate 4,814,691 of JANAVB010029817.1, read as the reverse complement.
GCCTCTAAATAGTACAACCGGTTGTACCGCACGAGTAGTATTTCTCATATCCCGATATGGATCCCAAATAATCTACAATATGTAATCATTACTTAAGGAATTATTAATCAATGTGAAAAACTATAGTAGTACGTAAATGCTACTTTAACTTAATGTCTCTAAATAGTGCAAATTGTTTTACCTCCTTCGCCTTCATATCTTCTAGAGCGACACGTAGGGTTGCCAACGTATGTGGATGTCTGGTATCTATCTTAGCCGGCTTCCATTTACACATCCTAGACATTTGCTCATCATAATCTCTATTAAGAGTCGCCCTCTTCAGCGTCGGAAAATGCTCGTATATCCACGCCTGTAAATATAAAATATAATAATGTCATCGTTATCAAAAGAATTTTATATTACCTATAAACACTATAGGGTATTATTTGCTTACAAGGAGTAGAGTCTGGCAACCAGCTATTGTCTTCGACTCGACTCGAGATGCAGCACCAAGCTCGCGGTAGAGATGTGCTAGGATACCACTTCCGAATAATACTTCATCTACAGTATTCAAGTCCGTAAGATTGTTTAGATATTTGGCATGTATCGCGGTCCCGGACTTGTCAGTAACGCCGACGGCCCCTAGGATAAACTGTATGTATGCCCGGGCTACGGAGTCGTCACTAGCATCGTCGTCATCGTCGTCGTCGTCGGAGTCAGAGTCGTCGGAACAGAATGTATTCCTCAAAAAACTTAACGGAACTCCATATGACTTCTTAAATTCGAGAAGGCTGACGAAAGTCTCCGTCTCAACCCCAAGAGAATTGGCGACCAGTCCCACAAGCTCATTATAAATCTCGAAGTCACCCTCAGAATAATCCATCGCCATTTGACGACCGTCAACTCTAAGCCCCAAAATGTGGTGCACATCATCAAGGGTGATTGTCAACTCTCCGTCTGCGAAATGGAAATATCGAGCACGTACAGCATTTTCATTCTCTGTAAAAATTTCAACAGGTCTAGTCAGGACAGGAGCGAGCACAATACATCTCAACAAATTATAACAGGATAGGAAATATAATCATGCTAGAGAGTAAGATACATGAAACTGAAGAAAATCATGATATAAAAGAGAGAGAGACTGTAAGTAAATATCTACAATATAATAGAGAACTAATCAGTGACTAGTGATTCAGAGTACAAGATAAACATGTGAACAGCTGGAGGGTGATTCATGACTATACTAAAGAGGTCACTACTAAAATCTGCTCATTTGGCGACATAAATTTAGCGACGTTCGATTAACGTCGCTAAATTGTGTACATTAGCGACGTTTTAGTGAGGCGTCGCTAATCGTCGCTACTAGCGACGAAGGCTATCTACATAGGCCATGAGCCAAATCACATATAGGCCAATACACCCATATACCATATATCTAATACACATTATTATGTATACCACTAGCAATATCTATTTACTCACATTATACATTCACATAGGTTATATATATATATATATATATATATATATATATATATATATATATATATATATATATATATATATATATATATATATATATATATATATATATACACACATACACATACACATAGGGAGGGATATGTAATTCAAGACAATGTGTGTGTGTGTGTGTATATGTGAGTGTAGGCATGTGTGTGTGAGTGTGTGGGGTCAAGTAAGAAAATAGTATGCTTGTGTGACAGGGATGTATATGTGTGTGTGTTTAAGTGTCATAGAGGGTGTGTGTGTGGTGAAGGCTATATGTAAGGAATGTGGAGTGACATGAATGTGGGTTAGTGTAGGAAAATCTGTGTGAGTGTGTGTGTTAGTGTAACAGAAAACGTGTGTGTATGTAATCAGTGACAGGAAATGGAGTAAAGTGTGTCCATGTGTGTAGTATCAGAGTGTAGGCATGTCTAACATGTGTGTGAGGGTTAATTAAAAAAATAGTGGTATGTGGCTGTATGTGTGGATATGTGTGTGTCAATATGATGCATGTGACAGGGATTTAATAGGATAGGGTGTGTGTCAAATGTGATGGCTCAGTTCTCAGGTTTCTGAACTAATGACAGTTCAATAAAACCAACAGTGAACCAGTGGTGTAATCAGTGACAGGGAATAGGTGTGTGAGTGTGTGAATAAGAGGCCTGTGTGTGTATTCCAGTGTGTGGAGTGTGTTAAATAGGAAAACAGTGGGTAACATGACAGGAATCCTCACAATAACAGTCCAATAGCAACTAGCAATCCAAATTCGAATTTCGAACCCCATTGTTCACACAAATCACAAACTAATCATGAACATCAACCCTTACACATGTAGGTGAACTAATCCTAACATTTAACATCATTTAAAACAGTTAAAAATGCAAATTAAAATCAGAAACTAAATTCAGTAAAAGGGGTATCAGTGCGTATCAGGCTTTTAGGGGAATCATGAATTTGAAATCAATTTAAACATCTAAATCACAATTAATAGGTTGGTAATGTTACTAGAGTAGGTGCACGTGTCCTGTGAGTCATTTAGTGTCCTAACAACACGACACAGACGTGTCCACATCGACTCAAACACGTGGGGTGCACCCAGTGTAGCACAGTGTCGTGCACGAGTGCACGCGCGTGTAGGACACGGCACACGACACTTCGTGTCACGTGCACACACCCACGTGGTCAACTAGGATAGGCCTACACGTGGGATAGCCTGACACGTATCCACGACGTGTCAACAGTGGACACGAGCACGTGTTTGTGCGTGTCTGTGCGCGTCTAGGCTGTCAGCGCGCGACATCATACGGCCAGTGCGGGCGCGATTACTCCGCGTGTAGTGCACCATCTGCTCCCAAATTTTGGGAGCATGATGACAGTCATTGCCCCCCACTCTCCACAAAAATTCGTGTCCCGAAGTGTCCTGTGTCGCGAGTTATGGACCCCGATAGGCAGGACACAGGTCTAGGGTTCGTACAGCGTGTCCAAAGCCAAAAACATGACACACACCGACACGTAATGCATATCATCCTTCACAAAAGTTCATATACACATGTAGATCTACAGATCTATGAAATTAGATTTTCAAAATACGAAAATAAATCCCTAAGGGGCATTTTAACAAACACCTAGGTATCCATTATGATACGTGTCCGATACGGACACAAAATGGACACGAATTGTGCCCAAATTTCAGGGACAACTAGGGGACTCCTAGATCTAGCCCTATATGCAAAGAAAATAGGAAAAACAATGGGTTTGAGTGGTTTACCTATTGAGTGTCAATACTCAAGAAAGCTTTAAATTGAAGGATTCCAAATAGCAACTCCCAAGCTCCAAATGACACAAAAACTGAGGTGAACCTCCAGAATCAGTAAACACACAATAATTAGATCATAATGCAAAAGAATAGGGTTAAAAAGGAGTTGAAATGAATTAAATAGAATTTTAGGAGAATGGAAATTTACCTTTCCTTCAAAATCTAGGTCAAGAACAAAAGAGGCAAGAACACATTAAGAGAATACTTATAGGCAAAGGAAAACCCTAATTGTGGCTGCCATGGGTGGGTTTGATTGAATTTTGGGCTTAAGTCATGGGCCTACGGCTTAATTGTAAGTCATGAAATTGGTAAATCACAAGTCATTGAGTTAAGTCATAAGTCATGAAACAATTTCACTTAACCTTCCTACTTTAAAACTAATTTCTAATGACTAAAAGTAGGTTAACTTAAGTTAGACTAGGGTCACCATAGCTAGGGTTAGCTTCTAGGCTAGTCTACAAGGTCTCAACTAGTTAAGGTCAAAAATCACAATCACCAATCCAATAATTAATCAAATTATTCTAATAAGTCAAAATGACCAAATTACCCCTAGGCTAAAAATGATAAATAGATATTCCAAATCACAAGGTTAGGCTCTAGGTCAGACTGTCTCGACGGTTTCACTAGCTGTACATCAAAATCACAAGTCATAATTTTTAAAATAGTTTTAAATGATTAAAAATTACCAAAAATTATATTATTATTTAAATATCATAATTAAATAATTAAAAACACAAAATTTCAAAATTACCCTTATTTAGAAAACTGGGTGTTACAAGTCTACCCACCTTAGAAAAATTTTGTCCTCGAAATTTAAGAGGGTAGTACTCCTTCTGGGTCGAACATAGTCAAGGGTCAACCACTAGTCAATTTCTCAACATCCAAGTACTTGGTCATCAACTGGTCAACTTCTTTGGATTTTACCTATGCTAGCTATCTAAGTGTTGGCAACTAGAATTTAGCAAAAAAAGAAACTCTATAATAGGCTAGCTTTTAACTTCCCAATCCTATCAAGTCGCCCATAACTAAATATCCATAATATAAGCACACAAATCCCAAATACTATATATATATATGCTCAAGAACAATAACCCATCACATATATCCTAAGTATATCATCTATATATATATATATATATATATATATATATATATATATATATATATATATATATATATATATATATATATATATATATATATATATATATATGACTGATCAACCAAGGGTTAAAGTAGACTAAACTTATAAGTGACTGAACAAATGCTTAGAAATTAGGCTAAGGATGAATGGTCTGAATCATCAGTGTAGGCAAAAGGGAATGATGCTAAAGAGACTGAAATTATGAGCTAAAGGACAGGACATTTGGGTCTACCTGTAAAGTCAAAGTGAAAGGAAACCTACACATGGAAAATGAATTAATGCTCAGGTAGAGGCTTGGAAGACTGAACCAACAATGAAAGAAAGGGTTTGGACATGTATCTGGATAGATGGGATAACCAGGTATCATCTGTATATAAGAATGAGAGGGGGACAGAATAATGATCAAGGGAGAACTCTCATTAACAACCCACATTATATCCCAATGTATACAACTGTCCAAGTGGACTGAACAACCATGCCCAAGAAAAAGTTTAAACTCCAATGTAGGGCAGGTACTGCAGGTTATAATGGAGGGTATTGCAAGGCTATCAATAAAGTAATATGCTAAGAGATGCAGTATGTCACCATGTACAGAAGTAAGGATGAGTGCAGACCTCTAATATGCATGATACTGACTCTCCAGATGTGCAGAATATGATAAGGGATTGATGGTTATATTGGTGAGTCAATAATTGGGGTCTGAACTATGGTCCAGTAAAATCTATGATGCAACATGGTAGGTAATGAAAGTTGAGTGCAGTGAACAACTTGTACAAGTCTGAATCAAGGGGATAGGGTATCTAGTGAAGGGTCTACACACTGCCTATAAAAGGTTGATCAAACATGACTGAACTCAACACAAAGAGATCTTAACTAAAATAGAAAACTGAACCAAATATAGGCTAAATAACATGTCAATACCCTATACAACAATGGCCTATAGATACCAACCAACCCATATCCCATATGCCAATATCATCTGCAATCTATATGTATATATAGACCTCTCAGTCTTAGGTGAACTACAACTATACTCAAGGACAGGCTCTGGTCATAGGTGCTTCACTGGAAAAAAGTAAAGGAAAATAATAACAATCATCAAGGCTGTAAGGCATACTAACATCCTATATGTAAACTGGTTGGTATTATAAATAACAGGGAAATCATCTACAATGGGTTACTATTATAATACCAATGCTAACTATCATCTCTAGGGTACAGACACTCTACAAGTCATCATATCATTATACTATGAAAAAACTACATATGAATAAGCTCCACAAAACTAAATATCCCTACTCCTAAGTTATTTGATGATGGAATACAATTTTATAACAACAGAAGGGTACGATAGAGGTGATGTGTTTAAAAAAAAATCTTCTCAAGATACAATCTGATAATCATATGCGTCTATCCAAAATCATGTTACTCAGAGTCTTCGTCATGCTAGTGAACAAGGCTACGATAATCACAGAGTCCTTGACTAAGGTACATACTTCTAGGTTCATGGTATTTAAAATTTCTGTATTGCCGCATGCGACGGCGAAAACCTTAAATTCCCACACCCGAGAAATGCGTCCAAAATCTGACTATATGTCCTCACTATGCCAGCTAACATGACTATCGAAGATTCTAGATCCCATAATTGAGGTGACCTAGCCCATATGATTTTTTCAGAAGAAAAACAAACATAACACAAGAACAACAAAACAAATTGATCAGTCAACAAGAACCAGATGGAATCGAATTTCAAGATAGTTATAAGAGGCAATTGTGGAAATGGAATCGAGAAGATCGGAACCTACAGCAAGATCTCCAATGGCCTGTGCATCCTCGACTGTCCTGGCAAAAGCTCGTCCTTGCTGGTTTTCTCTGGCCTGCTGCTGATGCTGCATGTACCTCTGCTGCTGAGAGAAATTGGAAATGACGGGGGAAGGTCTCTGTACAGGCGGAGGTGCACCTCCAATGTAGCAGAAATGCCAACCTGAGTCGGCACAACAGAAGCTGTGGTCTCGAGGCCCTGCTGAACAGGACGAGAGGTGGCCAGCCTCTCGATAGTATTCCCCGGACCGGAGCGATGAGATCGTGTCTCCATAACCATCATGAAGACAGATCAAAACAAGAAGTAATTACTGAGAATGAAGCAAAAAAATCAAAGGAGGACAGTTTATATTCAAGGGAAGTCAATAAGCAGCAAATTTAGATAAAAGGAATCTGATTAAGAGTTTTTCCTAGTGTGATTGAGTTCCTTCAAAAATATCCTAATCCTACTGCAGGCTGTAGTGATACTCTAGTTCGAATATTACTACATAAACTCGACCTGTATAGGCCACCACTAAAAATGTGTCACGATCCACACCCTAGAGTAAGGGCACGAGACGTGGGTACGTCCAGCCTACGCCGCAGTGTCGGCGGTAGAACGCTGTCCTAGGTCAATCATCTAACAATATATAAGGTACCTGTACAGTATATACACTCCGAATGGAGGTGACATAGTAATACAGTCTTAATCACATCTAAGGTAGAATACGATAAAAAGATAGATAGATATGGAACGAAATGAATCCACAGAGATACAATCAGATAGAAGTCTAAGTGACTAAGATAACATCTCCGTAAACATCAGATAAATCAGATAAAACAAACTCCCAGATATACAAGAATGTATCAATGAGAAAGACAAGATAAGAGTCTAAGCTAGCAGTCTAAACCACTGGTGGTAGATCCTCTACTGCAAGTGGGTCCAAGTCACAAGTGTTGTCTAAAGCTGCACCATAATGGGTAGACACCGGAGCCTTATCATTCTCTGTAAAAATTTCAACAGGTCCAGTCAGGACAGGAGCGAGCACAATACATCTCAACAAATCATAACAGGATAGAAAATATAATCATGCTAGAGAGTAAGATACATGAAACTGAAGAAAATCATGATATAAAAGAGAGAGAGACTGTAAGTAAATATCTACAATATAATAGAGAACTAATCATTGACTAGTGATTCAGAGTACAAGATAAATATGTGAACAGCTGGAGGGTGATTCATGACTATACTAAAGAGGTGATTCATGACTATACTACTTTGGAATTATCCACATGTTCATTTATACTCCCCCATCCCCAATCAATACATAAGGATCCAGTCAAGTTACGTTAAGATTCATGACTATACTACATTGCCCATAAAGGGTGATTCAAGAGTGATTCATGAAGATTCGTGAAGGCTCTGTGATTCATGAGAGTACAGGAATCACAAGCTTATATATGAAGATTCATGATAATAGAAGTATGAGATACATGATGTAAGTGAAACACACGAGACAAGAGTATCTGATGCTCCCGAGGGGGATAACATCTCATGAAGGGATCCATATAGTACCAATCCGTGTTACCAACGTGTCAACATCAAGTAAAGTAATCTAAAGCAGAAAATATAATCCTAAACAAGATATAAAATGATCAGAGAATGTACTCACCTGGTATCCTGAATATCTGAAGAGAATACACTGTCCGAGGAGTGGTGTCTGTCTCCTATAGAACAGTACAAGTCACTACATGTCTAAAATAATGAAATAGACTGCTACAATACATCTATATGATGTTTGGGGTCAATCTAGGCTAAAGTCAACCTTTGGTCAACTCTAGTCAACCCTAACAGTCAAACTAGGTCAACTCTAGTCTAGTTAGGTCAAACAGGGTTCAACAAGGTCAAACAAGGTTAAACTAAGTCAAACAAGGTTAAACTAGGTCTCTAACCAACTAGCCTAGCAAGCACACACTAGTCTAGTGATACACTAACTCAAGTGTATACACACCACATGCCATAGGCTATCTACATAGGCCATGAGCCAAATCACATATAGGCCAATACACCCATATACCATATATCTAATACACATTATTATGTATACCACTAGCAATATCTATTTACTCACATTATACATTCACATAGGTTATATTATATATATATATATATATATATATATATATATATATATATATATATATATATATATATATATATATATATATATATATATATTTTAACAAGACAATTTTATTGAAATGAAAACAAGTACACAATACAAAGCCACAACACCGGGTCCCACAGACTGACCCGGATTCAAAATACGAAAGCAAACACAAAAACCGAACAGACTCGATGGCGGGAGGAGCCCACGTGGGGGGGCACGTGGGTCAGATGCGGGGCCCGAGGGGCCCTGGTCCAGGCACGGGGCCCGAGGAGGCCAGGCCTGGCGCAAGGCCCGAGGGGGGGCGGTGGGCCCGAGGGGGCTCGGGACACGGCGGCGGGGGAGGGCGCTGACCCGCCGGGAGGGGCGGAGCGGTGGGGGAGGGCGCAGACCCGCCGGTATATATATATATATATATATACACACACATAGGGAGGGATAGGTAATTCAAGACAATGTGTGTGTGTGTATATGTGAGTGTAGGCATGTGTGTGTGAGTGTGTGGGGTCAAGTAAGAAAACAGTGTGCTAACTTGTGTGACAGGGATGTATATGTGTGTGTGTGTTTAAGTGTCATAGAGGGTGTGTGTATGGTGAAGGCTATATGTAAGGAATGTGGAGTGACAAGAATGTGGGTTAGTGTAGGAAAATCTATGTGAGTGTGTGTGTTAGTGTAACAGGAAACGTGTGTGTGTGTGTGTAATCAGTGACAGGAAATAGAGTAAAGTGTGTCCATGTGTGTAGTGTCAGAGTGTAGGCATGTCTAACATGTGTGTGAGGGTTAATTAAGAAAATAGTGGTGTGTGGCTGTATGTGTGGATATGTGTGTGTCAATATGATGCATGTGACAGGAATTTAATAGGATAGGGTGTGTGTCAAATGTGATGGCTCAGTTCTCAGGTTTCTGAACTAATGACAGTTCAATGAAACCAACAGTGAACCAGTGGTGTAATCAGTGACAGGGAATAGGTGTGTGAGTGTGCGAATAAGAGGCCTGTGTGTGTATTCCAATGTGTGGAGTGTGTTAAATAGGAAAACAGTGGGTAACATGACAGGAATCCTCACAATAACAGTCCAATAGCAACTAGCAATCTAAATTCGAATTTCGAACCCCATTGTTCACACAAATCACAAAATAATCAAGAACATCAACCCTTACACATGTAGGTGAACTAATCCTAACATTTAACATCATTTAAAACAGTTAAAAATGCAAATTAAAATCAGAAACTAAATTCAGTAAAAGGGGTATCAGTGCGTATCAGGCTTTTAGGGGAATCATGAATTTGAAATCAATTTAAACATCTAAATCACGATTAATAGGTTGGTAATGTTACTAGAGTAGGTGCACGTGCCCTGTGAGTCATTTAGTATCCCAACAACACGACACAGACGTGTCCACATCGACTCAAACACGTGGGGTGCACCCAGTGTAGCACAGTATCGTGCACGAGTGCACGCGCGTGTAGGACACGGCACACGACACTTCGTGTCACGTGCACACACCCACATGGTCGTCTAGGATAGGCCTACACGTGGGATAGCCTGACACGTGTCCACGACGTATCCACAGTGGACACGAGCACGTGTTTGTGCGTGTCTGTGCGCGTCTAGGCTGTCAGCACGCGACAGCGTGCGGCCTGTATGGGATCGATTGCTCTGCGTGTAGTGCACCATCTACTCCCAAATTTTGGGAGCATGATGACAGTCATTGCCCCCCACTCTCCACAAAAATTCATGTCCCGAAGTGTCCTGTGTTGCGAGTTATGGACACCGATAGGCAGGATGCAGGCCTAAGGTTCGTGCAGCGTGTCCAAAGCCAAAAATATGACACAAACTGACACGAAATGCATATCATCCTTCACAAAAGTTCATACACACATGTAGATCTACAGATCTATGAAATTAGATTTTCAAAATACGAAAATAAATCCCTAAGGGACATTTTAACAAACACCTAGGTATCCATTATGATACGTGTCCGATACGGACACTAAATGGACACGAATTGTGCCCAAATTTCAGAGACAACTAGGGGACTCCTAGATCTAGCCCTATATACAAAGAAAACAAGAAAAACAATGGGTTTGAGTGGTTTACCTATTGAGTGTCAATACTCAAGAAAGCTTCAAATAGAAGGATTCCAAATAGCAACTCCCAAGCTCCAAATGACACAAAAACTGAGGTAAACCTCTAGAATCAGTAAACACACAATAATTAGATCCTAATGCAAAAGACTAGGGTTAAAAAGGAGTTGAAATGAATTAAATAGGATTTTAGGAGAATGAGAATTTACCTTTCCTTTAAAATCTAGGTCAAGAACAAAAGAGGTAAGAACACATTAAGAGAATACTTATAGGCAAGGGAAAACCCTAATTGTGGCTGCCATGGGTGGGTTTGATTGGGTTTTGGGCTTAAGTCATGGGCCTATGGCTTAATTGCAAGTCATGAAATTGGTAAATCACAAGTCATTGAGTTAAGTCATAAGTCATGAAACCATTTCACTTAAACTTAACCTTCCTACTTTAAAACTAATTTCTAATGACTAAAAGTAGGTTAACTTAAGTTAGACTAGGGTCACCATAGCTAGGGTTAGCTTCTAGGCTAGTCTATAAGGTCTCAACTAGTCAAGGTCAAAAATCACAATCACCAATCCAATAATTAATCAAATTATTCTAATAAGTCAAAATGACCAAATTACCCCTAGGCTAAAAATGATAAATAGATATTCCTAGGCTCTAGGTCAGACTGTCTTGACGGTTTTACTAGCTGTACATCAAAATCACAAGTCATGATTTTTAAAATAGTTTTAAATGATTAAAAATCACCAAAAAATCATATTATTATTTAAATATCATAATTAAATAATTAAAAACACAATTTCAAAATTATCCTCATTTAGAAAACTGGGTGTTACACAATGGGTACCTTGTTTGCGAGGAAGTTTTGTGCCATTGCTCTTGTTCGGGAAAGAGGAGGAGAGCGGACGAGAAGTCGACGACCTTGCTTCGACTCAGTCGGAGGAGATGGAGTGGAATAGAGAGACAGGTGAACGGGATGACCGTTTTGAAAGAGAGAGGAGTTCAGACGGAAGAGAGAGAAGTTGAGAAGTTGAGATGGGTTTGAGGGGAGGAGGGAAATTTGGGACAGTTCCAATCAAAATATTGGGCTAGCCTCTTTCAAAAGGAAAAAATTTGGGCTAGCCACAATCTGGGCTAGCCTTGATAAGAAATTGATGTGCCCATATAAAAAGCCATATTTAATAACAAGGTCTCACACACAGTAATTTGAAAAGGTTTTTTCTAAGGGTACCACCAATTTTACTTGGGGACAGCCCAAAAATGTTTGCAAATATTACAAGTTTGCCATCCATTTTTTTTTACTTGGGGGCAGCCCAACATTAGGTATAAAAGACAACTTTTCTAATTTTTCTCTCATAATAAGGTCTCACACACAGTAATTTGAAAAGATTTTTTCTAAGGGCACCACCAATTTTACTTGGGGACAGCCCAAAAATGTTTGCAAATATTACAAGTTTGCCATCAATTTTTTTTTACTTGGGGGCAGCCCAACATTAGGTATAAAAGACAACTTTTCTAATTTTTCTCTCTCCCTCCCTCTACTCTTTTTCTCTCTCCCTCAACTCTTTTCTTCTCTCCCTCTACTTTTTTCTTCTCTTCCAAAATTTCTAGGTCATAGAATTAAATCCTAGTCCAAAAATTTTTCCAAAATTTTCTTCCTTTCTTTCCGAGAATTATCTCCAAAAAAATTCTCCTATCTCAATCATGTTTGGCACAAATTTTTCCCCAAATTTGTCTAAGATCAACTACCAAAAAAAATTTCCACTCATACTTAAAATCAGAAAACATAGACATAAATATTAGGTTTAGAATCACTTTAGGGTTCATGAATGAATTTTTCGAACATGATCTCACATATTTTTTGAAACCCTAACCCTAGAACACGACAAATCGTTGTGGCTGTTCGGCTGCTACAGTCGTGGCTTACAACATTAGGACTGCCAGGGTTGTGGCAGTCCTAATGTAAAGTAGGACTGCCATACTTTCTGTAGTCCTACATTAAGTTAGGACTGCCAGGCCCCTGACAGTCCTTACTTAATAAAGGACTGCCAGGGTGTTGGCAGTCCTGTATAAAACTCTCTGTGAAGATACTTCATCTTCTTCCATACGCTGCTCACTTTCGAATCTAGGTTTTTTCCTCAAAACTCTTCAAAAACTCGTCGAAAAATTTCGGAAAGACCGAGACAAACGGCAAAAGTGCTAAAACGGAGGTCCAAAAATCATTTTTTTTGCGATTCTAAAATTTCATAAGGCCGTCTAAGGGAGAAGTCGTTAATATCAGGCTCCTCGAAGATATGCTCATTTTGCGACAAATCGGACCTCGTTTCGACCTCCCGGTAAAAAATTATGGCCTTTCAAAGTTTCAACTGACTATAAAATGCAGGAGAATGGCCATTCTCCGTGTTAGAACACGAAGAATGTTAATTTTGCATGAGGGTGACCATTCTCTGTGTTAGTAGCACGGAGAATGGCATTCTCCGTTTTATTTTACACAGAGAATGGCCATTCTCTGTGTTAGTAACACGGATAATGATATTCTCCGTGTAATTTAGCACGGAGAATGCCATTTTTCATCTTAATTTACACGGAGAATGGTCATTCCAGTGTTAAAACGCAGGAGAATGGTCATTCTCCGTGTTAGAAACACGGAGAACGCCATTCTCCGTGTTAAATAACACGGAGAATGGCATTTTCCGTGTTAATTTACACGTAGAATGGCATTCTCCGTGTTAATTTACATAGAGAATGGCCATTCCCAGTGTTAAAATATAGGAGAATGGCCATTCCCAGTGTTAAAACGTAGGAGAATGGTCATTCTCCGTGTAATTTAGGACTGCCAGGGGGGTGGCAGTCCTATTTGTAAGTCTCTGTGATGAGAGTTTTGAAACTCTCTATCACAGAGAGTTTCAATTAGGACTGCCACCCCCTGGCAGTCCTATACAAAATGAGGACTGCCAGGGTGCTGGCAGTCCTACATTTAAGTAAGACTGCCAGGGTGCTGGCAGTCCTATTTATAAGTCTCTGTGACAGAGTTTCAGTTTGAGGAGCTCATCACAGAGTTTTATAAATTGAAACTTGCTGTAACAGCAAGTTCTAATTTGGACTGCCAGCACCCTGGCAGTCCTACTTAAGTGTAGGACTGTCAGGGGGGTGGCAGTCCTAATTGAAACTCTCTGTGACAGAGAGTTTCAGTTTGAAACTCTCATCAGACAAAATATCCAACTTCAAAAAAATAACATAAATCACAACTACATATCAGACAAAATATCCAACTTCAAAAAAACAACATAAGTGTCAACTACATATCCTTCAAAAGTCTGTCCAACAATTTAAGTTTTCAAACAACAAATATATCCTTCAAGTTTCAAACAACAAAAACATCCAGATTACATCCAACTAATGATCATTCCACATCCAACTACATATCATGCCGGGCCTTTGAACGAGACTCCCTATTATTCATGAAGGGGAACTCGACCACGTCGTCGATGCGATCAAGCTCGTTGGCGACCGCGACACTAGTGTCACTTTGGCAACCTCTCCGGAGTGTCTGGGCCAATTCCTTCACCTTTTGAGACTGTAAATGGAAGTATAAATGAATTAAGTCTACAAATATGAAAATCTTAGTCTAATTACAAATACGGAACTCACCATCCTAGCATACAAGACGTTTTTGGAAGGAAGAGCTCCAATTGCTCCGACAGCCATGGGACCCGGGTTTGTAGGGTTCGACAACTTAGGATGTCCGAGGGTTAGTGGTCGGAGGACTGCAGGACAATGTACAGTTATTAAATAATAGAAACAGAAATAGGACATGCAGTTACCCCCCCCCCCCCTCCCTCGCATATGAGCATCATGCAGTTACCCACCCCCCCTCCATATAAGAACATAGAGTACCAACCCTCCCCACCCCACCCCACCCCCCCAATTTCCACCCCCATATCTCATTACATTAGGACTGCCAGGCCTGTGGCAGTCCTAATGTAAAGCAGGACTGCCACAGTCCTGGCAGTCCTCCTCTTGTGAAAGAGGACTGCCAGGACTGTGGCAGTCCTGCTTTACATTAGGACTGCCACAGGCCTGGCAGTCCTACTGTATTCAAACCCGACTGTTGCAGTCGAACGGCCAAAACGAGATGCTCGTTTGTTGTCTTCTAGGGTTAGGGTTTCAAGAAAAAATGTGGGTTTGTCGTGTTCGAAAATTTCTTTCATGAACCATAAAGAGATTCTAAACCTAATTTATCAAAACTTTTTAGAGAATTAAAAATATTCTAGGATTTTGAATAGAATGTACAAAATTCTTGAAGAAATTAGGGAAGAACGTACCTAGATTCCGATTGATTCGACTTGCGTGCCATCTCTAAGAATCTACGAATGTTGTTGAAGAAATCTTGGTGGAGGAATTGGGAGTGGAGTGGTGGAGGAGAAGAAAGTAGGGTTTTGGGAGAGGGAGAGTTCTCTTTTTTTTTTTTTGGGTGGAGATAGAGTGTAGAATGGGTTATGGGAAAGAATGAAGGGTTTGGGGGGTTGGGCTGTCCCCTAACAAAATGTGGGTGCCCCCTAGCAAAATCTCCACCTCCTTGGGCTGCCCCGAAGTAAGGGTTGCCCCATAGCAAAAATGGTGGTGCCCTTAGAAAAAACCTTTGAAAATCCAAATATTAATGTTGGACAATTTGGAGATCCAAACTCTAATATCAAACTATTGCAAGTTTCGAACCCATTTTAGGATTTCGAACTTCGAAATTCGACCGCAGTCACAATGGGAACGATAATGGATTATCAAAAAAAAAAATTGACACTCCTACCAATTGGAAGGACTGTCAAAATTTTGACAGTCCTAAATAAATTATAAATTATGTTGCTCATTGAACATAATGTTTTATTTAGGACAGTCAATGTTTTGACAATCCTTCCAATTAAAAGGACTGTCCAAATTTTGGATATCTCTAAATAAAATTTTAACAATCCTACTTTTATATGATGGTTCTTCCAATTTTAAAGTTGTTTCTTCTTCCTAGCTATACAATCTCTGACCTCAACTATCTCTACATTATGAAGGAACACACCTTTCACAACCATTTGACTTATCTTTGTTCCCATAGGATAAACTCGCAGGCACTACACCTAGCTACGGTGTCGAAATATTTATACCAAAAAAAAAATATATATATATATATATGCCTTGTGGCCTCACTATTTATCCAATCAATATAATGGTACACATCAATATAATGGTACACAAAAATAGATGTATAATGATGTAGAAAGAAGCTAAATATACAAAAGACAGAACGTAGCCAAGCTGGAGTAGCTGCACACCGGACTGAACTCAGCCCTAAATCTTCCAAATAGTATGCTACAGTAACAATTGAGGTACAACGCGTACGTTCACATAAACATAAATAACCAAAAGCACGCATTACAGAGATATCTAGAGCGCTTATTACATACATGCAATATATGCATTCTGATATGTCGACTCATGAATCTAGTGTCACTCACAATATTTCAGGGAAATGCAAAGATATTTTCTTCACCTTCTCCTTTGTTGTTATAATAACTACATTGTGTCAGAAATAAAAGATGAGTTATAAACATTTACAACTGAAACATAACACACAAACAGTAAAATTGTTGCCCCAAATAGCTGGCAAATGTAACAAGGTTGAAAACTGAAACTGGAGATGATGGGAAAATTAATATGAACATGTTACACATTCAACAATAAAACCTCTAAATGAATATTTCCAAGAACAAAGACTGACTTGGAACCAAGACCGTACAAGTCATGTACATGAATGATTTAATGTCTTTCAAAAATCGTCAAAACTAAGCAATTACAAGGGGTCTCGTCTGTCCAAGCTGAAATAAGATCAAAATCTACTCTGTAGCCACAACCACCCCTTTTTTCTTCAAGAATTCCTTGGCCTCTATTATATCCTGCAATAATGAGTACAATCTGTATTAAGTATTCTAGAACTGTCGTAAACATGGTGATTTGTGCATCAAGCAAAGTAAATTTTTGGTCTACACTATAGAATCCAGATACTCCAAAAGTTTGCCATGTCCGTAAATGTGTCTGTGCCGTGTCTTACACTGTATCAGACACGTATTGGACTTGACACTCTAAAGTATACCCTGACATGCCAAAAGCAATAATGCATCTGTCACTGTGTCCATTTCGTATCATGTCATATTCTGAGTCTTTGCAATATAGACTACACAGAATCAGTGCAATATCATCTTTGAAGTCATTATGTCAGATAATGCTGTGCAAAAATAATTGAAGGGATATCTGATAGTGAATACTTGATAATAAGCTTCAAATGTGTAGCTGCAGATGCAATAAAATTATGGGGTACCACAAAGTATTATGATAACCCAAACCAGTCATTAGGGGAGAACCATAAGACAAATCAACATAGCAGCTCGTGAACTCGAAAAACTCGATTGGTTTCATTAATGAAACGAGCTTGGACATGGAAATGTGCTTGGTTGGCTAAGCTTGAACATGGGAAGCTTGGCTCATGAAAATAACAAGCTCAACTCATGAAGCTTGACAAGTACATGACTCAACTCTAATGGACTCGACTTGATTCAAGTTTTACATAATTGTTTATTTTCAAGAGAAAAAGCCCATCTTAAAGAAGTCCACATAAGAATTTTTGTGGAACACAATCAACCAGTGTATTAAAAACCGTTCACCATTGACCCGGTGAGCTCAATGTCGACCGGTCGGACTGGTTGAAACATCCGGTTCAAAAACAATGACATTATATATATGGGAGCGGATCAAAAGCCCCCCTTAGAAAACCCCCTAAAAACCCCCCTCACTCTCAGTCGTCCATTTAATGTTAATATTAATGTTAATTTTTATTTTTATTTTTATTTTTATATTAATGTTAATGTTAATATTAATGTTAATGTTAATATTAATTTTAATGTTAAGTTTAATGTTAATTTTAGTATTTAATGTTAATATTAACATTAATATTAATATTAACATTAACATTAATATTAACATTAAATGGACGGCTGAGAGTGAGAGGGTTTTTAGGGGGGTTTCTAAGGGGGGCTTTTGATCCGTTTCCTCTATATATATATATATATATATATATATATATATATATGGGTCCGGATCGGGAGCCTCGTTTCCAGGGCCCCGCCGGATCGGGAGCCTCGTTTCCAAGGCCCCGCCGAAGGCCCACGCCCTCTTGGCCGTTGGATCGTGCGGCATCGTGTGGGCCCTGCTCGATCCGATGGTGTAGGGGGGGCGGGACTCCTGATCCGCCCCCTCTATATATATATATATATATATATATATATATATATATATATGGGGCGAATCAGAATCGCCGAATATTCCTAAAATTACCGTCGTTGGATCGTGTCTTTTTCTCACGAGAAATTGGGCACTTTAATCATCTAACCTGAATGATTTTAGTGATCTAATATGGACAGTAGAAAAAGACACGATCCAACGGCTATATATATATATATATATATATATATATATATATATATATATATATAGGGAGCGGATCGGGAGCCCCGCCGAAGCCCCGCCCTCCCTTAGCCGTTGGATCGCGCGGGCAGGGGCGGGCCCCACGCGGGCCCCGCGCGATCCGATGGTGCAGGGGGGGCGGGGCTTCAATGGGGCTCCGCGGGCGGGGCCTTTGATCCGCTTCCATATATATATATATATATATATATATATATATATATATATATATATATATAATTGTACAGTGTCCGGCACCTATAGCTCTCGTGGGAGCAGCACGGACATACGGGGAGGCCGGCCGGGTTCGAGCCTTCCCAATGTCATCAGCCACTATATATATATATATAATTGTACAGTGACTAATTCTTAAAAAAATTGACATGGACTTTCCTAATGCGCTATTAAGATTCACAAATATTAACAAATGAATTTTTCAATCCTGTAAAATATCAATCGACCTCTCACAATTTAAAACACTAACAAAACATTTAGCAAGTCCATAATGATACCCTGTCCTAATACAAACCACCAACTTAACTCATATGGACACAATCCAACAAACATAAGCCAATATTTACTCTCAATATGGCAACCAAGAGTTGTATAAAATAATTTGAAACACAACACTTATCAGCAAATGCTTGATGGTAATAATGGACCAGTCAGTCATCTGTTTTACCACATATCAGTGGTTCGATCTGATGTACCACCAAAATAATTATTAATTATCTTCATTTCAGTGGAACTAAGCGGTTCACTAGAACCGTCACTGCCACCGGATTGGACAGTTCCGATGGGTTGACAGGTTCAACCGGGTATAGGGTGGTTGAACCGTTGAGGCGGTTGAATCCATCGAACTGACCCGAAAAAGTGTTTGGGTCATGGTCCAACTTGCGGGGTTGAACTGGTTTTTGAAACACTGCAATCAACACTAGGTCAACATAGGTCAGAACCAAAGTTGAGATTAGCAACAACAAAATGCTTCCTGTGACAAAAAAAAACCCAAGACCATCTATGTAATGCCCCACTCCGCACGGTGCATTATGCTGAGTCGTTGACTCGAAGAGTTGCGTTGACCCGAAATATGTATTAATGCGAATAGATGCAAAGAGTTACGTTGGTCCGAGGAATGCATCGCGTTAGATCAATGCAAGTTTAAGTTGGCCCGAGAGAAAGCATTGAGTCGGTTCGAAGATTCTAAGAAATCGAAGCGATGCAACGCTCAAGTCCGATTTGCATGATTATTGATTTTAGTTGGTTTCGTGTGCAGGTTATACGTTTACGCTGAAATATAAAAGGTCGACATTTTGTGTTGTTTGCAACGGAGTCCGCAAAACCAAATCACCGCCTCGCAACGGACTGAGGCATAGGCACGGTAAGCCAAATCGGTCGGATAATTCAACGAAACACGAAGTGCTCGAATGGCTAAGTCAGAAGAGTTGGCCGTGCAACAAAGTTATGAAATCGAGCCGCATCGGCTCGGCAAAACGACAAGACGTATCGGCTTAAGGTGGGAGGACTTTGACCCTTCGTTCCTACTCCTTCATGCCTAAGTAAAATGTACCATTGCATGCTAAAGTTAACTTATCGAGTCTATGGGTGTGGCTCGATCAAGAGAAATCGTGGTGCATGTCGAAAACTAGATAGAACAATTGAAATGAATCGTGCATCAAATGCACGAGTCGCAATTGAACATTGAAATACCGCAACGGCGAGCGCCTCAGTGCGCAAACCATAAGAACATGGGATAACTGTATCGACGAGTGCCTTCGAGTACGAGTTAGAAAGCTAGCACATTGAAAGACTATTGAGGCGAGTACCCTAGTGCACGAGCCATGAACATTGAACACTAAAACATAGAACATGAAAATACGGTATCGAGGCGTGCATCACATGCACGACTCGAAGAATAGAGAACAATTGTGTCGAAGCGTGCGTACGTGTACGATAATCATAAAAGATGGCTTCGTTACGAAGAGAACAGTTGTGGCATGAATGTGACGGAACAGTCGAATATGGCATGGTACCTCAAAATGTTCGGGACCTTCGGGTCGTTCGTTTGACGAACATTAAATTGGGACATGGTGCCATACAACATTGAAACGAAAAATAAAATCGTACAAAGAATGTGAAAACATAGAAAGAAAGAGTGAGAACATTGAAAAGAGGAGAAATGCAAAACGATGTGAAGTCTGAGTTTCGGACTCAAGACTATGTTTGGTTGTTTGAGTAAGACGCATGTTGCATGGTCGAATGGACTTGAGATATTGCATGTGCACGGGTGTGGTGATTTCCTTCGAACGGTTATTGGCTGGGGCACCAGGACCGTTCGGCCTAGGAGAGATGGTTAAACATTGATGGTGCACATCTTTTTGGTATGACTTGTAATCTGCTACTGATGTGATAAGCCACAATTGTTGGTAAGCTCGGCGTCCTTCGAATACTTGGTTAGCAATCCGTACGGGGAGGACGTTGGTTACCCAATTTGAGAAGAGAAACAAGTTAGTCCAATCTGACGCGGATATGCCAACAACCTTCATATAGTTAAAGAACGGTGGGCCGAAAGTGCAGGCACACAGAGATCCTGCACATAATCACTTATAACATGACAGAGAATGATGGTAGGCATATTCACCTTGTGTCGGTGCAAGGGTGAGTGCGTTCGATGTTGGTAAGTCGGGCCACAAAACAAACACGAGTGATATATGTTGCATGCATGTTTGCTTACATAAATCAAACATAATAAGCTTGTTATGATAACATGCTTTACTGCTTTAGAATATACCAAGAAACTGATCCTAAGACAAATATAGAAAGACCACAAGTTAAGCTGCATGATTCAATATATCTACGTAATGTCGGTTTAGTAAAGTAGACCTCTGATCAGTATGCGAGAGGATTAGTACTGATCCTCCATCAGATTGCTTGCAGGTTCACGGAATGGTCTGCTCACAGCGGAGCTTCGCTTGAACGTGCTGAGGCATGGAATGTCGTAGCGTTTTGAGGCGTGCAACAGCATTGACGCTCGGACTTGCAACAGGATTGATGCGAACGAGATATAGAAGACATGATATATGGAACGGTGAAATCCTTTGTGGACAAGAGAGAACCTGAGTGTTGTAAGCCAATCTGGCAAATTCAGTTAGGCTATTGAAAGCCTTTGTAACCTCAATTCATTTATCAATAAAGAGAATTGTTTCGTATACTATGTTTCTTCTGCTGCTAATAACAAATCAAAGATAACTATTTTGAGAACTTGTCATCTTGTCTTGTACGAGTGCAACTCCAGACTCGTACGGCATCACGTCCCAACGAGTACGATCGATTCGGTGAAATCAAGCAAGGACGAACGATTTTCCGAGTCGGAGCGTGACAATCTAGTCCCACATCATCTGGTAAAAGATAATGAAAGGTCCGATGGTGGAATGGAAACAAGGTAACTGAGTCCATAGTTGAACTTACCTTGATGCACAGGTAATTAATTGATAGAGACGACTGAAGCCCAGCCCAAGCACTAGATTATTAGAGCTTGAGCTCAACTCAAGCTTGAGTACCTCGTGAGCTGCACTCAAGCAGAGTCGAGCTGCTCACGAGCCACTCAGACACGAGCTTGATCATGGGCTTGCAAGCTCAAACTCAACTCGACAAAGTCTAACCTTAAACTAAACTATCTTGAACTTACCAAGCTCGACTCAGCTCGGCTTTTGACAAATCATTTTGAGAATTTATATTTGAACTTTTGAAGTACATTTATAAAGAATAAATTACAGAAGTAACAAACTTCAACCTATAATGATTGAAAAGATCGACTTTCTTTAACATTTAACCAAGGTTCACAGTATCGGTATCGGTATCGGAATCGGTATTGGTATCGGACTATTCCTATGAGTATTGGTATCAACGATCTCGGTAGTATCGGCAGTTTCGGATCGGAGAATCGGATTTTTTTGGTATCGGAAAACAAATAATTATTAATAAATTATTTACATTTAAAAACATATATTTTATACATTTAGGCATAATTTTAAGTATTTCCAGTATTATTTCTTAGTGGTTTTAAAATTAAATGAAATAGTAGTCACCCTTACCAATTGTTTTACATATAATAGATTAATTTTCTTCTTTTACATGCTTTTACAACTTTATTATGCCTTAAACCCTTACTGATTTGTCTTTCTCGTTCAATTTTCTTTGCCGAATTGACCGGAAAAGAGACCCCCATGTCGGTATCGATCAGTATCGGATATCGGTCGGTATCGGATCGGGACATGCCAAACCGTATCGGTATCGGCCGTATCGGATTGGTATCAGCCGATACTTTAAACCATGCATTTAACCATCAAACTCTAGGCTCCGGAATAAGACTAAGTTCAGATAATCAAGGTCATTAAGTAGCTGCAAACCACCTGATATAATGTCATAATGTACACAAAACATTAGTCTGGGGACATTAGTGCATCTCGGTGCTGAATTGATACCCGTACAAGCCTTGTTGTCAGGATCTTACGATCAGGATCGTGGATCTTACGATCTGATCCGATTTTGACTCTTCACAATCCCGATCCCATACATGGATGATACAAGTACAACAAACAAAACCTACCTAACAGTGATTAACAAAGATGAACAGTGGTTGTTAGTTTGATTCAAACTATGAGATAGAAACTCCTTGTCATCAGAGATGGTATCGAGAGTCTTTCCTTTACTGGTTGTTAGAATACCTTAACCAATGAATACAATTTCAAAGCTGAGCCTAAGGTTCAGGAGAAAATCAAGGTCAAATTCATAACTTTAAATCCACTAAGCATTGAGATGAACCTGACTTTGTATCCTTGCACCAAAACCTCAACAAGTGGTCATTGAATATATCCATTTTACTGGATAGGATTCAGGTATGTCCAAATTGACATGTCTGACTACACACCCATGCCTTAAAAGAGAAATAAAATAATAAAATCATGTGCGGATGGATGGCGAACTATGAGATGCACAACACTAAGATGTTGAGTGGAGGACTTCCAGCAATAAATTACCGGATAGCCAAGAAGTGATGTTAATAGGGAATTTTCTTTCCTACACCGCAAGTGGTTGGGCAGATTCTAGCAGAGTGAAAGAAATTAAAGGTGAAACACCATACAAAGTTTTTTTTCCCCGTATGATAACTTTCTAATTCTCTGTGGAAAGAAATGCTCGTTACATGACTAACATTGGAAGACGTGTCATTTGCAACTTCAAGAGAACTAAAAACAACCAAAACTATCAAAATTTTACCAATAAAATGCATTGTTAATCCTCAAGATTTCATAAAATCCTATAAGCTCCAAACTGTTTAAATCATTTATTTCACACTTATCAGAATGATAGCTTAGTGGTGCACATTATAGAAATTTTCATACGAGATTTTGTTTTATAGTTTGAATTTTGAACATGTATATCACAATAAATCCTAATCAGCCATTTGAGGAAAGTCTTCATATTGTGTGGGGTAAAAAACACAAAACAATTAAGGATCTACAGAAACAGAGGCAAACAAGAGTTAGAGAAAACACCTTCTGCAGAAGGACGGCTTCTTGAGGACAGGTAGGGAAGCACATCAAACCAATACCGACCATTAGAAGACCATAACACCCTAATAATATAATTAGGTAAATCGGAAGCTGAAATGAAGAATATAAATATACAATCATCATGTAGAATTGGGTCATCACAGACATGATAATTGAAGAAACTCTCCAAGTCAAAGCTTACCAACAAAGCATAGCTATACGGGATGACTGACGTTTGCAAAAGAGCAACCCATACAGCTGAGATAGCCACTAGCAACGACATTATCTTCAGAATGTGCTTCATCTTGTAACTACAAGTGAAAATGAGTAAACTAATATTATACTCAGTATTGACTATTGATACAAGCAAAGCAAAGAACAATTCCAGTTTGACTCGCATGTTGATTCATATTCTCATACAAATCTAAGCTCTAAAGCCTTCTGAACATCTGAGATCCAAAAAAAAAAAAGATCTATAAATCATAAAAGAAGTGGGGAAAAAAGAGTGAAGATCACCGGGGATGAAGACAAGGGGTGCCTATTGGAGTCACTGGACGAAAGAATAAAAAGGATGTAAAAGAGAAGAACTATTCCTTCTTGGGCAGCATTAGGGCTGAAAGTTGGTTTAGTTAGCTAAAAGCTTATTTTACTTTATTTTTGCCTTCTCTATATAATTCCTTCAAATAAACCCTATTACGAAATAGTCCAAATATTGTTAACTGCCTAGAAGTCCCTAGATCGCTAACTGTTAAGTATTAGTAATAGCGGGCTTTAGTCCCACATTGGAAAAGAGAGTAAAGAGAGGAGCTAGACTCTCCTATATATATGTAATCCCTCATCATAATAAAGTTAACCTATTATTCTAATTCTACATGGTATCAGAGCCATAAACCATCCTCCTCCCATCTCTCCCACACACACAAAAAAAAAACCCTAACCCTAACCCCCTCTCCTGCTGCGCTCCCTCCCCTCGGCTGTCCCCCCCCCCGGCTGCTCCCCCCAGCCCCCCAGGCTGCTCCCCCCCTCCAGCCCCCCCCCCCCCCGCTCCGGCTGCAACCCCTTCCTCCACCAACCCTAACCCTAGCCCATCCAAACCCTAACCCTAACTGTCACCATGTTCCTTATTCCACATCCTAACACTAGCCCATCCATCTCCTACAAACCCTAGCCGTATTTTTTTTATAAAAAAAAGCTGTATTTCGAAGACAGACGGTAGCCAAATGCTTTATTTGTACACCCTCTGTTCCTAGATTACGTCGTCAGGAATTAACAAATGCTTTATTTGTTTTTCCTACCCCGATCTTCACATCAGGATTTACACAGAGAGTGATCGTGTTTACTCCTGTATCCTGACGTGTTCACCAGCTACACACAGAGAGGGATCTTGTTTACTCCTGTGTACTGTTGTCTTCACTTTACATGTGCGCGCCGGTGTTGGCCACGTTAATAGCGCACTCGTAAAGTTGATGTGATTATTGGGGTTGAAAAGAACTCGTGACGGTTGCATCCATTTCAAGATGACAGACCCGAAGGCAGATGATGGTGATTCTACTACCAGTGTCAGCAACGCAACGGGCGACGGTCTCTTCGACTCGACTCGTCGATCGTCGATTGGACGGACCAGATGGTTACTCAGCATGGCGGAAGAAGGTTGAGAAAACACTTCAGGGGATGCGGCTGTCTAAACATCTGACTGACAGCCCTCCGGCAACAACTGATCCCACGTTTGAACAGTGGGAGACGGATGATAGTCGACTGTTTACACAGTTGATGAACTCAATGGAACCGTCTGTCGAGGACGTGGTTCAAAACACAGACACGGTCAAAGAGCTGTGGGAGGTCCTCGCAATGGCGTTTGATGGAAAATGTGACTTGTCTCCTATCTACGACTCGGTTGTTGGCGTTTACCGAGCAAATCAGGGAGACAAGTCTCATAATGATCACTTCCGGTCCTTCAAGGCTATGACAGATGAAATTGATCGTGTTCTCCCTCTGACGACGGATATCAGGAAAGCTCGATCTCAACGTGAGCAGCTTCATGTTATAGCATATCTTGCCTCTCTCCGTCCTGATGCGGACTCGACTCGATCACAGATCATTGCTGGATCTGAAGTTCCGTCTTTGATGGAGGCCCACTTCCGTGTTCTTCGGGCCGCAAAGGTGGTTAAGACCACTCCGGGGGATGCTCCTGCTGATCGATCTGTCCTTGGTAGTGTTGCTCGTCCTGGCGTTCGTGGTGAACATGGTGGACGACGAGGTGGTCGGACTTATGGTCGTGATGGCGGACGAGGCAATGGTGGTCGTGATGGGGGACGACTACGAACATGCTTCCACTGCGATCAGCAGGGACATTTCCAGTGGCAGTGTCCTAAAGCTCCTGCTGCCAATATTACTTCGGACGCTCCTGATGATAACGTTCGTTCGGTTCAGATGAGCGTCGATTCTTACGCGAATTTTCTTGAGTTTCAAGCTCAACGTCGTGGTGAGACATCCACGTCCGGATCCACTATTGGGTACTCTGCAGCTTGTGTGGTGCGATCGAAACAGTGGGTCATTGACTCCGGTGCGTCTGCTCATATGACTGGCGATGCAGGTATGATCCGCAATTATATATCGGTGGGTCGTACTTCAGGTATTACTGTTGCCAATGGTGGTTCACTGACAGTTCGTGGGCGAGGAAGTGCCCGTCTTTCTTTCGACTTATCACTTCATTCTGTGCTGCATACACCTGGAAACCCATTTAGTTTGCTTTCCATTAGTCAAATTACTCGCGACTTACACTGCTCGGTAACATTTTTTTCCTGATATTGTGTTTTTCAGGATCTAAAGACTGAGAAGACTATCGGTAAAAGGCATGTGACTGGATACTTGTATCTGTTTGACGTCTCTTCTCCGGTTACTTGTGTTGGCGTGAAACTCAATGCTTTTGAGTTACATTGTCAGTTGGGCCATCCGTCAATCCAAGTTCTTCAACAACTGTACCCATCTTTAGATGTTCCTATTAATTTTCATTGTGAGTCGTGTCAGTTAGCCAAACTTCACCGGATTCCCTATCCGGTAAGTCAGAATAAAATCGCGTTTGCTCCTTTCGAGCTGGTGCATTCAGATATATGGGGACCGTGTCCTGTCAATTCAGTAATGGATTTCAAATATTTTACTACGTTTGTTGATGATTACTCACGTTTGACTTTTGTTTATCTGCTAAAACAACGATCCGAATTATTTGAAATTTGATGCAAATTCTATGCATAAATTAAAACACAATTTGGTGTTTTGATAAAATGTCTTTGAAGTGACAATGGTCATGAGTATTTGTCTAGAGATTTCAGCTCGCATCTGTCTCGACATGGCATCATCCACCAAACTTCATGTCCTTCCACACCACAACAGAATGGTGTGGCCGAACAAAAGAATCGCCACCTCTTAGAAACAACACGTGCTCTTATATTTCAAGCACGTACCCCCAAAAAGTTTTGGTCGGATGCGGTTCTTACAGCTTGTTATCTTATTAATCGCATGCCATCATCCGTACTCAATGGTGCTACTCCTTTCTCTCGGTTATATCCCGATCGGAATCCGTTTTCACTTCCTCTCAAAACGTTTGGGTGCCTGTGTTATGTTTGAGATACCCGACCGACTCTTTCTAAGCTAGATCCCAAGACAATACGTTGTATTTTTCTTTGGTATCCTAAGGATCATAAAGGGTACCGGTGTTTTTCTCCCGTCTTAAAACGATATTTTTTCTCTCGGGATGTTGCCTTCGTTGAAACAGAGTTTCCTCCACTCCCACAAAACGATATTTTTTGTTGTTTCCCGTTCAGTAAAGTTTACTAGTAGTTTATAATTACATGTTGTCTTTTTATGAAACCTTAGTCATATCACAGCACCCGTATCCAAAACTTGGATCCTTTTTAGCCGAGTCCCTATGTCCTTCAATTATGAGTTTGAAGGATCCAACACTTGGATATGTACCCGTACCTGACACCCGTATCCGAGTCCAAACAACATAGCAATTAAGAGATTTATATATATAAAGAACTGAAAATTAAGGCATAAATTGAACTATCTATTTGAACTGTCTACTGAAAGTTACGTAGGATTTTTTCCAAGCTTAATCTCTTCAACTACATGCTATGTGATTGATGGCAACCAAATGATGGGGTAGGATTTAGGGTTTAGATTATTATGTATCGGATCCTATAAAAGTAAAGGTATAAATTAATACGACAATTTATTTGCAAGTCAAAGGTTTACGATTTAGCAAGATAAACATAAAGCATGATCTTATATCATGCATAATTTATGTTCAACGAGCATGGATACTACACGATAAGGACACGGCAACACCGACACAACATTGACTATGGTGAGTACCAAAACACAGGGACGGAGCTATGTATAGGCCAAAGGGGGCCCTGGCCCCCCCTTAAAATTGATAAAAAGTTCAAAAAAATTTATAGGCAATGTGTTAGTTCAAGCACAATAATGGTTAATGATTCACATAAAGTCCAATGAACTCACTCAATTATGTCATTTATTTTATAGTCTCCAAACTCTCTACAGTTTTGTTCTTAGTTAAAATTGTTCATGACGATGCTTCTGTCTACAACACAAAAACTGCAACACAATTCGGCCAACCCACAACGAAGCCAAACATCGACCCCATCCTCTCATTCGTTTGTTGTTTTTCCTTGGCGCTCTGACGACCAAAAGCTTTCCGACGCGTTGAGCATCCCATCTCCTCCAAGTCTCGACTGCCAGCTCTCGCCCAAAATTTTAAATCTTGTGAGCTTCCAAGTCATTTAATTAAGGAAAAATTTGAGTGGCACCCCACTTTTTTTACGCTTATTTAAGGTGCACCCCACAACATTACAATATTGTATAACACCCCCCACTTTTAACGAAAAACGTCTATTACTAACGGTCAACTCCTTTGACCCTTTATTTTGGACGAAAATACCCTCTCGTTATGCCCCTACCCAACCCTTGCGACCCCCCTCTCCCATTGCTACCGCCGGCAGCCCTCCTCCCCGCCGGCAGCCAGCCTCCCCCCCCTCCCCTCCCCCTCCCGCTCCGCCCCCTAGCCCCCACTGCTGCGCGCTGCTGCTGCTGCCGTCGCTGCCGCGCGATGCTGCCGCCGCCGCCGCCGCGCGCTACTGCTAGGGGACGGAGCGGGGGGGGGGGGGGAGGGGGGAGGGGGGGCGGAGCGGGAGGGGGGGTGATGATGGTTGATGGTGGTGGTGATGATGATGGTGGTGATGATGTTGGTGATGGTGGTGGTGGTGATGGCCGGAGGGGTCCGGCGAGGTCGGGGAGGGGGGGAGTGCGACGACGCCGTGGAGGGAGGCCGAGCACGGCGGGGGGCGGGGGACGGGCAGCCACGTGTGACGGAAAGGGAGGACACACAAAAGTAGACAAGGATATTTTCGTCAAAAAAAAATTTGACCGTTCGTTTTAGACAGAATTCGTTAAAAGTGGGGGGTGTTATACAATATTGTAATGTTGTGGGGTGCACCTTAAATAAGCGTAAAAAAAGTGGGGTGCCACTCAAAATTTTCCTTTAATTAATTTTATTATTATCTAGTTAGTCATGGTTTTTGAGCCTTGCTTTTGCTTAGTTGCTTACTTTGAAAAGAACATCAGTAAAAATATTGGCTCTATTTTGACTTTTTAAGGTTTTGTCTTGTTTGTCAATGCGACAGCTCCAGACTATTAGAACGTGATTATTATTATTATTTTTCTCTTGAAAGAACATCAGTAAAAAATATTAGCTTTGTTCTGATTGGGTGCTCGGCCCCCCTGTAACGCAAGTCCTGGCTCCGTCCCTGCCAAAACATAAACTTAAAAACCACCAAAAAAAAAAATTTCGATCTAAAGAAGGTTGGATACCACCCAATAATAAACTAGGAACACGATCTAGATGATAGTATACATCTATAGAAGGTTGGATATCCCTCAATTATAACTATGTTGCACGGACACCAATATGAACAGACACAGGCATTGATTTTGGTGTCTCCCAGCGCTTTTTGGAGTCTCCTCGATTATAGCCCAGGAAAAAAAATTAGGGTTTACGTGAACAAAATAACATATTATGTCGCATAATCTAGAAATTTTTAGGATTTCCGCACCTCCATCTCAACATCAACCACTTGAATCTAAAAACCCCATTGAACAAAGATGAGGTTTAACCTAATAAGATCTTAGCAGCACATATTGGTTTTCAATTTTCATCATCTTGGGGGGGGGGGGGGGGGGGGGGGGGGGGGGGGGGGTTGGGGGGGGGGGGGGGGGGGGGGGTGGGGGAGGGGCGGGGAGAGAAATCTACATGCTTCGTGTATCGTTTGTAAAATCAGAGCCACGAATTGAAAAATCAAGGCAATAAAATAATTAGGTAACGAAATGTAATCGAGCACGAAAATTAGGGTTTTTCTCTCACCTGTGTGATGCAGAAGGAGAACGGAAATACTAATCTTAAGTGCCTAAATTCGTTTTTGACATCAATCGCCTTCATGAAGTCTCTTTTCGTCGTGGTTTGCACCCATAGTCTTGTAATTGTCCACCAACATATGAGCATCTCCAACCCTATTGTGAGTTTGGAAAAAATGGTTGTCAAATAGGAATGACAAACATTTTTTTCAAAAGTACTTCTCCAATGCAAATGTAAAATAAATTGTGAAGTTGACATGACAATGACATGGCAAGGAGAATGTAAAATTGGTTGTCTAGATCTAGACAATGCACTACATAATGACTTTATGTCCACTTCATCAATTATGAATAAAAATATAGGCAATTTATAAGGGCACATAAGAATTTGATCAGGACTAGCCAGGATTAGGGCTAGCCAATGTTTGAGGAGATTTTACTCGGACTATCCAAATATTCCACTCAGGGGGGGTTGTCCAAACCCCACACACCCCCCCTCCCAAAACCCCAAAAATCAATCTCATTTCAAAATTTCACTCTCTCTTTCACTCTCTCTCTTCACAAATCCTATTTTCCCTCCTTTTCTTGTTCTTCTTCTTCTCCACAATTTTCATTCTCACATCTCCATCAAAACCCTAGTTTTCTTCTCATCTTCTTTTTCTTCTTCGCTACCATTTCCATCATCACCATCTCCATCAAAACCCTAGTTTCCTTCTCATTCCCAATTTCGATGGCACCCAAAAAATTAAATAAACCCTAAAATGCATGAAAATAAAGTTTAAATACTTCTTTCCTCACAAAGAATGCATGAAATAAACCCTAAAATGCATATTTCACTCTATTATCAAGATTGAAATAAACCGTAACATATTTTTTTCATTCGGGAATTTTGACTTTAGGACTGCCAGAAATTGTGCTAGTCCTGAAAGGTACAGCAAGTCCCTTTCAGGACTGCCACAATTTCTGACAGTCCTCAATATGTCTAGGACTGCCAGAAATTGTGCCAGTCCTGAAAGGGACATGCTTTACAACAGGACTGCCATAATTTCTGGCAGTCCTCAGTACTTCTAGGACTGTCAGCAATTGTGGCAGTCCTGTTGTACATCGAGTCTATTTCAAGACTGTCACAATTTCTGGCAGTTCTCAATACATCTAGGACTGTCAGAAATTGTGGCAGTCCTGATATGAACCCAATTCTTCTACAACTAGGATTTCTTCCATAGTTTTCTTCTACAACTAGGATTTCATGCATAATTCTTCTATTAATAAAGAAAAATTGGTTAATAAACTAATAGATTAATATATTTGATAACCCAATTTCTTCTACAACTAGGGTTTCATCCATAATGTCCAAACAAGAAGAAGAAAAATAAACTAGGGTTTGGAGAAAGAGATATGAGAAATTAGAAGAGAGCAAAAAATCAAAATAAACTAGGTTTGGAAAAATTGATGTTCATGTTCTTGTTGTTCTTTTTCTTGTTCTTCTTGTTCTTCTTCTTTTTCTTCTTTTAATTTCTTCTTCTTCTTCTTGGTCTTGTGAGGAAAGAGATGAGAGAAAAAAAATAAAAAAAATTGACTTATATACTCACATGTTGGCTAGTCATGAATAATTTTTTCAATGACAAACTTGTAAATAAATCAAAGTTTGCTTTTAGCTAGCCCTGATCAAGTTCTTATGTGCTCTTATAAATTGCCAAAATATATATATATAAAAGAAAAAGTGAAAAAGTTGTCTTGGAAGTTGAAAAAAAAGTAATTTTATTGCCTTCTCAAACTTTTCATTGGAGAACATATTTTTATCTCATTGTCTTATGTGAATGTCATCTTGCCACATAGGAAAGACATTGTCTTATGTCTCATGCCACATAGGATTTACAATACAAAACAAGACAATAGGGTTGGAGATGCTCTAAGCATATACTCCACTTTCAATACAGTTTTTGCTGGCGAGTGGGTCCCCTTGGACCTACTAATTAATTGTCTTCACTTTTCAATTGTTCTCCATTTTTGTCACGGTTTGCATGCAATCATGTTTCATGTATAACTTGCACAATCAAGTTCCAATATATGCGTGTTCTCTGTTTACTAACTGGTCTCAGACGAGCCCATGGGTGCCAACAACACATGCCGACGAGTTTGCTCATAACCTTTGTTTTGCGAGCCGACATCATCTAGATTATGGACGATTTTACCCTTGGTACTTTTTTAGGTTCCAAATAATACAAGTAACTTGTGATATTGGAACCTAACTTGTGATCAACATAAATAAATTTCGATCATGATACTTGTGATATTGGTAGCTAACTTATGATATTTGATACATAACTTGTGATCAACATAAGTACTTGGTACTTAACTTGTGATATTCGTACATAACTTGTAATCAACATAAGTGTCTTATAACATTGGTACCTAACTTATAATTAGTGTACGTAATTTATGGTTTTGGTGCTTAAGTAATTTATAATTTTGATGCTTAACTAATGACATCGATACTTAACTTATGGTATTGGTATATAACTTGTGATATTGATGTATAACATGTTACTTATCATTGTAACATGTAATAAATGAATTATACAAGTATCAAGGACAAACACAATTCTTAATTTTAGACAATTCTAGATCGTAAAATGGAGGTTGTGGGTTGATTCTCAGTATGAAAGAGTCTGTAGACACGAAGCACGTCTCTTTTGGAGCTTGGTGGCACAAGATATACAAAACGAGATTGCACACAACCGAGAAAAAAATGAGACCATAATTTGAACGAAACGTAAGTGAAAATAAATTATATCGAGATAAAGTGAAAGAAATTTTAAGAACATGGACGTGAACCAAGTCAAAAATGGAATTCGGGAGCATGATCGACATGAAAAACATTGTCCAACATGTAAATCGAGGATAAAATAACTAATTAGTAGAGGGCACTTGTCAAACCAAAAACTACGTTTTTCAAGTGTATCCCCTTGTAAATCGAGGAGAAAGAAATTAATTAGTAAGTGAGAAAAAAAAAAACGAAGCAATGGTGTAAGAAACTGAAGAAGGTGGCGGTAAGGATTTGTAAATTAGGTAAAGTTTGAGTTTGTTTAAAATGGCTATTATATTTTGTATAGTTGTCGGTCTTCTTTTTTTTAAAATGCCTTATCATAGGACATTTGAGTCATTTACCATAAATTTTACATTATTGTACGTGTTGTATGTAGTATATGAGCGTATTGACATTTAGGGATTGGAAAACAAAAGTTTGAGAAGTGACTTCCATAAAACCATAAATCCCAGGAGGGTGTACCAAGTTTTACCTTATTTTAATTAGGGCGTTTATTTTGACCCAGGATCCGTCTTATTTTAATTAGGACAGTTATTTGACTCAGGACCCTAGGGGTGAGAGACAGGTTTATCGAATTGAAATAGTCAAAACTGTATATATCGAACTTCTAAAAAATCAAAAATCGAAACTGAACCAAAATTAGCCATAACCGAACCGATAATAGATTCAGTTTGTTCGGTTGGACTATTTTTATTATTTAATGAACCGGATCCAAAGTTTGAATTATGGTTAAATTATAATAAAAAATATAATTTTATATATACTTTTGTTGTATTTCAAAGTTGGACCTAAAGTTCGACTCTTATTAAATTATCAAAGTTGGACTTTAAATACTACATCCATAGCATTGTTATTTTTAAAATATACACATTTTTAGTTTTTTAATATGCATAAAATTGAAGGTAATTATATAATTGTACAAGTTTTATTCGATTTTCGGTTTTGAATCAAAATCGAATCCCAGAACCGAAATCGAAACCGAATAAGAAATTTTAGTATTTTCAAAATCGAGATAGAACTGAAAATTTTCAACACGAACCGAATCTCCTATTCGATTCGGTTTGGCTCGGTTCGGTTTGATTCAGTTCGATTCGGTTCGATTTTTAGTCCAAACCAGTCCAAAATCGAACAATGCTCACTTGGGCAGGACCCGGAACTCTGACCAGTAGCCAATCCGACCAGAATCTGTTGGACTCAATTCAAACCAGTCCAAAAATGAAGTAAAGAGTAAAACCTTAGCTAGTTTGACCACATGGAACATGGAAGCCAATGATCCAATAGTTCCAATCTCCGTTCGTTTAGAGCTGGATCTCCAAAGAACCATACAACTATGTATTTGTATAGATAGAGAATGAATCCATATAAGCATAGGAGAATGAATCCATATCCGTATAAGACAAGTAAGCTATATCCGTATAGGAGTAGGAGATACATAAAGATAAACTTGAATCTAATTTCAATCCTGGTTATATCTTAACACTTCCCTTCAAACTCATGATGGGTCAAAAAACATGAGTTTTCCAATATAAACTAAATGATACTCTGAATGACATATCTCGCTATGACTACTCCACGCGCTATCACAACATATCTCGTGGGGTGTTACTTGGTCGTGTAAGGAAAATCTGGACTACTCAATGGGGCGGTGTTACGACTTCTGAATATAATCAACAATATTGGTTATCTGAAAGGGACGTCCTAGAAGTGAAGCAACGAAGATAGGATTGAAAAATCTAATTTTTGATACCATGAAACAAATTAACAATATTAATTTTATTAATGAATTATCCAATCAACAATATTGAATGTATTGATGAATTATCCAATCAACCATATTAATTGTATTGATGGATCAACTATGTACTTACATAAATAGAGATCAAATTTGAATTTGTATAGGAGAAGGAATCCATATTCGCATAAGAGTAGGAGATACATAAAGATAGACTTTGTTTCAAAAATATCATTATGTATGTTTAGTGATTAAAATTGTTCATTAAGTTTAACATGGACAATTAGATAATTACATATGTAAAAGAATTTAAAAACTTTTTTTTTTTGAGTAGTTTGAAATACGTAAGTACATATATACTTGTTGTAGTTAATAAGAAAACAAAAGGAGTTCCATATACTATGCTCATGCAAACAAAACAAATGACATCAACCAAATCCACTTTATTACAAATAGGACATCCCAGATTGGATGTGCCATTAACTGTAGAGAAATTAAGCAGAACAAGTACAACAATTAAACACGAACCCGAACACATACAATTTGTTCACCGGCCAAAAAAAGCACTCAAACAACCAACAATTGCAAGTAGGAGAAGTTGATCCCCATCAGTGGCCCCCACCTATTCCAGACCCAGACCCAGACCCGTACCCATGCCCATATCCTTCACCATAACCCTCACCTGAACCAGACCCGTACCCATGCCCAAATCCTTCACCTGAACCAGACCCATTCGCAGTTCCACTCCCGTATCCTTCACCTTCGCCAAATCCAGATCCAGACCCGGATCCGAATCCACTGCCGTATCCATGACCCTCACCATATCCTGATCCAAATCCGGACCCGGCCCCGAAGCCGGAACCTGACCCAGTCCCGAAACCGGATCCACTCCCATATCCATGTCCCTCGCCATATCCGGATCCGGGCCCAATACCATATCCGGATCCGGATCCAAACCCTGATCCACTGCCATATCCATGACCGACACCAAATCCTGACCCTGACCCGAAACCACGTCCACTTGCATGGCCTGCCTGACCAGAGCCAGAACCTCCACCTAAACCGACACCAGAGCCAACACCAATTCCTGATCCAGAACCCGAACCAGAACCTGAGACAGAGCCTGAACCAGAACTAGAAGCAGATCCAACTCCCGAGCCTGAGCCAAAGCCTACGCCTGAACCGCCACCAGAACCAACGCCAAGTCCTGACCCAGAGCCTGCACTTGGACCAGAACCAAAAGTAGTTCCAGCTCCCGAGCCCGAGCCAGAACCTACACCAGAACCAACACCAGAACCGACACCAAGTCCTGATCCAGAGCCTGAACCTGAACCTGAATTAGATCCAGTTCCTGAGCCCGAGTTAGAACCTATGCCCGAACCAATACCAGCACCAATACCAAGCCCTGATCCAGAGCCTGAGGCAAAGCCAGAACCGGATCCAACTCCTGAGCCCGAGCCAAAATCTGCACCTGAACCGACACCAGAGCCAACACCAAATCCTGATCCAGAGTCTGAACCAGATCCAGAGGCAGAGCCAGAACCGGATCCAACTCCTGAACCTGAGCCAAAACCAACACTCGAACCGACACCAGATCCTGATCCAGAGTTTGAACCAGCACCTGAGGCAGAACCAAAACCAGATCCAACTCCTGAGCCTGAGCCAACACCTACACCCGAACCGACACCAGAGCCAACACCAAGTCCTGGTCCAGAGCTTGAACCAGAACCCGAGCCAGAGCTAGAACCGGATCCAACTCCTGAGCCCGAGCCAGAACCTACGCCTGAACCGACACCAGAGCGAGCACCAGATCCTGATCCAGAGTCTGAACCAGAACCTGAGGCAGAGCCAGAACCGGATCCAACTCCTGAGCCCGAGCCAAAACCTACACCAGAACCGACACCAGAGCCAACACCAAGTCCTGATCCAGAGCTTGAACCAGGACCCGAGCCAAAGCTAGAACCAGATCCAACTCCTGAGCCCGAGCCAGAACCTACACCTGAACCGACTCCAGAGCGAGCACCAGATCCTGAACTGGTTCCCGATCCCGATCCTGCACCAGAACCCGAGCCAAAACTAGAACCGGATCCAACTCCTAAGCCCGAGCCCGAGCCCGAGCCCGAGCCCGAACCTACACCTGAACCGACACCAGAGCCAGCACCAGATCCTGAGCTGGATCCTGATCCTGCACCAGAACCTGAAACATAGCCAGAACCGGAACCAACACCAGATCCAGATCCATAACCAGAAGCAGGTCCAGCTCCTGAGCCTGAACTTGAGCCAGAACCAGCTCCTGAACCGATACTAACGCCAATGCCCGCTCCGGCTCCGGCTCCCGCTCCCGAACCAGAACTAGAAGATGATCTAGATCTAGAGCCAGAGCCAGAACCAGAGCCGCCACCACCACCACCAAGACCAAGTCCAAGACCAAGTCCGAGGCCCCCGCCGAGGCCTAAGCCTAGGTCCTTCCGCATGGGCCGACACTCGACCATAACAAAGGCTAGGGTCAAGGATGCTACTAGGAAAACCCTAGTGAAAGCCATGTCAACTTCCTTCTAACTTATTGTGTGCGCTAGCTGTCTCTCTCTCACAATGCTACGTACATATGAGGCTTCCACTATGCATGCTTAATTGGGGGGGTATATAGGCTTTCGAAGCGGAGAAGATCATACAAAGGCGACCACCAGCACATGAACATGTGCAAATGGAATGTAAAGATAGGCTGTAATGTATCGGACACACACAGTTCTTTGTGGTTGAGCAGGGACCGACCGATCCACGTGCTCTGAAACAAGAAGTTGGCGATGCCACGCACTCATACAATGGCAATGGTGGATCTTATCTTCACCTAAAGCATTTGGAATACATGATATAAGAAGCATCAATTCACAACTTCACCTAATGATTTGGAATTAGTGCATGGTTGCATGCAGTAGGCGGAATATATACTTACGTGGAGCTTGGTCGGTGCTTTCTCTACACTGAATATATGAAGGAACATGGCCAATTATATATTTTAGTAAGAAAATGTCAGATGAACCTGTTCCTCATGCTGATTATGGAGATAATTATATGAATAATACTATTTGTCCCTCTAAATTGTACTTCCAAACCGTCCCTCCTTACGTGATAACTGACGTGACATATTGATTTGGCAGCTGGCGTGACAAATTTAAAATTAAAATTAACATAAAATTAACATTAAAATTAATGTTAACATTAAAATTAAAATTAATATTAACGTTAACATTAACAATAATATTAATATTAACATTAACATTAAAATCAACATTAACATTAATATTAACATTAATTAATATTAATATTAATATTAATATTAATATTAACATTAAATTAATATTAACATTAAATTAACATTGACAAAATTAAATTGGGTAATTAACTTTTTGGGTTAAAATTTGCCATGTCATCGACCATGTCAGATGACACATAATATTATTTAACATGCCACGTCAGCTGCCACATAAGGAGGAATGTATTGCAGGTAAAATTTGGAAGTACAAATAGCATTACTCTAATTATATATGCATTACAATTAATATCTTTCAAATATTCAATTGAGATACTAACTACCATTTATTCTATAATTATTTTTTTAAGTTTCCTAAAAAAATGGGGTCTACGGAATAGTGACTGTAACATAAACTTAACTATATGTAGTTATATAAAAATAAATGTAAAATATATAATATTTACATTTTTTTAAGAGGCCTATAAGTTCAGAAGGTCTAGTGTGGTCGCACCAATTACACTCCCTCAAAATCTGTCATGGAAATAAGTAAAATCCATGAGAAATAGTTCTAGTGAAATAATGCAATCCATTGAACTACACCGGGACTTGGAGTGACTGCTACAAAATAATGTGAACAACTCGTAAAAAATCCATACTCGGCAACCAAATCGAAAAAATGACCAGTCAGAAAAAGATTTGAGTAGCAACTGTAGATTTTTTTCAGATCCATATTTACCTCTATAACGATTCCTGGAATATTTTACTGTTGCACAATAAAACCGCGCTTACATTTAAGACCAAGTCATGATCCGTTCATATTATTGTGGAAGGTATTGTAAAGAAAGAATTATGGCGAACACACAGACTTTTAAAGAACGTGAAATGATTTTGCAGCAGACCATACACAATCAACATAGTGCAAGATGTAAGCAATTAGTCAAAGTAATCAATACAAGTTACATTCCGAAAGAATTGCTATAGATGCAGTAAAATGTTGCTTACACATTCCCTAATCAAACTGCAAAGAAACCCAAAGAATATCAGGATGAATTCACGACCTCCATGGATATATTGATGGGTACAATTGGCCTCCAATCAGTACAATTGGCCTCCACATTTTCTTAACCAAGGCCGAACCGTAATCTCATGTGAACACCGATAATTTACTTGACCATGATCTTCATTTCTATTCAAATTTACGCTTTTCTAATCAATCCAATGTACAAAAAGGAACATAGCACAAAAGTAAGATATACATTGAGTCGTTCTGTAAATTCACTTCACAAAGGAATCCTGGTCAATAGAGCCTTATTCTGGTCACGATTTCGTTCCTACAAATAGGGCACAGCTGAAGGCCTGGTCCACATTCTGTGCATGTCTGCATCCATTCGACAAATCAATTCATCAAGAGGGAAGAATTTATGCACATATGAGAATTAATAGAAACATTCGTGTAATTATAAACACTTCACCTGGTGCCCACAGCCAAAGGCCATGTTTTTGGGGTTTGAGAGACAAATTGGGCAAACCTGCTGAACATCAGACAAGATATCAAACTAATTAGCTACACTTTAGGATCTAACAAAAAGTCTCAAGCCAAGGAAAATAAATCAATGAAAGCTTTGTTTGGTGCAGTCATATTGATTTATAATAGGTTGAAGTGATTGCAAAAGAACGTTTAAATGACTAGAAGATGGTGAATGAAAGCGATCATCACTGGCAAGGTCAATATTGTATTAGCATCACAGGGCAAAAACTCATTTGAACCTGACCATCAAAAATTGCAAATGCACTCATAGAACAAATAGTACCTGATCATCCCAAGAATCACCAGAAGCAGGTGGAGCGGAAGCTGCGGAACTTGCTGGAGGCACATATGTTGGATACGATGGTGTGCTCGGCTGGTAACTACTTGATCCAAAAGATTTTGAGTCCATGGAAGGTGCACCATAACTTCCAATAGGCGGGGGGAGGGGGACTCGTTCTGGGGATTTTACTGCACGTCGACTGCTTGAACCACAAAGAAATTATTAATCAGTAGATGCCCACTGAGAAATATATGCAGATAAAACTAACAAAAAGAAAAAGGGTTCTCCGTACCCTAGTATCCCAAGTTCTATTGTTGCTTTATACTGTGGAGGTATTTCCATCAATGCTGCAAGAGCAAACTCTGTCTCTTTTCTGTTATGGGGAATGTTCTTTGTCATGATCTCCGTGAAATTTACAAACTGACCACATATTACCATTTACACACAATTAATACAACAAATCATACCTGAGAAAACTAACTTCGTTCATTGTGTTTTAACACTTACCTGGAAATTATCAAAGGATCTGACAGGAATGTTGTCGTCGAATTCTTTCATGGTGTCCCAAGGCCCATCGCCAACTCCAACTAAAACTATAGATAACGGAAATTCACTGCAAAGTGGAAAAGAAGGGAGGGGGGGGGGGGGGGGGGGGGGGGGGGGGGGATGATTAACACCGACGTAGTTTAGATTACTTGGATGGCTCGTGCTTACTTACAATGGCTATAACATTCCCAAAGAAGGTGAAAATGTTAAGCCACCAACTTGATACATTTCATTGACTTAAATGTACCCGGGTTTAATTTCCACGTTCCAAATAATAATATGGGTAGTGCCTAAGAAAAGACTTTATTCATCTACAATAACAATGAAATGATTTAATAGGTTCGTAATATCACAGAATGGTGCAACCAACATTACCTGGCTCTGACAATAGCATCAACAGTCGCTTGTTCTTGAGTGCTTAGCTGTCCAAACTCAAGATCAACACTTCTTGTAACCTGCAGAACGACAAATTTATTTTCAGGAAAGAGGAGACAGATAACACCCATGACTTTGTGTGGCATACTGAATGGTGTTTATCACTGAAACAACAAATACATTCTTTTTTGGAAAAAATATGAAAATGATAAAATTATATTATCAAGAGTTACCAGAAAACTATACAAGAGTATCATAACTTTTGCTCCAAAACATGGAACTGTTACGAACTGTTTCATTCCCGAACAAGAGAACTGACAATTCAAACGTTACATAAAGAGAAATCTCAAACCATTGAAACATGCCCTTGAATTAGATGATGCTTACATCACATAAGAAGTGCGAGACCATAATTTAAATTTTCTGGTTTTGTGTGTAAAAACACAACTTGAAAGCATGCATGTTTTTGAAACCACATGTTTAGTTCTGCTAAGTCTCTCCAAAGGATCCTACCCTACTACCTCGTTCCACCCAAATACATTCCACATTTCAGTTCCCCGACCACGTACCTTAACATTTCGCATTCCAGGTAATATTGGTCTTTAAATGGCTATTATATTTTGTTTAAAATGGCTATTATATTTTGTTTAGTTGTCAGTCTTCTTTTAAAAAAATGCCTTATCGTAGGACATTTGAGTCATTTACCATAAATTTTACATTATTGTATGTGGTGTATGTAGTATATGAGTGTATTGGCATTTAGGGATTGGGAAACAAAAGTTAGAGAAGAGACTTCCATAAAACCATAAATCCCAGAAGGGTGTACCAAGTTTAACCTTATTTTAATTAGGGCATTTATTTTGACCCAAGATCCGCCTTATTTTAATTAGGACAGTTATTTTGACTCAGGACCCTAGGGATGAGAGACGGGTTTATTCAATTTCAACCGAATCGAAATAGTCAAAACCGTATATATCGAACTTCTAAA